>OX451403.1:1079375-1346008 GCA_949629135.1 Eremobia ochroleuca | reverse complement strand
CAAAACCTCAGACACCCCAACTGATTTTTAATTCAATTGACCTATTTCAGAGAGAAAATAAGTCATTAAAAAAATTGCAAAGGTTTTATGTGCTGTTTTAGTTTTACTGGCCATTCTGATCGCTTCTTGCGTCTGCGACGACGCTTTATCGAGGGAGGAGTCGTCACTGGGCCGCTGCGCCGCGCTCACATTGGCTTGCTTCTATTAATTCGGGACAGCTAATCACTATCATCAGTATAAAACTCAATCTCAAAGCAATTATTTCAAATAAACTATTTACAGGCACTTTTGAATTGTCCAAATGTCTGTCAGTTAGACAGAAAGTTGAAGTCAGTTGCCCATTCCAAAACGTACTCGTAGATCTGTATGAAGAAGAACGGGCAAGAAACTCACAATAACTCGGGTATTTACCGTGGTAGGTACCTACGGTAAATACCCGAGTTGTTGTATATTGCTGTGTATATATGTATATACTTGCTGTGTTTAGCCACTGCATACCTGTCTATGCAGTGGCTAAACGGCTGACTGCTGTCAAAGAAATACAGTTGTGATTTGTTGTAGGTACTCGTACTTATATACCAATTTCGGTTGATAGTCAATTATATTTTATACGATTTCATCATCATCTGTGCCTTTTCCCAACTATGTTGGGGTCGGCTTCCAGTCTAACCGGATACAGCTGAATACCATTATTTTACATGGAGCGACTACCTATCTGAATTCCACAACCCAGCTACTGGGAAATACGATACCCCTTGGTAAGACTGGTTGTTAGACTTTCGGGCTACTGATGACCCGTAACGACTGTCAAAGATCCACGAATGACAGGCGGGACCAACGGCTTAACGTGCTTTCCGAGGCACGGTGGGGTCTTGGTATGTGAAGATGGTCACCCATCCACGGACCAAGCGCGGCAAGCGTAGCTTAACCTGATCGATCGACCTGTTTAGCTGTTATTACTTAGCCACAAGCCCTTGGACTTTAAACAATTCATTTCTCTTGATTTACTTATTCCTTCTCGGTGCTGTGCTGACTATAGTCATGTACTTATAGGCATACTTTCTTTTCTCATTATTCCCTATGGGTTATCATCATCATCACCATTTTCCTCAATTTATTTGCGGTCGGCGCTACATGTCTTTTTCTTTCATACTTCTCTATTAGTCTTCACCTCGGTAGTCACCCCCTTTATAGCCATATATCATCTTCCACACAGTCCCTTCATCAATTTTTCGGTTCCCTATAGTATCTAGGTGCAAACTTCAACAGCAATTTTATACTCTTTTAATTATTTCTAAAGTAGAGATAGGTAGTACCTGCTATCTAAATACAATTCTATATTAAAATCAAATCTAAACGTAGTGTTACGGTTTCATCGGAAGCCCACCGTGTATGAACTTAGTGATTTATAAGATCTTGTTTGTAAACATTTTTTACTGCAATATCAATATAGGTACTGTAACACAAATTTTATGTCGTTTAACACACAAACGAGTGGATTGGTTGGTTTTCTACTATTGCGGCAAAAGGATCCGCTTTTTGTCAGTTGCTTTACAAACTAGCAGTATATAGGAGTATATAGGTATCACGTCCGTCGCTATACATACATAACTACACAAACTCATGTCTTCTTCTCATGGGGGTAGGCAGAAATTACAGAACGCCACCTGCTGCGATCCTTACATACACCTTTTGCCTCGTTTACCTACATTCACACATCTGTGTTTATTAAGCAGTTATTTTATCTTATCTATTACATTATTATATAGTACATCTACTTTATGAAATCTCTACCTGTTGCTCGTGACTTCGTCTGCGATTCGGAATGAAAAGTAATCTATTATCCAGGTTATGGTCTACCTATGTGCCAAGTTCCATACAAATCCGTTCAGCCGTTTTAGCGTGAAAGCGTAACAAACAAACGTACAAAAAATGTAATTTTATTTACTTTATAATATTAGTTTACATCGCAGGCTGAATTATTTTAGTTTTATTCAGATTAGCTGGAATGCCTTTGTCACTTTCAACACTCTGCAACGCTGTTTCCCATTCTTTAACCAAGACGATGGATTTATATATAAGTAATAGATTCAGCTTCTGCTTCTAAATTTCTTATTCTCCCGACCCCCCGCACCCCCGACCCCCCGACCCCCCGTCGCATCGCATCACCTGCCCGCGCTATCACTTCGTTTTCGCATAGCGATCTTTCTGATTTGATTTTTTTCTTATTTTCTCGGCTCCTAAGGATTATAGCGCGATATTAAATAACCTATAGAAGGCTATCCTCCAGAATTGGGCTATCAAATGCAATTTTTATTTTAAATCGAACTGCAAGTTCCAGTGATTAGCGCTTTTAAACAAACAAATAAACTCCTCAGCTTTATTATTAATATAATATTAGGAATACAGATATAGAAGATAGATAAGTAGAAAGTTATTCTTACAGCATTATCTTCATTATTTATTATTGCATTTACAGTTTCAAAATCAACAGTCTCAGTTAAGTAAGACAAACTTCACACAGCAGAACTCACACTGGAAACCAAACTGACAGCTTTTCTTCCATTTCCACATCGTATAATCAACACTAGACATTCCAAAATTGAAAAGTAGGTGACTATACAATTTGACAGGCAGTTGACGATGAGACAACCATTGGATTTAGCCTTTTATAAACTAAACATTGCATGAGCAAGTGTTTGTTCTGCCTATGAGTGGTTCACACCTACAGATTTTTCCGCTACTGATGAATAAACACTGCTTTACATGACAAATAGTCGGCCATTATGTTATTTTATGGCGTGGTAAAGTTTGGGAAGTGGGAAAGTGATCGTGATTATGAAGTTTGAAATTGGACGTGCTGTGACTTGTGAAGGATTTTAAACTGCATTCGAAAAAAATATTTGAAAGTCATCTTTGTTGTGCGGTGATGAACCAGTTTGCAAATGCTTTGGAGTTCGAAAATAGACATTTACCTGAATACATAGGTAAGTTAATGAAAATCTTAAGACTTCAAATATTAAAGCCCACAAGTAGGTAATAAATGATGTTTCAATAACTTTAATCTTCAGAGGTGTTTTACTGAAAAATCGATGAAAATATCTACTAACTATTAAGTATTTCTGAAAGATTTCGGTTTATTTGAATTCATTATGATTTATTAAAAAGCTTGACTTACTTAGGTTCCTACCTACCTGATGGAGTGGGTATCAAAATTGTTTTAACTTAAAACTTTATTTCTACCCTCCCAATTTCACAGGTAAGCCTAAAGTACTAATCAAATTACCGCGAAACCAATTAAAACTTACATAACACGCTAAATTGAAAGATAACAATCTTAAAATCAAATTAAAATTAACTCCAATTACGGTAGCTACCAACTAAAACGGTTCGTACCATAATTTCCCGCCCTGTCAAAACTCAATTTGTCAAACCAAACATCGTAATGGCGGCCCTGGGGGTGTAACATAGACAAGGATATTATTTACCGATTAGAATAACCGATTTAATCGTTATTTTATGAAAGTTAAGGTTTAAAATTGCTTGTAAATTGTTTTTCTTGATGCAGGCAGGGTTCGATAGGGAGATTAAATTGTGTAAATAGGGATTAGGCAGATAAGCCCGGTATTGTTTGAGTGACGTGTTGGCGCCTCGTCGGGTAACGGTTTAAAGACCTGTGTGTGGCAGATTTGGGTCAAATCGGTTTTGTTTGAATTTAATCTTTTAGATAATTTTGCAGATAAAAAATAGGAAGTCCCTAATGCCGGAAGAAAGGGATGTTCAATATATTTTTTGTTTTTATAGTTTGGTCAGATTTTTTTCTTTAGCGCTGCCTTTTCTTGACGATATACTGAAGCATCAAGAACGAGAAAATCTATAGGTACTTTTTAACAGTCCAATTTCAAAGATTTCATTTGTATTGTTTGATTATGTTGTGTCAATCTACCTATCGTATTTGACACAATTGCTGCGTTGAAAACGTGAAACTTCCGAGCGTTTATGTCTAGTGTTTTGGCCAACGTAGAAACAACTCCCATTTATTTTTATTTTTAAGATGGATCTTCATGAACATAACTAAATGTCATTTTTCTGTTCTCGCAAGAGCCCATGAGTGTGATAGAAGGATGTGGAAAAGTAGAGTGCCTACTCCTCTTCTTCATACATATAATAATAATAAAAATATTTATTGCATAAAGGGCATTTGTGATACGTACACATTAAAGTTAAATAATTAAATAAGCGTAGAACTTATACCTACTAAAACAGATTTGTAGGGGTGAACTACTGTTCTCCTAGCTAGGTAGCAATGCAACCTGTATTAAGGAGAAACAGTTTGCCTCCCTAGAAAAAGATCATAAAAAAAAATATTAGGTTGTCTCATAAGTTCTTGCCATATTTTATTTTTGTCGAATTTTCTCGTATTTAAACTAAAGTGAATTCAAGAAAGTTCTAGATCTTTCTAGTAAGGATGAGTATCTTTTATGATGAGGGTATAAATAGGCGCGGACGCAACGCAATAATTAGTCTTTATTGAAAATGGATCAGCGTCAACTGCGAGCTATTATGCTATATGAGCTTCGACTTAATGTCTCTTCAACAGAAACGGCTAAAAAGATTAACATTGCATTTGGACCGGATACTACTAGCGATCGGACTGTTCGTTTCTGGTACAAGCGTTTTGACACCGGTGATATAAGCTGCGAAGGTCAACCTCGCCCAGGCCGACCCACCAGCTTTGATGAAGATGCTTTGCGTCACGAACTTGAGCTACATCCAGACTATAGTACGCGCGATTTATAGATGGCGCTTGGACAATCCCACACGACTACAGATCGTTATCTCAAATCGATGGGATATCGCAAAGTGATGTTACGTTGGACACCTCATGCGTTAACGGACCATGACCGGGCCGTTCGTGTGGCCATTTGTCAAAGTTTGTTACTTCGTCCGCACAGACGAGACTTTCTCAAGGACATTATATTACATGTGACGAGAGCTGGATACATTATGAAACCCACCAGCCCAGCCTAAACTTAATGAACACGGTCGTAAGATTATGTTGTCTGTTTTCTGGGATTGGCAAGGAATGATTTTCTGGGAACTCCTCGAATCTCATCAGACTATTAACACCAATCTGTATACGCAGCAGCTTCGCAAACTAGCAGAGATGTTAAAAATTAAGCGGCCAAAACGACTTGTAGTCCAACTTTTGCATGACAACGCACGACCTCATTGCGCCAAGTTAACACATAAACAGCTGGAGGAGCTAGGATGGCTGACTGTTTCACATCCACCGTATAGCCCGGATCTTGCGGCTTCAGACTTTCATTTATTTCGAGCTCTTAAATTTCATTTACTAGGAAAAAAAATCGAAAATTCTGGAAGTATTCAAATTGAACTTGAAAATTTTTTCGAGTCCCAGCCTGCCTCATTTTGGGAGAAGGGTATTCAAATTTTGCCCAGTAGATGGCTGACTGTTGTTGATAACGAGGGTGACTATATAATTGAGTAAATGTATTTTTTTATTAATAAAAAATATTAATAATAATTTGTCTTTTAACTGGCAATAATTTATGAGACAACCTAATATATAGCATAGTGCTACTTGTTGTCTCCTAGATCAAGTCGTTAATCAACTTACATACATTAGGTATTATCAACGTTGTTTAATGGAATAAAACTATATAAAATGAATACTGTAGACGGTTACAGATTCTCAGGGAAACAATAAGAAAGTACCTAATGGTAAAAATGAGATTGATTTGTGAGGGACGTGATTGAGTATGAGTGAGTTTCTGATTTTTGTGTACTGCGTGTGCGCCAGTGTTTGCTGTTTGTGAGTGCGGGTGTTTATATGCGTGTGCGAGTGTGTGTGTGTGTGTTTGTGAAATTACTATTGGGTTATTAAACGGTTAACATATACATATTCACGTCTACAAGTTAGGTATCGCATTGTTGCATCGCACTAACAGCCTTCCTCGAAGTCACTCTCCTGTGCAGACCCAGCAAACCATGCACTCCATGCAGGGTACTCATTCAATTATTTAGCTGATTGACAGCCTACAATTTTCCGTGTTGTAACGTAGGTACTTAGCCATTTCTTAGACAACTTAAGTTGATCGTCAATTTCCTAGCAATAATTTCCCCCAACTTTACATGCCTTATTTCTCAGCCTAACATCTCCTTTTCTTTCAGATCGAACTCATCAGGCAGCAGCATTAATTCCCCGCTGGGGCCTTCCTGCGGGATGGCGGCGAACCCGTACGGTGTGCCGCTGTACGGCGGCGCCCCGGTCCAGGGGTACGGCTGTGCTCCATCCGACCTGCCCCACTACGGGGACATGAGAGGCGCCGGCTGGTACCCCGCGTCGAACGACCCCAGGTTTGCCAGTGAGTCGGCGATATTCTTTATAACGTTTTTAGTGTGTGTGTTAATTTTTAGGAGGATTTTGCGTTTAGTTGTGTTTGGACCAAAATAATGTTTAAACATTCATACCCATTGATGACCAAACATTATAACGATTGTTTCAAGAAACCCATACAGTTTAGTTACTTACTAAATAAGTACTTACTGCTTTTATTAGTCCCTTCAATGAAATTAAATCCGTCGAGCGGAAAGTCGTCTGAACTAGGTAGGTTTTGTAGAGGACAACTTTTACTTCAATAATTCATTTTATCTTTAACATGTTATAACATGGACTGTTAACATGTTCAACGCCATGTCGGACATTGCTGGGCGACGTAGGTACGGTGTACATTTTTTTTTTATGTGGCGTTGAACGTGTTAATAATTCTCTAGTGGTACATATATGCTTAGCTGCGATGATAGATTGTGTTTGTCGCACGACAGAGTTCGTAAGCCGTGCGACGGCTAGAAGCAAGGAGGCACGCAGCCGACTCAAACGTTCATAACCGTCTCCATGTGTGACGGTCGCTGCATTTCATAAAACAATATTCAATAAACCGCTTAGACAGTTTTGAAATTAATAGAGTAGGACTTTACTTTATTATAAAATCTGGAGAAAAGTAATATTAAAAGTCATACTTAGGTAGGTATAGGCTCTGCTTTAAAGCACCAACATTCAGCCATAACTAGACAACTTTGAAGTTATAGTGCGAGAAGATAAATTACCTTCCGAAACGAGTAGGCACCTATTTTAGGTATTTATCGTCATCATAATCGTCTCTGCCAATTTAATTTTTTATCAAACCTAACACAACTATATCATCAACTTACACCAAAATACTAACACATCACAAACTAAACCAAGACATAATTCGTATTGTTAACGCATTACAATAAATTGACGTTGGTAATTCAAGATGGCGGGTGGGTTGGCGCATGCGCGTAGCGAACACCGCTGGAACGTGAGCGCGTCGGGTAACAAACGGCAATTTGATGTAACCCGAAGCGTTTGACTAATTCTGTATTTATCGGAGAACTGATATGGATGGTGTTTCACTGTTCAAGTGGGATGGGGCTGTTTAGGAATATGATATTGTGATTTGCTGGTCAGTAGAATAGGTGTAATGGCGGCTTTAGACGAATTATTAGGCCAACTCTATTGCCAAAAAAACACACGTGTCATAAGGCTTACTTTCATGGAACCTAAATGATTATTGATGCTTATTTGATTACGATGATTGTAATTAATACCAATGTTTCTAAGATTCTACAATAAGATCATCTACAATTTTGTGTTCTCCATTTATTTAAGAAATTTCTTCTATACTTATCTAAGTAAGTAGGTACTTATAGGATTAGCTATAACCTTTTTTGTTTTCATTTTTGGTAAGTTTATATTCAATTCTGAACTGGAAACTGGTTTAGACCTTGAATTAGTTTATTTACAATAGGTACCATCAATACTTCGTATCCAATTGCTAAATCAACGATTTCTAATATCCAACTCCTTAGCTTCTTGATTACCAGAATAAAACTGTCTCAGATTGCGAGTTGGCGAAGCAAACACCATTAACCGACGCACGGTGACAAAAAACCGAGCTACGTGCTCGGCTACCGAGCCAGCATCTTAGCCTTAGATCAGCCGTCAATTGTGGCAGAGGCGTCAATGCATTCAAATACTTTTTTCTTTACCACAACACGTTGTTGGTGGAGTATGATTATTTTGTCTTGTTGCCCGACTGGTGGAGTAGTGTCCTGTCTCTTTTTAGAATGATTTTTGGAAATACTATTTGATATATATTGATAGCTAAATCCACTTTCAACCACAATCATCTGAGCTGAGTTTCATGCGCGATCGTGCAAGAATACATATAGGTAATGCGTTAGTAGTTTAAAAAAAATCGTTTTAATTACGTACTATTTACTCTTTAATATCCATTGCAGAATGTAAGCCGACCCCAACACAGTTGGGAAAGGCTAGGCAGATGATGATGATGATCCATTGCAGAATGTAATAGTACAAGAAATAAAAGTTACCTACTTGGTTTCAGATAATTCCTAGTTTGTCATTACATTAATACTTATACAAACGCCTGCTAATTTTAGCTGCGTGATAACTCCAGAATTAAACAGAACAACACATCTCCTCTATAATCTGTATAATCTGTGACTCCATGGTAATTCGATATAGCAACGGGAGCGTTTACCATGGCGCAGGTGCATAGAGTATCCCCTGATGATGTACACAGACTCTTATTTATATTACTACCATTTGTTTACAACCTCTTCGTCAGAATCCCACTATTTCTCGGGATCGTGGCCCGTGGCATGTTTGTTAACGGTTATTTAGATTATAAAGTCGTATTTTATATATTTTAATGTTTTTCTAAGAATCAGGTACTTGGTTAAGATTTTGTTTTATCATAAGAGGTGGCTTGCGTAAGTGCTGCCAGTGATTGTTTTGATGCTGCTACGGTTTGAACGTGTCTTTTTTTTTTTTTAATCATCTTGAATATGAACCATAGCTGCCGAGAGTCGCTTAAGTTACTCGTAATTTAAAATTGAATTTCTAAAGTTCTAAAATCAGTCCGATCTAAGCCACCGTAACATAGAGAATATAACCACTAGAGAGCGTATGGGCCGATTTCTTCGAAGCACACGACTCACTACTGCGGGCCGGGGGATGAGGAAGAACGCGCGGCTGCAATTGGTCAGTTCAAGGTCAAGTTGCATCGTTAGGGCTGCTTTACTTCATTAAGAGAAAATAGTCGATATCGATAAAATGGATTTTAACATTATAATAAATACTAAATCAAAATCATAGAAATAATATTTAATCAAAATCAATCAATTACAAAAAAAAATCCCGGAAATGGACTGATCGGCCCCGGTCGGGGACAGAAAGAACTAAAAAATCCCGGAAAACACAAAAAAAAAAAAAAACCGACGAACTGAAAACCGAGGAGGTTCTCAGTTCGTCGGTATTTCTTTTTTGAAGTCGGTTAATAGTAGATAGTTATTTTATTAAAGTATGTGAATTGAATAAAAAATGTATTCATTTTATTTTTCTCGATATCAACTTTCAGCTATTAAAGATAACAGCACTATTTTTTACGATAAACATACAAAAGGAAAGAAAGGGATAGAAGCATTAGAATTTTCTAATACAAGAACGAGACTTTTCCAAAAGACATCAACGCGCGACTCAAAAAGTGTGCTCGTTTACCCAGCCACCATTTTAAATAGACCCCTGCAGTGGCTTATAATCTGATTAAATCAAAAATAATTTTTCGTAATGTTTATGTACCGATGAAAAGTTATGTCATCCTTTTTGTAACTAGATGTCTAAGAATGTTTCCCACACCACTTCACCGCGCATGAAGGCATTTTGATGCGTTATAATTGCATAAACGTTATAAAAAAATTATATTAATTTAGCGTGCACGCAGGTCTAACACTTGGACACAACTAAAATTGCTACTAGTACCGTAGCCTATACATAGGCGACAAAATACTAATAGTTTTCGTGCGTCGGGGCACTGTATACGCAGTCAAGTGGTTATAATAGTCTTTGCACCGTAACCATAATGGCGTCCAACGTATCTGATAGAGCTTGAAGCAAAATGTTTACATTAGAAAAATATTTGTTTATTAAATAAATCAATGTTAACGTTGACAGTCATGACGACGGTATATATAAACTAATACAACCGCTCTATGTACTTAGTATGTACACACGTCTTGTTTATTTTATTGGCAATTACTGCAAGTCGATGGTATGCAAGGCAGTTTTAATGAAAAGGATAATGGTCTCGATTCCTTTGTCCATAAACTAAAATAAATTTAAATTCAGTGCATCTCTTTCTTTCTATTTCATTAACAAAAAGGACAGAAGATAAATTTTAGTTTAGTCCTGTCAAATTAATCAGCGCCAATACCTATTTTTAGATTCAACAGACTGATTGTTGCGATGAGTGAAATTTTAATAGTACTCGTATTTCAATAACATAAATAGAGGTTGATTTTATTTTTGGTATCTGCTGCTAAATTCCTGCCGCGCCTGTGTTTGATTGATCAAAATACCAACAATCAATATTATTATTTTAGAATAGCATAAAATTAATAGTCTTTAATAAATTGGAGATGTATCGAGTAGAGAGAACTGGGCTTTCCTCTAAACTAATTCTAAAACTGCCGTAGTCACTCTAAGTTGACGGTGATCGCAACGAGACACCACTTGAAGTCGAATGGCAAACAATACGGAGCAAAGACAATCGGTAATTTAATCTAAACTCTGTAGAAAAGCCAGTACCTAGTTGACGAAAGAAAGTATAAATATGTAGTACAGCCTTACTGTTTGTTGTAGAGTAACTTGAAGATAGGGAAGGAAAAGAGTCCGAGATTGAATGCTTTGTCAAAATTGAAGTTCAAAAATAAACGACAAATGAAATGTTTCGATTATACTGCACCCTAATTGCATAACACATTTCAATCACAATCTGAATGTTTTTTATAGAGAAATTTGGTAATCTATTGCTTAAAATTTGTCCGCTCAGCAACGTACCTAAATAACGCAATGACTGTTGCTGAACTGTCAAAATGAAAGCCATTGCTCCAGTTAGTGTGTTACGAAACTCATCACCAGATCTTTACGAAATTTATATGAGACCATTTCGGAATAAACCTCTATCGAACAAAAAAGAATTTTGCATACATATCCGTCCAATATATATGTAACATCCGAATTGATAACCTCCTACATTTTGAAGTCGGTTAAAAAGCAAATTGGTAGAAATTCACGCTCGAGTACCTACCTAATGATCATAACATATTCTTAAGTTAAAAACTAACCTAGGTACCCCTGATATTGACATTTGCTTTATAAATACATAACTAGCTGAAGATAAAAAGCGCAAAAGACTTCGACGGTCCTTCGCAATGTATTAACGAAATTGATTATGTATGATAATAATGTAGTAGGATTCTTCAGGACTATGATGTAGATATTTATATAAATACTCACAAGTGCCTCTAATAAAAATATACTTGGTTCACTGTTTTATGAAAAAAACCATCACCTGTATACGAATTTCTCTGAAAAATCTTTTGGTTTAAAATGCATAGAACATAGCCTCGCCGTTTTACTGGGTTCCCAATTTTTTCTTCGGAGAACTCTCTCCCACATTTTTCTTGAAAGAAAAGAAAGAAAGAACACACATTTATTTAGCACAGGCTGTAAGACACACAGTACACCTGAGACATACATCAGATAAAAACAAATAAAAATCAAATAACAAAGTGTAAAGTACGATGTAAGAAATTAAACTGGAAAGTGTGACTCACGGCTGCGCCAAAAAGGCCCAGTTCAGCAAAAATGCCAGACAACTGGTGCCTGACGCTGGTTTTCAACTGGACCAGATTTGTGAGGTAACGGATGTATATCAGTTTTATACTGGAACGTGACGTGTGTATGCATACTTAAATAAATAAAAAATAAAAAAATGTGTCAGATAAAAATTCTTCTCTTAGCATCTTTGGGGAATATATGGGTCCCCAGAGTTTTTGCAATCAACAGCTGCGCATCAGGGCATACCTACCTATTAATTAATTATGCGTAAAAAAAGATGCTTGTTTACAAAAAAATGTATCTATATTGACTTATATACTTGGTACGATAGAGGTCAGCGACATCTGAAGTGAGCAAGTGGCAGTTTTTATCCCAGTTAAGCGTAGGTCGTAATCATAGACAATAGAATACAAAGATAACGCCGATCTATTTGCAAAGCGCGGGAAACGAACCGCTCAATAAACTGTAAGTCGAACAATAATTGGCCATTGATACTTAATGTATTTTTAGTATATTATTTTGATGGTATATGACAATTATATAGGTACCTACCTAATATCAAGAAATGATTTTATAGTTTGACATTTTTGAGAGCTTTGGCTTCATAATATAAATTGAATATCTACCTAGACACGCAATTGATTTACATTTTACTCGTTTGTATATTTACGTCTATATAAGGTATATCTATTCATACACGAAATATCTGCAGGGTATTTTACTCATCATTACGAATAACTTTTATGGTTTGGTCCCATAGTAAATGTTGTAGTCGTAATGATGAATACAATGACCCCTTAAGAGATTTCGTGTACCTATGAAAAGATTTACAGACATTTACATACATATATGGTTGCAGCTGTGCAATTTTGACATCAAAGAGTGGCATTTAATCACATTAGTGTGCCTTTCTAGGCCGTGCAATAACTACCTGCAAAGCTCTGAATACAATAAAGCTAATAAGCTTTTTTCTGATTTTTTTTTTCTGTTATGAGAGATAATAATCTCTCATATCAGAAAAAACAATAGGTACAATCGAAACGAAACCAACAACTGCTTAAACAATATTTACAAATAATTTAATACAATAATACATCACACTTCCGCACATACGAGTATCTTTGAGCAGAGATTAAAACGGTAAACTGTCGAGTGATGTCCAACGGACAAAAAACAGTTGCATACCCACCGAATTATTGTAAAAAAAAAGATTACTAAAGTGGTCCGAGGACCGAGCCCTGAGGCACGCCTGTCGCCCGCCTGTACCTGTTGTACTAGGGAGCTGTGTAGACAGACAAAATAAGCAATTCCATTTGATCGGGCCCATATTTGCCCACCACTAGAGTCTTGACTGAGTAAACATGAGGCCTCACGTCCGCAAATAGCGTGATGTCGGTGCATTCGAAGGCTCCAGCGGAGTCAGGAGAAATTATTTTAGTATATGGTAATGAATATGGTAATTGGTGTTCGATACTTGTGTTCTTGCTTAGTGTGAAAGGTAGTTTGTAAATGTCGGATAAATACAGTAACTTGCGTATTTACATAATACCGAGTAGGTACCTACGTCAAATACTTCTACTAAAAATATTTAGGTATTCAACGTGCAGAGTAGAGGTGAAGTATTTGGTTAGAATTACGGTAAGATTTTGTTTTCTATGTCTTTTCTAAATTATAATATAAACATTATTTATGTAGCTATTTGATCTTGTAATGCTATTCTCCAAAATAGCAGAATAGTTAGAAAAAGTCAGCTCTCCATTTAAATAGGTCATGAAGTCAATGGATTTTTTTTCAGTATGAACTAACAATTTTTCTCTCTGTCGCTCTATCAAACGATAGTGCCAAAGTGGAAAAAAATATTCGCACAATTTTCAACCGCTCGATCCGCAGCATTTTTCAAGTGATGCGACACATCAAACGTACCCAGTACCCACGGTCAGCGGTAAATTAAAATTGCCGCGGGGAAAAAATAAGTGTGTGACACACTTAGTTTCCATGCAGGCGCGCCTAATGCGGGCCGAGTGGCCGCGTCACCGCCAGCCGGCCGCAGTTTATCTTCCTTAGTGTGGCAACACTGAGGGAAATAGCCGCGGAAATGTTTGCTATTTCATTTCCCGCCATCTTTGTTGGTTTGTTTACTTTTAGAAATGGCGACGATTCCGTTTTTTACTGGACAAGAGATGAGAGGGTAATATTGTTGGTCTGCCTGTGAATTTACTTGCGGAATCGTTAGTTTTTCAAAAGATTACTTTTTTTTGACTGTCGACCTACTTCTTCAGTATCGTTACTTAGTTTATAAGAGACTACTCAAGTAGCTGTTTAATAATAATAATAACACATCTGCCGTTTTCATTTATTTTGATAGTCTCTCGTCAGATTTGATTTTCGTAATTACTTTTAATAAATTATGAACGCGTGCCCAGAATCTTTGTACAAACATAAACATGCTTAAAATTAACCACAATGATTAGCCATCGATTGGCTCAGCCACTCTACCCAATTGGGCGTAACGATAAGCAAGCATCATACCGGATCACTAACCGACCAGACTCAATAAACTACCATGTCTTTTCCTCAAGCCATAAATTAAACCCAACTAAAAAGTATCTAATACCAATCTGCCTCATTTTCTGATCGGCCGCCCACGATAAGATCCTCTCTATTTTGACAGCACACCCGGTTGGGGTTGCAACAATGCGTCTATTATTGTTAATGTTTATCCACGCACAATTTGCTCGCGTTTATACAGCGTTGGTAACATTTTCTGTAAGGGGGCGATCTGATGCGTACGTATGGCGAGTTTTAATGCGATTATTATGAACTGTTATAGACAGTTCATGGGGATTATGAGCGTTTTAATGATGGATTATTTTTGGTATATCTAGATGATTTTATTATGCTTTATTCCCTTCATCATGTGTGAAATTACCGGCAGCTTTTGATTATTTTAATATTTTTTTTTATTTTTTTTATTATTTTCTATTAGGTAGATCACGATGCTGGGTCAAAGATTGTGTTTGAGTTGATTTCAAGTTCACTCAAAGTTCATTGGGGGTCATGATTATTTGATTGTTTTAATAAACATTAAAGCATTATTTAACTAACCAATTCCTAGAATCGGCACCAAAAACAAATCCAACCTAGAACACACATCTCTCAATTTTACTTTTAAATTCACACACACGACCCCTCGCTCGCAAAATCCATTAGTTGTCAGCAAATATTGACCCGACCGTGACGCGGGCGCACGGGCCGAACGTTGTCGACGGTAGCCGAAGTGGGCCGAGTATGTTCGAACTCATTATGTACGCACTTTACGCCGATTTGATTTCTTAGTGCTTCAGCAAACATCATGATTATTGTGATTCATCTAATCAATATTGAGATTCCTTGTTTCTACGTTTAATTTACTTATTTGTATTGTCAGGCTTAAATGTTTGTCAAAAGCAAGGAGGATCCTTAGTTTTCTGATTTGATTTGGTTTGATTTGATTTATTTATTCATAAAACAATTTACATTGTGTTGAATATATACACGTGCAATTTACGTACAAATGCAGAAATATGAATCATTATTTAACATTCCAAGTGAAATTCAGGTATAGTACCAGACAGATTAAAAAAATAATGTCAAAACACTTTTAAATGGATAGCAGAGGATAGCAGAGGTGCGACGAAGTCGTGAGTTCGATCCTTATAAAACTCTGTATAAAAATTATTTAAAAATAGTTATGTTCGTGTTTTTGATGTTTCCTTAGTAATAAAATGCAAAGATAAGTGTAAACTATCAGTGAGCATATTACCAAAACCAACAGTGACGACGTACTTAAACAAAAACCAGTGACACAAAAAAGTGATGAAAACCAATGTAAATACAGTGAATATGTAACAAAACAAATCAAATTAAGAACTACAATCATTTTAACAGCAGTAACGAGTGGAAGAATAATCCAAAAGTGCTATTTTCTGTGAACTGTGAGCAAAGAAACTGCAAAAAATTCCATGTATGAATCACCGAATCACACCTACCCGCCACTAATCATTCAAAATATTATTTATCTACATTAAGGTTCACAATTTGGGTTTACTAGGTGACCGAGCTAGTAGCTCTTGCGGTAACGCATCTACACCTACACACAACGTGGTTCGAGTTCGATCCCCACGATTAGTAAATTCTTTTTGTAAGTTATTTGGTGATATTTCTCAACTATGTCTATAGAAATAAACAACAACGTGACTATGCGAAGACGACAGCAGCTGTTTAGATCAAAGTCAATAGATTCCTTGAGTAATGACTCATCATTGGACAGAACGAACTCCGACATAAATTCAAAAAGTCTTGATCTATCGACGGGTATAAACAAAAATGACTTGGATGAAATGAAGGGTGAAATACTACAACTGAAAGAACAATTTCAACTTACCCAGAATGAATTGGACAAAGTGATTTGCGAAAATAATGAGCTAAAAGAAACAATATTACGTCAGCAAATTAATATTAATATGCTAAAGGATCTTTGTACCAGTCCCATACAATCACAAAGACAAAAATTAATGTCAGCAAGAAAACGGAATAGACGGTCTATTACGGACAATCTATGTGTTTTATCCCTAGGCCAAAAACACTCTCCCAGCCACAATGATAGGGACTGCACCGAGAGTTTAAATCTGTTATTAGATACGCTGCCAAATATTGATCAATCTCCTACAAAAACTTATGTCAGCACAAAATCAGAAACCAACAATAACTCGCCACGAATAAACAACGATGTACTTACTGAGAAAAATGACAACATATACACCACAGACACCTTTCCTACAAGCAACTTAACATGTGCTGGTATGTCGCAAAAAGAAGACACAAAGACAACTGAGAGTGCTACTATGAAGAAGCCTGCACTGACATCTAATAAAAAACCTCGGATTTACAACAGTACGGAGGATGGTAAAATATTGTTACTTTCTGATAATCAAGGTAAAGGATTAATACATGAGTTAATTCAAAACAAAGATTCCTTACTACCAAGGAATTACAAAATATCTTCTATCAGGAAACCCAACGCAAAAACGGAAGCTGTGTTAGAGAATTGTTCCACGCTGCCTAAACAATTTTCGTGTAAAGACTTTGTGATATTGTGGACAGGGAGTAATGACTCAAATCCACACCAAGTATTGTCTGAAGTAACTGTGGCTCTGAAACTTCTGAAAAACTGTAATGTCCTGGTTGTTAATGTGTTATACAATGCATCACTAAATACCCAAAAATTGAACTATCAACTTAAATTGATTGCTAAAAATTCAGAAAACTGTACATTCATAGAGACTAACAAAGATTATAATAATGCAACGCAAATGGTAATAAAAGCAATTAATACAATTTATTATGATAAAACATTCCTATCATATAACCTCAACAATCTCCGTAAAGCACGACATACGACACATGTTCCGCATGACAATATCAAGTCAATTCGCGACTATGATCTATCTATACACAATTCTAATCCGCGCCAGGGCACAATACCTTATTATTTTAAATATAAATCTCAGATCTTATCTAAAATTTCAAGCTCTGTACCTATTACTAATACCCCAAAACTAGTCAAAGGGACAATTCCATATTATTTTCCAGTAGTCAAAAGAAATAAAAGTGACTCTCCTGTAGCCTCAAAAAACGACGATTTTTTTCGTAACCACTGATACTCAGAAGTTTAATTATAGTAGTATTTCTGTACTGCACCAAAACATTGCTGGGGTTCTCAACAAAATACAGGATCTAGAGTTGGCCTTAAATGAGCTGCAAGAGTCAAATAAAGACATTATTGCTGTGTGCTTAAGTGAACATTTTATAATTAAAGGAGAAGAGCACTACTTAAACTTAAATAATTTCAAACTAAATGCTATATATTCAAGAGCAACGCAACGAAGAGGAGGCACATGTATATTATGTAAGCAAAATTTACAAAGTATCGAATTAAAAGACATAAAAGAGCTGAGTATAGAAAAGCACTTCGAAATTTGTGGTGTTGAAATTCATGAATTAAAACTTACAATACTATGTGTTTACAGAACTCCTAACTCTAACATCAATATCTTCTTTAGTAAAATGAATGAAACTTTAAGTAGGCTTCAACATAAGAAAAGTAAAATAGTTATAGGTGGTGACTTTAATATTAATATATTGAGTAAAGACATCATTAGTACACAGTTCTTAGAATTACTATCTAACTACGGTATGCAATGTCATATTCAAGAACCTACAAGGTTAAACAAATGCATTGATAATATTGTAAGCAATATTCAAGAAGTTATAGGTAAAACGTACAACTTTTGTTTATCAGACCATAACACGGCACAGGTGGTGGAATTTCAATATCAACCTAAACTAAACTTCAAAGACCATTACTTTAAGATGATAAATGACCACAGTAAAGAAAACATAAGTAAGTTTGTAGATTGTATTGGTAGACTAACGTTCTCTGAAATCTATGAAATAGCGGATACCAACATTGCCTTCTCTACCTTTCATAATGAACTTACGCTTTTCTATAATCTATGTTTTCCTCTTATTAGAATTAAAACGAATTGTAAAGCTAATCGCCTGTCATGGGTTACAAAAGGTATCAAGGTTAGTTGTAAAACTAAACGTTCATTACGGTACAAATACTATCTCGACAAAACAAATAGTAATAAGATAAAATTTAAAAAATTCTCCGTTTTATTAAAGAAATGTGTCAATAAATTTCAGTCCATACTCAATTTGGGACATATTGCTAAATCCAAAAACAAAGGTAAAGCTACATGGGACATCGTTAAGCGTAACATGGGTAAAACTAAGACAACAGAGTATATTGATAACATTGCTGACAAAGGAACCTCAATTTCTTCCGGACTTGACATAGCTAATTTATTTAATGACTTTTTTATTGACATAATACAGAATAATTCTAATAATAATACAGCAATTAATATGACTAATTATGACATTAAAAAGTTTAAAACTAATGACTCTAGTATCTTTTTACGGCCCACAACTCCACATGAAATCTTTCAGATAATTCAGTCGTTAAAACCCACCAAATCTGCCGGTTATGATAACATTAATACAAATCTCTTGAAAAGAATTGCACTCTATATTGCAGAACCATTGGCTTATATAATTAACTTATCTTTTGAACAAGGTTGCTTTCCAGATAAGCTTAAACTGTCAATAATAAAACCGTTACATAAAAAAGGTTCAAAGTCTGATAAGAATAATTACAGACCTATTGCATTAACTCCTATTTTGTCCAAAATTTTTGAAAGGGTAATGTACAAAAGACTCCTTAATTTTCTTGATAAATATGATATACTGGCTAAGGAACAGTACGGTTTCAGAAAGAGGAAATCTACTCAATTAGCTACCTTTATGTTGACTAAGTCTATTGTTTCCAGTATTAACTCTAAAATCCCAACGTCTGCCCTCTTTCTGGACCTCAGCAAAGCATTCGACTTTGTAGATCATTCCATACTCCTAGGAAAATTGGACAGATACGGTATAAGAGGTCTGGCTTCTCGGTGGTTCCAGTCGTATTTAAGCAATCGAAAACAGTTTACAAGGGTAACTAAATTCAACAAGAAGAATCTTTGCATAGAAAACTACGACTCACAGCATCGTACAAATTATTTTGGCGTGCCCCAAGGAAGTATCTTGGGGCCTTTGTTATTCCTTATATACATTAATGATCTGCCCCTCGAGATATCACACAACTGTGTCTTATTTGCAGATGATACGACTGTCATCATTGAATGTAAAAATCTAAATTCTTATGCATCTGAAGTAAATCAAACTCTTTATTTAATAGTTGAATGGTTGAAACGTAACAAATTAAAAATAAATATTGACAAGACAAAACTTATATTCTTCAAATCGCCAAACCGAAAAGAGTTTCAGTTTAACATAAGCCTTGACCATAATAAAGTTGAACAAATACAAAGTACGAAATTCCTCGGTATCACTTTAGACGCACATCTCACATGGAAGGATCATATTGACAGTATCTGTAAGAAAATTAATAAATTCGTTTTTGCTCTTCGAAAAGTTAAAGATGTAACAACGAGAGAAACGTCGCTAATGGTGTATCATGCTTATGTTTGTTCTCTCATTCGTTATGGCATTGTAGTCTGGGGTAACTCTTCAGAGGTAAACCGGGTTTTTATAGCGCAGAAAAAATGCATTCGTGCAATTTATGGTATGAAATGGTTTGATTCCTGTAAACCGATTTTCAAAGCAAAAAAGCTATTAACTGTACCTAGTCTTTATATCTATGAAGTCGCCAAATTTGTTAAGGCCCATCCATTCCTTTTCGAAGGTAACGATAATAAAAATAAGCGGTTGTTAACGCGATTACCCCTCAAAATGCCGGTCCCTAAATTAGAACGGTTTAGACGTAACTGTGCGTATATGGCACCACTCATCTACAACTCCCTACCCAAACACATTTCTGAATTACCATATAATAAGTTCTGTCGTGTTTTACGGGACTGGTTGATAGAGGAAAGCTTTTATTCTGTAAAAGATTTTTTGAAGAAAAGTTCATGTTGCTACAATTTTTTTAAGGATGCATAATTTTATCTCATGTTTAATTTTAATCTATTTAACTATTTATATTGGTCTTGTAATATAATTAATAATGTGAACCTCAATTATAATTATGTTAAGTCAATATTCATTAATTCGTGTTTTTATTAATTAATTATATTCTTTAATATTTGCATACCTGTAACTTAGGTGAAATATGTCTCGGTCTATAACTGTTACTATAACAACTCATGTACCATATTTATAGCAAATAAATGATTTGATTGATTGATTGATTGATTGATAAATATACATAATGTCAAAACAGTTTTTTAGTATAATGTCAAAGAGGTTTAAAATATAATGTCAAATAGTTTCCAATTCAAAATTCTTAACGATGGTTGATTTTTTAGAGATTACTCAAGAACTAAAACTATTGGCATTCGTATGTTTAATAATATCAGCACTTTTATCATCTCTCAATTATATAAAAAAAAAAAAAAACTTCACCCGCAAACTGTGAAACTATTCAATTACAAATGACACACGATTTCACAGATCTAGGTATATTTTGTAGCCTGTAGGTATTGTGTCCCACTGCTGGGCAAAGGCGGACATAATACAGAAAAAAGGGGAGCCTTTTTCTTCCAAACCTCCCTGTCTTGTGCAATGTCTGGCCATGTTGACCCTGCAAACCTTATCATATCTTTAATTGAATATATCATTTTCCAAATCACTATGATAAAATCAACTTCTGTTGCTTGTCACACTAACCATTTAACTTGCTTACATAACGCATACTTGATAGGTATATAGGTACTCGAGTTTGAAGGTAGCTTGAAGACAAACATTTAAGATAAACAAACAAAAATGTCATATGTACTAATAGGAAGGTGTTACCTAATGTATTCGAAGACGAAAAGGTCAATTTGTCACGGCTGGTAGAGAAGTAAACTGTCTGTAATGTTTATGTAATTCATGCTGTCTCACCTGATGAAGCGGATATGGAGACAAAGTTATGTACCTACAGCAGTGCTATTTTGTAAAAATGTCACCGTGAAAACTTAGGTGAAGTGAGCTGCCAATAGTGGAATGTTAGCTCACTTCACCATAGTTTTCACGGTGAGGTTTTTACAGAATAGCACTACTCATCTTGATATGGAATAGAACACTTGATATGGAATAGGTAGAACAATTTGTCCATCTATCCTTCTAAAACTATAGTGGGCATTTATCAGAGTCAATTTCTACATCTATCTTATATAGCTGCTTATATTATGTCCCTACATATTTCGCTTATTCCTACAGTTGGTCAAAATGTTGCCCTTCTTCTAGCTAATTCTCTTTACCTCCATTTTATCTTCTAAAATGGTGAAATTGGAAACGATTTGTAATTTTTACTAATTCCACGTTCATAATGAAGCAGTAACAGCAAGGAACATTGATGACAATACATATTCTTGGTAGCATAGCGTTAAAAAAGGGGATCTTATGAGTCTATGAGATCTGTAAATAATAGGTAATCATGGCGATCAAAATGTTCTCCTTGTGCAATTAAAACAACGAATGAATCCTTGGAAAATGAAAAAAAGTTTTAGAAAATCTTTCAAAGAAGCATCTTAAAGACGAAAATCAGGAAACGGTAGCAATGTGGAAGCAGATGACAAGCAATAACAATTGTGATTGTGTAATATAAATTCGCAACTAATACTTATTTACGAATAAACTCAAGAAACCATTAACCAACGAAACTAACAATAGACTACAAAACAATGAGGTATTGACCGAAATCACCTCGGAAATAATCACAGGCTATATATAACTTCACATAAAGCGGGTGGCCATTAAAACTTTGGTGAATTTTCAACTAGCATTGTCTAGTTGGTAATTACTTGCGGTCAGCGGCCGTCAGACGCACGCCTGCTTGCCCCCTCGAGCCGGACTCCAGTGCCCAGCTCCCAGCTCCCAGTTCGGACCAATTTCACGCCAATCGTGTCATCAAATGCACGCGTTAAAGCCAAGTGTCCGTTTCGTGTAACTATTTATTTTTCTTCTGACTTTCTGTGCGGGTAGAATGATTATTGGGGGAAATGGGAGCATAGGTAATGGTTTAGGTTCGTTTAGTAGGTGTTTGATCTTGTGAGATGTAACTAAGTTTACTATTGGTAAAATCATCGTAAAATTGACCGGTTTCCTCAAAACAGCTTACGATAGACTGAAAAAATTAAGTTGCAGCTAAAATAAAGCTTTATTAGAAATTATTAGCTAACTGGGTTTCCTAAATGTTACATATAAATTCAAACTATAATTCCTTCTTCGAAATTACCATTTCATTAGGATGCTGCACCTATTTGCTAAGATCTAGGTTCAACAAACATTTTCTACCATTATAAATATATTTTAATAGCAACACCGACACCGCTCGGCCGTGAAAATAGTTCCATTTACGACGACATATTTTGCCGCCCCAGCGTCCCTCGTCGTGGCCAGCCCTCGGTTCAATTACCGACGTATTTGTTGTCAAAATATATGCACATCTCTGTCCGACCCCTGTCACACACGGGAACATGGGTGTGAATGTATTTTTAGGAAATTTTAAGGTCTGCATCGCACCTTAGTAGTAAGTCTCACTCGCATTCGCTGTCCGAAGAAATTCTGAAGATACATTTATTCAAACATGAAAGAGGTAGTTTCGAAATAGGTAGGTATGCCAAAGCGACACAAAACGAATTCAAGAATTGAGTAGGTATTAAAACGAAGAAGAGTATCTATTGTTACAAAAACAATACTATTATTTAATAACCCTCGGTTTCTATCTTCACTGCAAAAAAACCCAACAGATTGCATCAATTAAAATAAAATCAAGATCTCATTGAACTATCTACGAAAGCTATTCAGAAATGTTTGTAAACATCCCCTCACGTGTCATTTAACGATTCAATTGGAATCTAAAAACGCGCCCATTCATCCGCCATGGAAATTGCGCTACGTTTCAATTAAACGCTGAGATTCACAGATAACAAAATGTCCGGTGGTCTATTGACAACACAAAGGAGGTTTGAACCGAGCGGGTTCAGTTTTTTGGGGTACCGTAAAAAAACTGGAACTACTTTTCCAGTATGTGCCAAAAAAACATAAAGCACTATAATTTCTAGTTAAAGTTGGGTAGAGCTTGAGGTACAGACGCCAGCACATCAAGCTACTACAATCTGTCAAATTTATCGCTTCAACATAAGGTTCAAAGTTGATTGGGAAAATATGACAGTTTCGGGTAGCTTGATGTGCTGGCGTCTCTACATAAATAAACTGACTCATACATAAACTCACGCCTTCTTCCCATGGGGGTCGGCAGAAACTATAGAACGCCACCTGCTAAAATAAGAAACTGACTTTCAATTTTCGTTCAAACTAACTATTGGGAGTTTTCTGAACTTGGTGAAGTGTTTAAGTGCTGCTAGTATTTTTTATATTGTGCCAGTTTTAAGAGAAAAGAATGTTGATTCATCTTTAACATCGTACATTATTTTATTAATATGATGAACAGAACCCACAAACTCCCAACATACACCAATTTCATCGATGAGGCAAAGATATCGCACAATACAGCCACACACGCACAATAGAGTAAGACAGAATAGGGAGCAATATTTTATTGAAAGACCCTTTTCGTGGAGTGTTGTGTAAATACGCGGCGGATTCGGCGTGTGTAATGTGCGGGGTATTGCTGTCGAAATGCTGATGTGCCGACCTTAGCGAATGCTGTCTACGAGCCTTTGTTGGTGAAAGAATTGTAATTACTATACCTCTACCTACGTAGGCAGTCGACCGAAGAGTTAGCCACACAGGCACTTTTGCACATCAACAATTTTTTTTTTTAACTGGACGATTTCGGTGTTTTCTAAGTGACTGCTTTGAGAGGATAAATCGAAACAAACTCAGCGGTCACATATTCATTTATATTATGCGTTTTAAGCTACACACTTACAAGAGCCTGTAAAAGACTTGACTAATCAGCACTCTCATAACATTGCCTGCAATGCCTACGACATTACTTTCGATAATACGCTCTAGAAATCCAAAATTTTCCAAAAAAAATAAATACTTAAAGTTAGGCTTTCTAGAGCATCCGCGTCATTTCGGTCTCTCAAACCTATATGACAGTGTCTTTATAGAACTCGATATGCTATATTAGCTCCCGGGTCCTGGATACTGTTCCTACCCAGTGGCTAAGATTTTCTGTACGTCACTTCAGTTTCTAATTTCAAAAGTATACATAAGTACTACAGTTTTCGAAAGGCAGTTCTAGAAGTTTTAAGTGTTTTGTGCTATCTTTTCAATATGTTATTGAACACAGTTCCGTGTTTTAAAGGTCGTCGGCCTACGCGATTAGGTAGCCAATTGTCATGATGGCGGATGGTCCCAATCATTTGTTTTGGTCACTGTCCCTTTGTAGGCGTGTGGTTACATTGTTTATTTGGACTAGAATAGTACGGTGGAGTTGTGTATTCAAGTAAAATATAAAACAAATGCCAATTCAGTATTAGGAACCATGACTTACTCGTACATGCCCTCTGTTGAACAATAGCTTCGAGCTCAATCTCCTACAAAATATTCTTGGTAAGCTAGCCGGTAAATACGTCACACGCAATGAAGTGAATATTAATTTTATGCACGGATATTTGTGTCTTACTTCACCAATTTGCACGTTTTTAGTAGCTTTATTATGCAAAATTGAGACGTTGGACATTTTTCTTGAAATTAAATAAAATATAAAATTAAAAGCTTGTAATAAAAGATAAACACATTTAAACATAATTTTATGTTCTCAAAGTGACTAAAATACGTTGCAAAGCTAGTAGCGCGGGAAACCACGTCTAGTGTCATTAGGAAAATGGCGGGCACCAGCTTAAATGTTGCCAGCGTTAAGAGATTAATTTCTACCGCGAGAAAGTATTAATTTATTTTCCCGCTACTCCCCTTTTATAATTTGCAAGGATGGATAAAAAATGTGATTAAAGTGATGCAGTTGTTTCGTTATAAGTATTGCGAACATGTTTTAAATTATGAGCTGAATATTACTCGTGAAACAGTACCTAACTTAACTGCTACTGAAATTGCTTAATTATTTTATGATATTGCGACCTATTAATGTACCAACTGTAAAGGCTCCCGGTTAAGAAAACGCGTTCCCTATTTACTGAACACTGCCTGCTGACATCAGACAAGAAGATAATAAAGTAAAATTTTCACGTAAACTCAAAAAATATTTATTAGAATCTATACAGCGTGTAACGGAAGGGGGGTATCAACCCTGAAGGAGGTGAATGTGCTCATGAAACTCAGCAACTTTCCCCAAAGAACATAGGTCGAAATATGAAAAAAAAATTTGGCCCTCCCTTACAAAACTGACTACCAGCTGATTGATTTACTATGGGAGGGCCAAATTTTTTTTTCAAATTCGACCTATGTTCTTTGGGGAAAGTTGTTGAGTTTCATGAGCACATTCACCTCCTTCAGGGTTGATACCCCCTTTCCGTTACACGCTGTATAAGTGTAGGTTTTAAGTAGGTAATAGGTTATTGATGTATCTGATATTAAATTTACTCTAAGAGAGACTCAACGGTCTCACAGTTAAACTGCGTAAGCAGTTTTGTGGGGCAATGTACAGACGCCAGCACATCAAGCTACTACAGTCTGTCAAATTTCTTTAATGCATTTTCAAGTTTACCGCTAAGGCATAAGGTTCAAAGTTGATTGGGAAAATTTGACAGTTTCGGCTAGCTTCATGTGCGCTAAGAAATTTTAAGTGAATAAATCATTCATTCATTTATATCTTATAAATTTACGTTCTAATTCAGTCTTTAAAAGTTATTCTAAATAAGTTTTCTTTTTCCTTACAGTAAAAATAATACACAAAATAGAAAAACTTATTTTTATATTAGTTAGTTCTTATTTTCATAATCTCTTATCTAACTATTTACACTAGATCCTAAATTAAAACACTAACTAACTATATAAATAAATACAAAAACAAAACCTTTTCAATCTAACCTCGGCAAAGCTAATCAACTAATTAATACCAAAGATTTAATAAATACTAAAGTTGGCAAAAGAAAGCTTTCAGTTCAAAAAGCGACCTCCTTTATGAAAATCTGGTGAAAATTAATTGCTAACTGAACTTAGCTTTTATAACTGAGAACCTAATTAATTCTTGTTAGTTGTTCGCTAATCTTATAAAAGGATAATTAGGAATTTATGATGAAATAATAAAGTGCTTTATGCCTATAAAATACTGCCAATAAAAGCCTACGAAAAGAATAGTTGAACTTAGCTTGTCAGATCCAAGACACCAAAAATGTCCTTAGTTGTTACAACACAACACACCATATATAGATTAGTTAGTTACTTGATTCAGGTGGCCGAAAATCTGCTTAGGAACTCCAAATCTTATATTCATTCAATCATTCAATGACAGACAACATACAGACACCAACACATCAAGCTACTACAGTCTGTCAAATATATTTAATAGATTTTCAACTTTTTCGTAAAGTATCAGGTTCAAAGTTGACTGGGAAAATTTGACAGTTTCGGGTAGCTTGATGTACTGGCGTCTGTACATTTTGCACTAGAGTTTTTATCGAGAGAGAGCACTAAGGAAGGATTTTTGAAAATTCATCCTCTAAAGAGGTTAAATAGGCGCTGAAAGTTTGTATGGTTTGTTACTTTTTAATTTTAGAAACGTGTTTATTGGTATTTAGACTTTTGTTTTCAAGTTAAAGTTGTATCATCGTTTTTTGGTAACTCATCCTGTAAGGTCCTACCCATCGCGCACACAGCTTGTACTCTACAACGTGTAACGTTAAATGCGCAAAACCTCAGACACCCCAACTGATTTTTAATTCAATTGACCTATTTCACAGAGAAAATGAGTCATTAAAAAATTGTAAAGGATTTATGTGCTATTTTAGTCTTACTGGCCATTCTGATCGTTTCTTGCGTCTGCGACGACGCTTTACCGAGGGAGGAGTCGTCACCGGGCCGCTGCGCCGCGCTGACATTGGCTTGCTTGACCTATTAATAAATAGACACTGCAACGTTATTAATGAAGATTTTTTGAAAAATGTGACCTATGTTAAAAAAGTGGCAATTAATTCTGTTCGTTACTCTGATCAAACTATTATCGGGTTTTGCGCAATTAACGTTACACGTTGTATAATTTAGCTTAGTAGATCCAAGTGTGCGTATCTGAGCGGCTGCTTTAGTTTCCAGGCTAATGACGTCGACGGGCGGCGGGATGGGCCACGTCAACAACATGGGGGGGCTGGCCGCCTGCGCTGGCCCTGACTCCAAGCCCATGCAGTTCCCTCTCGCGCAGAGGCGGAAGAGAAGAGTCCTGTTTACTCAGGCACAGGTGAGTCACCCTGACTTTTAATATCTACCTATTACTTAGATTCGTACGAGTTGATCGAAGGGTCTACGCTTGCCGAGGTCGGTCCGTGGATAGGAGACCATCCACTACATATTGAGACACCTCCGCCGTGCTTCGGAAAACCCGTTAAGCCGTTGGTCCCGGCTTGTCGTTTATAGATCTTCGACGAGTTGCGGGTAGTAAGAAGCCAGAGTCTGGGAACCAATCTTACCAAGAGGTATCGTACTACGCAGTTACTGGGTTATGGAGGTCAGATAGGCAGTCGGTCCCTGTATATCGCTACTGGTATTTAGCTGCATCCGTGTAAACTGGAAGGCGAGGCTAGGCACATTGCTTCAATTGAGTTTGGTTTGTATCAAGCATTTTTAAAGTAAGTTTGTTGGGATGCGTTTTAATTTACTTTTAAGACTCTAATCTCCTTCCAAAATCACAAAACGAAAGCTCATAAACAATCTGACATAAATCTTTGGCAAATGCGTTTTAATTGTTAATTTAACCAATTTCTCTCCCTTCGTCTTTCACTATCGGATATTTTATTTGAATTTCTTACCAAAAATAGTCACGCTACCCACCGGTACCTAAGTACCTCCGGTTGTTCTGCAAAGCCTCCGTATTTGAATCGTCAACCCTCGCAGGGGGAGCTTTATTTGCCGATCATTTTACAAATAAATACGAACTGGGGGACTTTACCTGCCTAAATTCGCGATGTAAGGAAGAGCATTCACTGTGCGATTTGCGATCCACAATTCGGTAAAAGTAGAAAAATATTGCTGAATAATGGATAAAGAAAGTGAAGTTTTAGTAAAATTAAAATGTAATAATGATAAATAAAAATCGGTAAATTCTTCTTATATTATGTCTTTTGGGCTATTAATTAGCAGCTCCAGTGAGCGAGTAGGGCTTTACTAGTTACCTACTGTACTAGGTTACTCTGGACGCTATTAAAGTGCAAGTCTTTCTCCATCGTTCTCACATCTATATTTTTTTTTTTAAACGTTGACCCACACTAGGAATTTCTCCTGTATTGTGGGTGCGTTTGCAAAAATTTAAAGTCACATACACAAACAGCCAGACCCAGAACAACTACTTGTACGAGTAGATCATACAAAATATTTGTTCCGTGCGGGAATCGAACCCGCGACACGCAGCGCAGCAGTAAATCGCTTAACCACTGCGCCAACTGTGCCGTTCGTATTTCAACATGTAGGTATGATGTATTTTGTACCATTTTTTTTATTATTTTAAAGAGATGTCTTGCACGTTCTTCTCTATAAGAACCTACTAGGTACGCTTTGGAAAGTGCAACTAGCTTCGTCTTTCTGATTGGCTGTCCCTTTGACAATAACTCAAAAGTCCCTGTAAATGTTTTAATTGAAATAAATGCTTTAAGTTGGAGTACCTATAGTTTGTAAGCTCCTTACAATCCACATACTCGTATTTCTAATCACGATAAAGTATCGTACTGTATAATGGACGGATGGATGACCCCTGTAACACAGGTTCCACCTAGCATGGGGGTCATTCATCAAATCTCTGTGCACTTGTAAGTCCTACGCTATAAATGCTGCGCATACCTACTTTGTACAGACGCCAGCACATCAAGCTACTACAATCTGTCAGATTTCTTTAATAGATTTTCAACTTTATCGCTAAAGCATAAGGTTCAAAGTTGATTGGGAAAATCTGACAGCGTCGGGTAGCTTGATGTGCTGGCGTCTGTACATTATTTATGGAAATAAATTTTTAATTTATTATTTATACTAAAATTATAGATGCCTACTGAACACAAGTGCGACAAGTATTCAAATCCCAGTCGCACGCACAGTGAACAGCCCGCTTTACTAGGGTGAATTGTAGCGTGAAGCAAGACCAGTTTCATAGCGGGGCGGTGCCATGGTGACCGCGACTGTGTCGGGTCAACTGTCGACACAAAATCTATCAAAACTAATGTTAACAAAAGATCCGTGGCCTTTTATTATCGAGCTGTGATTTTGCAACGCTGCGACCTCACATATTATAAAGTAGCTTCTGCCCGCGAGTTCATAGTTCGTCCGCGTGACATCTCTTGATAACCCCCCCCCCCCCCCCCACCCCCCACCTCGACACATCGCATCGCCTGCCCGCGCTATTACTTCGTTTTCGCTTAGCGTTCATTCTTAATTTTTTCATTTTGCTTTGTTAAGGAGCCTATAGCCTTCCTCAAGAATCGGGCTATCAAATACAAATCCTACCGATTCGTTCCAGAGATTAGCGCATTCAAACAAACAAACAAACTCTTCAGCTTTATTATCAGTATAGATAAAGTCGCTTTTCGTGTCTGTCTGTGTGACCATGTTATTATTTTAAACTAAACAACTGATTTAGATGAATTACTTGTAGAATTTATTCCGGAAGGTTTATTATTAAACTCAGTTATCTATAACACACAACACGACCACCTACCTAATAATGAAATCTCGATGTTTTGTCCGTTAGGTATGTCGCAAAAATCATGCCGAGGCAGGTGCGGGTTGCGAGTGTTGCTTAAAAGGATATTGTAATGTTGTAAAAATAAATAGTTAAGTATCTTAAGTATAGAAATAATAAAAGAGTGGGAGTTGCTCATAAATATAATCCTTTATTTTTGAATGAAAATTGAAAACTCTGGTGTTCAGGGTTCGATACCATTTGCCTTTGAAATATTTGCCGTCATTTCGGTCAAAAATATATATATACAACGTGTAACGTTAAATGCGCAAAACCTGAAAATAGTTTGATCAGAATAACGAGCAGAATTAAATGAACCTACTTTTTAATATAGGTCACATTTTTAAAAAAATCTTCATTAAAAACGTTGCCGTGTCTATTTATTAATAGGTCAAGCAAGCCAATGTCAGCGCGGCGCAGCGGCGCGGTGACGACTCCTCCCTCGGTAAAGCGTCGTCGCAGACGCTAGAAACGATCAGAATGGCCAGTAAAACTAAAACAGCACATAAAACCTTTACAATTTTTTTAATGACTTATTTTCGCTCTGAAATAGGTCAATTGAATTAAAAATCAGTTGGGGTGTCTGAGGTTTTGCGCATTTAACATTACACGTTGTATATATCAAGACACATCCACTCCTCAGCATTATTGATCTGTGTTCTTGTTTCCGTCCGTTTCGTTTGTACTCGTCTTGAGCAAGCGTGGTGATCAATGCTTGTGCCTTGTCCGTATGAGAAGAAGCCTTTGCCTCGCAGTGGGACAATGACAGGCTGTATTATTGAACAACAACATAGAGAAAAATTACCCATTGTGCATTCTCTACATGAAAATCCCAAAACCCCGCTGATACATTAATTTGCAATACATTTAAATGTACCACTTAAAATGTTATTAAATCAAACGAGCAACACCACATTCAAAAGCTAACTAAAGTCTAAAGCCAAAATTGCGTTAGCTAGCGAGGGCGGCGCCCATCCCGCCCGCCCACGTCGCCACCGCCCGCCCCGCCCCGCCCTCGTAACATACCACCAGCTATGAACCATGTAATTAATTCTATTTCCACGGAATTTTCCGGTTGCAGTTTGATTCCAATGTTGCTGTGTGTGTGTGTGTGTGTGTAAATGTGGGGGTGTGTTAGTGTTCATATCTTTATGTGCACAGCTGTGTAACTGTGTATGTATGGGGGGGGGGGGGGAGATGAGTTTGGCTAAAAGTTGGATTCGATTAAGGTTAAAGGGATTGTGAATGTGTGATTGATCTAACTAAAGGATCGTTTCAGATAGTTGAGAGCTAATTTCAGAGTGGTTACATACGGTTAATGGCGTTGCGCATTTTCATGAGATTTGAGTAGAATTTCGTAATTCCCGACGGCTCATATTCTGTCTAATTACGCTTACGATAGAACCAGCCGTGCGATTCTGTAACCATCTCACCGTGAAAGCTTGGGTGAAGTGAGCGTGGAGTGAGCTGTCATTCGCTAGGGATTAACACTATTAAGTGCTCGCTTCACTTATGATTTAACGGTGAGACTTTTACGAAATCGACCGGCTGTTCTACAAACGTAAGTATAGAATATAGAAGTCTCAGATTTTTTACGTTAACTGAAACAATTGCAAAATGGATAGCTAGGCTAGGTGGGAATCAGGCCGATTATCATACACTTGACAGTAGCATTACCTATTTAGACGCTGAAACAATTCAATAAATAATAAATAAATAAAATATTCTTTAATTCGCATATCTACAATCCATATGTGGAATCGGAAACAATAATAATTATATAATTGTGCGGACTAAGGACCTCCACAGTGAGGATGAGATCCGGTCCGCTACAGTCATCAGGATTTTATTGCGGCTGCCACGCATTCTGCAGACCAGGGATGCCGTTTTTTTGCGAATGACGGCATGAAAGCCATCAGTGTGGTACAGCGCGAACATCCCTGATGCACTACAGAAACGAGGCAGCCCCAACAGCATCCTGAAGGTATTATTATATTGGATACGCAGGTTATCCAGCGATAAAACGTGCCAGCACTGCCAGCCTTTGGGCACTTTTACTTCTGAAGATTTTTTTTGATGCCCAATTAGCTCTTCTTTCTTTGCTTTATAGGTACGTACTCTTGTACATAACATATATACTTTAGTGCTAGATTGTATATTGTATTTAAGGTTTCTTAAAAAGTATGTAAAAACTTACAGCATTTTTTTAACACAATACTCTATTGTTATTAGGTACCTATACTATCAGCCGCTTGCGTCCCACTGCAGGGCGAAGCCCTCCCTTCCCTCCCTCCAGTAATCCCAATCTACTGCTGTTTAAAAATAAAATACACATATTGTCTGATAAGAGAATATAAAACTATATTTCATAAACATTATTGATTTCATAGACAATGATTATACAACGTGTAACGTTAAATGCGTAAAACCTGAAAATAGTTTGATCAGAATAACGAGCAGAAAATTAATTGAACCACTTTTTAATATACCTAGGTCACATTTTTCAAAAAATCTTCATTAAAAACGTCGCCGTGTCTATTTATTAATAGGTCAAGCAACCCAATGTCAGCGCGGCGCAGCTGCCCGGTGACGACTCCTCCCTCGACAAAGCGTCGTCGCAGACGCAAGAAACGATCAGAATGGCCAGTAAAACTAAAACAGCACATAAAACCTTTACATTTTTTTTATGACTTACTTTCTCTGTGAAACAGGTCAATTGAATTAAAAATCAGTTGGGTTGTCTGTTTTGCGCATTTAACGTTACACGTTGTATACAATATATAACGCAACTACATATTTACACTAGATGTACTAAATTAAAACTAACTAAATATACAAATTAATACAAAAATCCTTTTGTGTTTTGCCACTTAGGCGGCGAACGTACTTTTCTGATTACTTTGGGATCTGTACTAGACTAACCGAACATCATTTGTACAGGTATACGAGTTGGAGAGGCGGTTCAAGCAGCAGAAATATCTGTCAGCGCCGGAGAGGGAACATCTGGCTTCACTCATACACCTAACACCAACGCAGGTAAGTGAAACGCCACAAAAAGTAATAGCCCACAGTTATGGTGGCCGAGCACGGTTGCAATTTGTAGATACTCAATTTCTAAGTACATACATTTAGCCTATTATTTTCCCACTGTTGGTACACAGGCCTCCTCTCTGTGACAGGGAGTGGGCCGTAATCCACCACGCGGGCCCAGTGCGGGTTTGGTAAATGTCACATGAGTCCAAATTTTTAGCTCTAGGAGATGCCGGTTTTTTCACGATATTTTCCTTCACCGTTTTAAGAGCTGTGGTGATGAATTATATACACAAAGGAAATAAGTATCTTCTAATTGAATTATTATTCCCAACAGACAGATTTCGTACTAATCTCAACTCAAACCTAACATATCTTTTTAGTGCGCACGTGAATCTGTAACATTTAAACCAAAAATTGGTTTACATTTAAACCAATTTTTGGTTTAAATTATACAGACACATTTTTTTGAAATCATGTCTAGATTAAAATGGGTGAAATACGAAATTCATGAGACAGCATTGGTTACACAAATAGACACTATAGATCAAGCAAAAGTGCCTCGGTAGTCTGTGTCTTCAGGCGAAACTGAAAATGTGTCGGTACATTTAGGTAGCCTATAGGTATAGGTAGGTAAAAACTGTGTTAAAAGGTATTTTTGTGGTGCTTTCTAGTATCGATTTTGAATTGCAGATAGAAAATTCGTGGTATAAATTACCTTTCCAAGAGGGGCCGTAGTAGGTACGTTTACCTGGTTTAATTATTGTTGATGCCTAGTTTTTAACGTCCTTTTCCTCCAAACGTTGTGAGAAAAAATAGAATAGCAAAAGATACAGTTTTCAAGATCATTATTTCGCCTTTAGAGTCATGAAGCATCTGGTTTTTGGTTGGACACAAAAATATGAAAATAAACAGCAACAAAATAAAAACAGTCGTCCCCTACCGGCACCTACCACATGTACCAACCCCTAATTCAAAGACGGTACTTGAAATGTAACAAACAAGGAAAAATCGTACCGTAGCACTTATGAATCAAAGCATTTGAAGCACTAGTGCGGTCGCCTGTGACGTTATGACTTTAACGAGCTGTCTTAACTTGCGAGATGAAAAAAAAATTAAATTCGTGTTATAGATAATTTTACTTTTTTTATTATTTTACTCAAAAAAGTATGGGGCTATTCAAAACTTAATTATTCTAGTCTTAGACCATCGTCTAACTTGTTTATTATTCAACAAATGAAGTAAGTTATATTGGGTGGTTTAACCAGCACAAACCATGGCGGGTTTAACAGCGGTATGTCAGACTCGACAGCTCGGTGCCACAACATAACGATGTATTCACTTACCTAGGTTTAAGTATAGGTATTATTACAATCTTAGTATTTTTTTAGTACATTTAAATAATGCTTCGCACTTATTGCATTGTAGATTTCGACAAGTATGTATATCATCCATACTCGGAACTTATATTATGGAATGTACGAATATGTAGGTATATAAATTCGAAAGTAACAACTTTGGCTGTATGTTACCTTTGCCCGCCTAATCCACTGAATGGATTGCGATAAAATTTAGAGAGATAGATGGTATCCTGGGGAAGGTATATGATCTCGGTAGGACGTTCCCGTGGTATAATTTCCGACAACCACGCGGGCGACGTCGAAGGTAGAAGCTCGTTCATAATGTAACGCTGCAACGGGTCAACGATCGATCAGGTTAACCTACGCTTGCTGTGGTCGGTCCGTGGATGGGTCATCATCTTTACATACCATGACCCATCTGTGCCTCGCAAAGCACGTTAACCCGTTGGTCCCGGCTGTCATTCGTGGATCTTTGACAGTCGTCATGGATCGTCAGAAGCCCGAAAGTCTGAAAACCGGTCTTATCAAGGGGTATCGAATTACCCAGCTACTGGGTTGTGGAGGTCAGATAGGCAGTCGCTCCCTGTAAAATACTGGTATTTAGCTGCATCCGGTTAGACTGGCAGCCGATCCGAACAGAAAATAATTGAGAAAGGGCTAGGAAGATGATGGTGTATTCCCACCTACTTACCTATGGTTTGGTTTCCATAGCATATAAAGTCAAAATGCACAACACAAATTGACAGTTATAAATTCGTTGCGACTGACAAAGGGAACCAATATTTGTGAGGTAGCACTTGCAGTAGGTACCTAAGTATCAAAGCGCTTAGAAACTTTGGTAAGATCGGCTGTTATAGTGTCAGTTTGAGCGAGTTAACTGTGCTGTGTTTTTAACTGTTATGTTCTGTTTGCTGTTTCGATTTTATCTACAATAGTAATGTAGTAAACCTGAAGAGTTTGCTTGTTTGTTTGAACGTGCTTTTTCTCTGGAACTACAAGTCGGATTTGGAAAATCTCTTGCATTCGATAGCCCAATTCTTTAGGCTGGTCATAGGCTATTTGTCATCACGCTATGAGTCTTAGGCGCCGAGCAAAAAGAAAAAAGCCAGGAAGAAAGCTAAGCGAAAACGAAGTAGGTAATAGCAGGGCAGGCGATGCGATGCGACTCGGTGGGGCGGGGAACAAGAAATTTCACGAGGACGAAGTCGCGGGCAGAAGCTAGTAAAATAATATACCTAGTCATTAGTTTTTTAAGTATAGGTATTGTTAGGTAGGTACTAACAAAATATGGACCTGGTTTGAAACAAATGCTTATTATTATTATTATGTCATTTATTTATTCAGTTATCTTATTTTGTTATATTTTTAAACATTTCTTAAAATATAAAAAATAAGTATTAAGTATTATTATTATTTATTAAAGAGAGATTCTCTGTTAACTAAGTTTATTATTATTATTATTCTGTCGATACCTAACTAAACTTAGTTAACTCAGATACTCAGAATCTCTCTATAAATAAATAAAAAAATCTCTCTATAAATGAATATTATTATTATGATCGTTGCGTCGTTTTGACAATCATCTTGAATTATAATGTCTCCTTACTCCTGACCCCTTTTTCGTCTTCATACCTTGGTACTCAAAAAGACAATAAAATAAAAACACAATAACCAGATCTCCTAACCCTTCAACTTTCCCATGAAAACTAGACATTGCCATAACACTTCAAAAAAGACTAACTCATAAAAACTAGACGCTCCATATGAATTTCTCTCAGAGCCAACCCTAAAAAAAAATCACGCCCAAATCACATAATTTCCCGTGACCACAAGCAGACATAACTTACAAGCTCCACGTATCAATAGCGTTCTGCATGGGCGTCACGCTGTGCCAGCGACAAGCAGTCGTAAATCACGCTATAACCGCTCAGAAACGCCTCCGGCGATGACCGACGGAGTCAATTACAGAAAACGCCTACAAAACGCGTGTTGCCCCGCGGCTGGTGTCGGTTTGAGGGTTGACTGTCGGTTGAGCGCTGGTTTAGGGGTTGTAGTTATCAATTGAAGCTGATTGTATTACGTAATGGGTGTTTTGTAGAGGTAATTTGTCTTTGGGTCATGTGTAAGGGTTTCGTAGTAAAACCTTCTCTTGCAAAGGGTGATAAATTCCTTACCAAGCTTTGAAGGTCGAGCTGTCTATTGTCTTGAGTTTTCGCCATTATGACTCGGGCCGCTAGACAATATTTTGTATCTTCGGTGTTCTGGGGCAAAAGACTTTTGACAATTATTTATGACTTTCTGTTCATCTACAGCTTCTGTTATTGTTATGATGGCTTATCGTATCTCCCAATGCTCCCACTGTAAAGTGTAATCCAAATTCACGCACAATCGTGCAAGTAGCTGCAATCAATAACGTAATTAACCTGCACGCTCTAACAATACCAACTACACGGCCCAATTATAATACAAACGCATTATCTTCGGCTTACGCGCGGCGCCATTGTGCCCGGTTGACGTTTGTTTTGGCGCCAAACGACTGCTGCTGACACCGTCAAAATGGAGATTATTCATGGACCTATACCATTGTTGGGGTCGCGTTCGTCGAGTTTATGAAATTTATATCGACACGGCCAGAGATTATCGGCGCATTGTTGTAAAGGATTTGAATTTTGTAAACGAATGTGGGAAATAGGGCGCGTGCCGCTGACAGTTATATTAATAATGGCGATGACGTATTTTTTTAATGTAAATATTGGGTCAAATATTATATTTAGCGGATCGTTAGTGTGTCCATTTTGTAACTTTTATTTCTAAACTAGCTTCTGCCCGCAACTTCGTCCACGTAAAATATCTTGTTTAAATTTTTTGTTTCGGAATCTGGCAAAGCCTATATAACGCCAATAACTTGGATACAAGTTCGCATTACACAAGTGATTGGCGTTCAAAAGGTTAATACCTACAGCCATATCTCCATGTATAGATCTCACCTTGGTTACTGGCTAGCTACTAAAACACCTTGAGATCCACATGATTCGATCGAGCGATCGACTCTTAAAGAATGGGAGAATCGGCAATAATAATGAAGGCAACTGTTAAAAATATCGGTCATTTGGATAGACAATAATGTGCACTCAATCGATAAGTACATTCTATCTTTTTTTCCCTTTATTTTCTCGAGGTTTCTTGTAATTAAATAGGTATTACACTTTCTATATCTCTAGCAAGTTCTGTTTTAATTTTCTTTGTTTCAACTCTTGTTTATCTTCTCTTCCAATATTGGTTTTTACTTTTGATTTATCTTTATCATTGTCGCTCAAATCATTTTCCTTCTTTTAAAACGTTCTTTATTTTAATTTATTTTTTAATTTGGAGTTAAATCCTCTGCTACCGGCCTACCGGTCCGGTCAGCCGGGCCGCCCCCGGCCGCTGTAAGGCGCACGCCCGGCGCGTGCATCCATCGCTAAGCGCTGTATTATCTGTATTGAGTTCCGACAATTTTCTGATAATCTTTATGGACTTATATTGTTTCGTGACATAAGTGTTTTGCAGATTTTTGATTTTTGTCGGTATAGGCAGGACAGGAGGATTTTTTGTTTCATTGAAGTTTTCTACGACAAAGTGGGAATTGGTACCTATACCTACTGATTCAGAGGGCTGGCACTGGCATCGCAGCTAGTCACAGTTCGCTAACGACTGCATGAAGTTTCTGGTAAATTATCGAGCGTAGGCGTAAGATTTTGATTTAACAATTATAAACTATTGAATTAGCATGTCCGAAATCCACACCAGGAACTAGAAAATTGAACATATTTAGGCCTAGCAGCCGGCAGGGAAGCCCAGGCATTAAAATCTAAGCTCACTCATTCAAAATCTGACTCAACAAAACCATCAGCTATAGGAACCAAAACGCTAAAGCCGTGCATATTCATGCAATTTAAATAGCCCAGCAATAAAGACGGACTCGGCCACAATATCCCGACTGTTTGACGTTCGCGATAAGCAAACAGAGGGCGCATTCGTTCAACTTAAGTAAATTTCGATGTTCGCGCGCACAGCCACCGGGGCCTCGCTCCTCTCAAATAAACTTTGATTTAATAATACTAATGGCTATTTTAATGACTGCTGTATATTTTGTGTATTTTTCGAAATTACTGTGGAAGGTTTGATTCTCATTCAAATGTTGGTTCAGGGGCATTTTATCCTTCGTCTTTTTCAAATCCGGTTTTATCAAATGGATCCTTATTAAGACTAGGAATCAGTTCAATCATGGAAAACGTACAAATTGTGCTTCATTATTTCACTCTTCTAATCATTTTGGAATATAAAATTAATAAACTTGTTATACAAATTAGAATCTTATAACAAAAAATGTCTAAATTTCAACACCACCATCAAAACCGTGAGAGCTGCCAAAAAAAGTTGGAAACAAAAGCTTCAGCTCATTGTCTATGGTCACGAACTCTATGGTCTTGTCTCCGGCGGATGTGCGAATGCGGGCGCCCGACACGTTTAATGAGAGGAATGAGATAATGGTGCTTCATGAAACAATAGCTTGTCAGCGGTGTTCGTTCGGCCGATGTCAAGTAGCCCCCGGAAAAATTATCATGTTTGTGTCAGACAACTGTTGATGGGACCACAGAAGTTGTAATGTTTTTTGTAAGTACCATTTGTTCAACGACAAAGAAATAAGTTAGTTGACCATTGATCAAACTATGGTCAATCTCGTACTTTTCATCTAGATATACCAGATGGTCACCGAAAAGTTTACCTATGCTTTACTGTGTAAGTATTGAAGATTATGATTTGCTACGAAAAACTGCATCCCAAAAGCTGATAGCAATATAACAAAGATGGTTGTAGTCGTTAGGTATAACGACTACAACCATCTTTGTTATATTGCTACGTTAGATGAACTCTTGACTGATCTTTTTGAAAACCCTGTGAAGACCATTTTCATCACTAGTTAATTTCCTTTCGCATTATCAGATTCAAGGCAAACCAACACTTTGTGTTCAATCTCAACGAAGTAGTCAGCTGCAAGTTCTTCACCTATTCAATTCAAACTATGTAAAAAAGTAACAAAACCCATATTATTGCAGCACCCTAATAGCGTAACACACTATCAGTCACAATCTGCATACTTTTGAATTGCTAATCCATTGCTTCATATGGTCGAAAAATTTGTCTGCTCAGCAACGTGAATAACGCAATGAATGTTTTTGAACTGTCAAAATGAAAGCTATTCCTAGTCCTACTACTGGTGTGCTACTTACGCTACCCCGCAAACGGTTTCACCAAAAGGTTTTTTCCCCAAAACCCCGAAGTATCATCAATGAAATAATATTTACATTCGCATCATAATTATTTAACGTAACCAGATTCAAAGCCGTCGACGAATCCCTCTGAGCTTATAATTTACCAGTAATCCCACTCGAGGTTTTTTTTAAATCCATAATCGGCGTGGGATTTCAATAAGCTTCCTGTCAAGCCTGCCCGAAATCATCTGCCTTATTTCGGTTATTAAAAAAGCTGGTTAAATGCAGCGATTTTCGTTTTTCAGATTTGGAATTCCGTACATGTTCATTATGAGCATTTTTTTTTGGGTAAAATAAAAAAAACCGATTTGACGTTGCTAATGAAACAGGGATACGTAGGATTGCGCGTAGGATTATGTTTGTTTCAAGCTGGAACTATAATGTTATCAAGCCGATCCTTTTTCCGATATCATAACTTGAACACTGAGAAAACTGGCTTATTGTGAAATCCTGACTTGAAAAACATTGTCTGGCTTGTAATATTGTTGTATTATTCACAACTGGTCCTGATCGGTGTATTTCTTGTTTTTCTAAGGGCTGATTTTTGATCGACCGATAATTTTTATTCGTGGAATAAAATTGATGTCTTACACACGGACTAGATAAAAAAAAAATTCTAGTCCGTGGTCTTACAGTAGTTTATACACTCTTTTGCAAAAAAAAAACGGGCACCTAAGGAAATTTACGTTCTAAGGTCGATTCGAGTTAATTAAATGAAATTTATTTCTTTGACGTAGTCTGTATACCTACTTATAATCGTGTAAATTAATGCGCGTGAAGTGAATTCGGGCAATTAAAAGAAAAAAAAACGATGGATTCTTTAAAACCGATGTACACGCCCAAACAATAAGAAGTGGTCGGCAATAAAGACAAGATTAATTTTTTACTTTTTTTTAATTAAATAAAGTTACAAATGTAAAAACCTAATAACGAGTATGACCTCCTCTTGCCAAAATCGCAGCTTGAATCCTTCTGGGCATGCTTTCCACGATGTTTTTAATAACGTTTTGAGGAATACGTTCCCACTCTTCTGCAATGACTCTTTTTAGCTCCCTGATGTTTTGTGGAGCAGGTTGCACTGATCTTACCCGTCTCTTTAGAACATCCCAGACATGCTCAATTGGATTGAGGTCAGGACTTCGAGCTGGGCAATCTAAACGACGGATCCCAACTTCTTGCATGTACGCTTCCACGTCGCCAGAACGGTGCGGGCGAGCATTGTCGTCCATAAAAATGGAATCTTCCCAAAGTGCAGTCAATGTGGGTTGTGCATATGGAATTAGGACTTCCATTATGTACCGGTGTGCATTTAATGTTCCATTTTCTATGAAAACTAACTCCGTACGCTCCGTCGAATTAATTGCTGCCCAAAACATAACGGAGCCTCCGCCATAAGGAGTGATTTCTTCGAAAAACACTTCCGCATAGCGTTCCCGTGGTCTTCGCAGCACTCGCCTGCGTCGGTCCTCTCCACACAAAGAGATTCTAGCTTCATCAGAAAACAATACTTTATTCCAGTCCTCCAGAGTCCATGAAGCACAGTTCCGAGCAAACTGAAGTCGAGCAACACGGTGCTCACGGAGTAATTTAGGGCCCCGAGCTGGGCGGTAACTCCTGATATTGGCAGCCAAAAGCCTCCTCCTGACCGTCCACAAGCTAACTTCTACTCCTCTTACTTCTTCAAGGCTCTTCTTAAGGTCCACACTTGACGCCTTACGATTCCGCAACGCCTGACTCACCAAAAAGCGGTCATCTCTTGGTTCTGTGCATCGTTTTCTTCTTTTGACCGAACCGGTTTCTTGATACCGTTGCCAAGTCCTCTGGACAGTTGAACGACTCACATTTAGCCGCTGAGACACGTAAGTTTGCGAACAACCTTCTTCAAGTAGGGCTATAATTTTACCGGCCCTTATCGCTTTATCACTCATATCAAAAAGTGGTATTTAATGTATAAAGAAAGATTAAATTGTTTAATTTGCAGAAAATACCCAAAAAGTTTTAAAATATCGTAATCAGTTAAAAATCGTTTCAGCAAATCGCGCCATTAGTAAAGCAATTTTAGAATAATCCACAATAATCATTATTTTTCTTTTATTCATTTCAAATTTTAAATTTGGAACGTAAAGAATCGTGCCAGGATGCTTCAAATAACATGCCAATACATCGTCAAATTAATAAAACCTATTTCTTGTTCTTCTTCATTGAAGTAGAGAAAAAAATCTAAAGTGCCCGTTTTTTTTTGCAAAAGAGTTTATATGGAAAAACTGTCAAAAATTCAACATTATTCTTCCGATAAAGTTATCTGGCGTTGGAAAAATCAGCCCTAAATCTCGATTTACTTTCTCTGTTATCATGCATCATCATTATCCTCGCTATCATTATACTTCTAAAATTATATCAAAAGACCGCGGCCTCAATGCGGCCAACATGTCAAAACAAATTTGAAAAAAAAAGTTTTGATACGTTTCCCGCGTTTAATAACCGCGAAAATTATTCCCTGGCTTTTCGCTCGAGTTGCCAGCACAAAGCAATATATTTGAGATTAAATTTTATGAATGGCAAGGTTTTTGCAAGGCATTGTGAAGGATTAATAGTATCTTAAGCGGATGATACACCTGACACAGCCCTTTGTGGCACAGGTAAGGGGCATTATTTGAATTGTAATGTTCCATTGTTAATATTGCGGTGTTTGCGTAGGATCTTAAGGGATTTTTTGTGATTATTTCGCAAATTATAGATACCAATTCGGACAGAAGCTTTTCTGTCATAATGGGCAGATTCTTGCTTTCATTTGGTATCTGAAGTAGGTCTGTATGAAATAATTTATAGGACGTATAGGTAGGCTATCTATTTTAAGTAGGTACCTAGTTTTTATATTGGATTGCTACCTTCCTCTAACCTCAAAATAAACATAAATTGTTTATATACGAAATGTTTATCAAATCTCAACATCAAAGTATATTTGTCTAAACGCACAGTCGGCAAAACTCGACAAGTAACATTTTAAACCAAGTTTAATAAGCATACAACTTACAAATATTAATTTGGTGAATTGATGTGTAAATATTAGCGCTACCTACGAGGCACGGTCGACGGGTAGGGGTCGGATTTACATTAGACGATACTTAAATGTAATGTAGTTCATGTAATTGCTTCGATATGATGTTTTATATAGACGATAAATGATGGGTGGGTTACGCAAACTTAGAATTCGGTCAGTGAGCAAACGTAAGGTAAGTAATTATTGCCCTGAGTTAAGAATTGTAAAATTAAAGCTTGGCACAATCATTTGCAAAATAATCCGATTAAGTATTAAATTAAACATAGAAAAGATCACGTCGACTATAGCAAAGATTAGGATTGATACACGTAGAAATCAAAAGATTCACTATCACCTGAAAAAACACTGTCCACGAGAATTTATTTGTAACCAACATTCACTCACGTACTTTCAGCCATCTTCATTTTGCATTTGTCAAATCAGTTTTTACCATTGAATTTGAAATTCTTCTTCGGAATAAGATCCAAAATCGTATGTTGAATAGGTTTGTGATTGCACGTAGAAGTTTTTTTGCTCAATATTTTTATAAGTTACTAAATAAATGAAGCTCATTGATGCGCTGTCATGGCGCGGAGCCGTGTTTACTCAGCGCGCCGTCGCGTCGGATGCAGAGGTTTCGATACAATAATGTGCGACAATCAGCCATTGTGAAAGCTGCGGGGACTGACAAATCAGTGACACGCCATGCGTTTCTAAATGAATCGACGACGGGACCGTTTATTTAATAATTCTAACGGTATTTTACTTATCAGATATTTATTATTGATGTCGTTTTTATTTACGCTAAGCAGCATTTTTTTTCTCAATCCACTCTTCTTCAGCCAAGTTTCTCCATCAGTAGGTAAGCTTGTGGCTACTGTAATTTTCTGGGATATCAAATATGGTATCTATAGTTCAAATGGCGAAAAATAAAATCCTCAAAAATTTGATAGAAACGTAAATACTTACTTACCTCTTTTTAAACTGGTCATTTATTTGAGCTACTGCTCAGCTCCCTGTAAAATCCTATGAATTGATTTATCAACACTCCTAATGCACACTCAAGCACGAAACTGAGCCCAAATACGGGCCATTGTCAGTAAACGTTTCAAATATTAAAACGTCAAACTCATCGCCGGAAAAAATTACTGCAGCAAATGAAGAGCTAAACAAACACGAGTGCATCTTTATTTATAATAATTGTCACTCGATATTCCGAGTCATGGTTCAGAGAAACGGAACACCTACGCGGGATCCATATACCATACTATTTCTAATGAGGCATAACGCCATTTTAAACCTTGTGCCGTGAGGGTTAGGTTTCAATTCGGACACCCATGTATTTCTGACGAAGGAAAGGCATCGGCGCCAAAATTGACTTGTATTGTAACGATGACAGCTGACTGGGTGGCCGCGTTTTCGTTTTAATGAACGTATTTTTTTCACGTCTACATATCAAATTATACGTTAAAAAATCCGTGAGAATGTCCCGTCTAATTACTAAATAAATAAATAATTAAGAAAACACCGCAACGCCGGTCCATAGTTAGCATAGCATAATAGAAAAACATCACGCTTGGCAGCTAAGTGGGTGTAAACTCAAGCACGAAAGCCCTCGGACACACCCGAAATGTCGCATCACTCGAGTAACAACAGTCGTTTAGATGTAAAACAAATAAGTGAATGGCGCACTCGGGCGTAGTGCGTGCGAGCCAACACCGAGCATTATGCACAAGGAGATTGAAAGAAAGTACTCCACACGAGAGCGTCCAAGCCTCGCCGGAGTGCAATAAGCGACGCCCGCCGTCGGGGCCCGTTCATTAACTCTCACCTCCTCCATAAATAACCTAGCGAGCATCATTCTTGAACACAGCACAAAAGCGCGCGTCACTGCCAACGTTCCCACAGCGAAGCACCACAGAGTAAACAGAAAAAAACGACCAATAAACTTGTGTAGTGGTCAGTATTTAGTAACTATGTGACGATTTTGTTTTTATAACGGATGTATCAACAATAAGTTGGCGCGCTGAACTTAATGTTTGGTATCGTAACGGGAGGAGATCTTGGTACGGGGGAGCACACATCCATTTCAAAGAATAAACACGAGGAAACGCTCTCGAGGTATAAATAATAAATAAAGTGTATATTTCGCTGCGTCGCGTCGTCGGGAGCGTGCGTAGACAAAGGCTGGCCGCTCGGTGGGGCAAACAGCGAATGTTTATTCTTTCGTCATTAAGGTGGAGTGTTGGCCGGGCTCGGCCTAGCGCTAATTTCAGGGAGGCACTGACTTCGCTTGTTGACTCGTCACGCGGTTGGGATGGGATTAGCGCGTTAATTGCTATCGTTCCCTGAATCATTGCAACGTTTGAATGGATTATAAAGCTGAAAGTCATTGGCAGTCCCAAAGACTTTCAGCTTTTTAATCCATTCAAACGTCAGAGTTTAATGTGACATTGTGAAAGTGTTCATGATGTTACATTTTATAAGCGTAGGTACATATTTATGTGTTCCTAAATGTACCTAACTCTTTATTTCAAACGCAATTGTGCACTCTACAACATTCAGTTCTAGGGATTAATTATATTCTTAAAGGTTTTTTTCTTTTATCGCAGGTCTTAGATTATGTTGTACGTAACTTAGAAAATAATTTATAATGAAACTAACTATTTAGGTACACTAGGCACATTTAAAAGACTAACTAACTAACTATACTTATATATAAATACTAATACAAAAGTATATTTAGGCGTCGAAGTACTCGTCCGCATCGCTTAATTTAATACTTCATATTTTCACAATGGAGTAGGCGGATCTCCAAGCAGTTAGTTGGTAAATATATACCTACCTATGTTTTTATCATTGTTGAAAGACCATTGTCGGAGCGAGCATGGTTTTAGCAATAGCTTTTACGACTTCTCCTTAGGTACCTACTACTAACATGTCATTAAACGCAGATATCGCTAGTTTATACACCAATGTCGCTAGTTAATCAATTTGTATCGTTAATGTGTTTGCAACGAGTGTGACGTGCCGCCATTTTTATTTTCCGCTATATTAGTTGTTATTCGAATACGTAAGTGTTGCAATTTTCTAAAGAAAAGTTCAATGTGGTAGAATCTCATCGGGAATTAAAAACCATAATCGAAACCAAAATTATTACTGCATTCTTTAGCTAAATTATTTTTTGCAGGTCAAAATATGGTTTCAAAACCATCGCTATAAATGTAAGAGACAAGCGAAGGAGAAAGCGATGGCGGAACAGAACCAACACAACCAGGTGAGTCCACTTAAATGAATTTCGATAAACATGTGTTCATACTTTAAACAAAATTAGTACAAGCTCCATGGAAATCTTTAATGGAAGTTGAATCTGGTAAGTTAACATTGGATAAATGTGTCTCGTGTCACCCTATGTATAATGTATTCATTTATATCTGTAATTTATATTATGGTGTAAGTAAATAAAGAGTATTCTATCTATTGATATTAAAGATGGAACATAAGTTAAGTAGATGCGCCTTGCGAACGTGGATGTTTCCGAAAATGACATAGGTAGGTAATAACACCGAAATCTGTTTTGATAAGTAACAAAATGATGTAGGTATTCAAAAGCATGATGTTTTGTTTTGGTATGTTAGGTACTTGTAATTTTATTATGTTCTTTAAAAAAATAATTTCCGACCCCTTACAATTTTTTATCACAAAAATTCGCAAAATGATCTTCCGACGTGACATTATTAATTCATAAAACTTTACACAATGCTAATGAATAATGAATATTAACGTGTAAGCGATAATAATCGTCCGCTGACGTGATGCCAAGGGGCTGGTCCCCTGTTTGCAAAGGCGATAGACTTGCCCACTCGATAGCAATCTCCTGCTGCGCTCCTCAATGGGTAACAAAATACGGGACCCGCACTTTCCAAATCTGGCAACCCCGTGACAATTAGAATTATATTTCGCGGGAAAATAGGGCTGCCGTGCGAAATAATTGCCTTGAGAGATGTTATCTTGTGCCTTTTAAAGCGACGATTGAAGAAACAATGTGATCCAACATCTTGGTGAGATTTTGATTGAAGCTAGATAGAACAAAATGCTTCCAAATATCTTTTAGTATCAAGGTAGACGAGAGTGACAAAAATTGCACAAAATGATGCGACATTCCTTTGATTGGAAGCCACAGGGTTCAAGACTTGAAGAGTAGGCTCAGCGACAAAGTGTAGCGTCGTCGTCGCCGCAATTTAGACTCAGATTTCCGTCTGAATATAATTTTGTAACGAAACTTTTCTTTTATAACTGTTTCTTAAAATAATTCAAAATATCCGTTATATTTGACTACGCTAACTCACAGTCACAGTAGTGCAGTAACCCTGTCGTGTGTAGAACATTGGCTCAATTTGCGCGGCGGGGGCGGGCGAACAGGCGACCTTCTGATTGTTCCGCTGGGCGCCGCGCCGCCCGCCCTGCTAATGACTTGCTGGATTCCACGTGATTTTCATTATTGTGTGTTGTAGTTATTTCATTAATTTTGATATAGTTTTGGTGAGAGGGATTCTCAAAACGTTACTTTTGTCAACAAAATCTTATAAATAAAACAACAAACGCACAGCCCAAAATACTAAACATAGTAAAATGTATGTTTCCAATAGCGTGTAAGGAAATATTTTTAGAAACTCCGCCTGTAAACGGGTCAAGTGGGGATTCGCATTGCGTAGAGACGCACGACGACATATCAAGCTATTTTCCAGTATAAGCTGACTTCTCATTGTACGAAAAGCCTATATAATGCGAGGTCAGCCAAAACTGGAAATATAGGTATAGCTTGATGTGTCGTGGGCACGCGAACGCACAATCATGAGTTGCAGACATCAGTTCATGCAAAATGAATGTATGTGTAAACTTCCACTGACTTTTCTATAACTAATCTTATTTCCTCCTTCAGTCATCTTCATCGCCCCGACGAGTGGCAGTTCCCGTCCTGGTGAAGGACGGGAAACCTTGCGGCTCCGGGGAGTCTTCGTCCCCCGCGCACAGCCACTGCGCCACCCCCACGTCGGGTTACTCCGCCCCGCAGCCGTCACAGGCCGCGTGCAGCAACCCGCTCGTGTCCTCGTACCGCCAGCCCGCGGCCTACCAGCAGCAGTGCTCAGGCTACCTGCCGCTACAGGGCCGCGCCTGGTAGAAGTTCCCACAGCTTTATCACGAGACAATGTTCAAGGAAGAGATGTATTTCGATTAAGTCGAAGGAATGTGGTTTTGATTTTTTTTTTGTTTTGTTTCCTTTCAGTTAGGCTGAATTATTTTGTCTTTGCCTTTTTTTTTTGGTAGACTGAACGATTTTTTCTGTTCCTTTTTTAATCTATTTTATTCGTCGATGTTGCAATTTAAAAATTGGATATCTATACCTATAAAAAAATAACACCACAGAAATATTCATACTAACCATGAATAATTCTGTGCTGTTATTTTTTTTTATTCATTGGTGTTGCAGTTTAAAAAAAACATCCCAGAATTCGTATTTTTAATTAAAATTAATGAGTTTGTGAGATTATTTGTATTTTTCTAAAAAAGATAACTTGCTTAGGTATCTGTTTTATCAACTTAGCAATGTTACATTATTAAAAGAGAAAAACAAATATTTATGTTACAATTTTCCTTGCTTCTTTTCGATTTCTGTGTAGGTATTATTTGCAAGCAAATTATTTGAATGTCAGATTGTATGTATGATAAAAGTATCGAAACCACAAGTCTCCTCTAAGAACACTGTCTCTGGTGAAGCGTCGCTGGCTGCAGCTTCCAAAATGAACATTGATTAGAAAAATAGTGAAATTTTGAAAGTGTTAATGTGGACAAAGTCGGTAATAACCGCAGAACGGGAGGAGGGTAATGTGTAAATAATTAGAAATAGCTTTAGTTAAGCACACGTGAGGATTTGAATTGATTCTTTGTGATATTTTTTTTACTGACATACGAACCTGAAGATAAAAATATTTTTTCTGTTTTTTTTTTCCGTAGAATGATTGTACCTAGTTATAACTTTTGCGTGTTTTACAAGTTAATATAAAATGTTTTACTTTTGTAGATGTCACAGATTTTAAATAAGTAAGTGTAGGTTTAAATATTTTTCTTCAGGTTTCAAATAAGAGTGCCAAACTTTCAATTTCATGATTGATGTCTCCGTTTTATACGGTAAAAGCACAGTTGTTTTGCTTATTATACGTAATGAGTTTGATGGAGTGTTTCACCACCAACATTGATTTTTACTTTCGTTCCGATCGGTACCTATTTTATGCTAAAATAGCTGCGCCCCGCGGATACACCCGCATAAGTCTCGATCCCGTGGGAATAGCGGGATAAAAGTATTCTATGTCCAAATCCAGTTCATGGACTACCCATGTGCCTTTCATCCAAATCCGTTTAGCCACTTTAGCGTGAAACAAACATAAAAAAGCAAATCTTTTCTCTTTATAATACTTTAGAAATAAATAATATAAATATTTCCAATATTTATAGAATTTATTTATATGCTCGGAAGTTGACGGGAAATTCTTTTTTCCTAAAAATAAAATTGTTATTGCAATAATTACTATAATAAACGTTCTATGTCTAATCAGTATTTCTTTTAAACACGGTGGTGAAAAGCTCTGCATCAGCTGTAGGTACATTACTGTAAATAACTGATAAAGAAGTAGCTAATTGTTGTGTGAATAGAAAATAATTTAAAAAGAGTCAGTGTTTGCGTGTGTAGATAATATCTAATGTAAATAGTTGTGATCGCTCGTAGAATGCTGAGCGGGTACGGGAGACATCCCTTGTGCAATCTCTGTCTATGGTATTAACTTGGTTGATTGAATAATCATTTTACAAAAAAGATAATGAACACTTTGTAGTAGTAAAAAAAAGAAAAATCCACATTTTGCTAAATTTTTGAAATCGTGAGTTTAAAATCTAAATCAACCAAGTCAAAACATTTTAAAATGATATTACAAATGGTTTTTCTTACTATAATTACAAGAATAAAACTATCAAACAACGAATTTATAATAATACCTACCATTTCAGTTTGATTTTTCTACATAATGTTTTCATTTCAGTACCTATCTTTTTTAATTCTATTCAATAATTTTCTCATAAATAGCAGCAAATAAGGTAGACTTTTCATGAAATATTTTCGATCACTACTTACAATCTTATTGTGTACTTAAGTCATTTTTTTTTATTTTTTTACTAACTAAAACCTGCGAATTGCTGCAATGTAAATATTAATTAAAATTTGTGGAGATTTTTTTTTATTGTAAATGTCGGCAACATCGCGACAAGATGGCGGATAATCCCGTCGACAAGAAAAATAATAGCAATAAGAATTTAATAAAAATTAGAGTAATTCGTCACTTGTAACAAAATGGAGTTGTAATTAACGTTTTTCAACTTAATTTAATGTTCTGAGAAATTAGGTCGATGTATAATTTGTAGGTTTAGGGGGAGTTAATAATGATTATTATGATAATTATAAATAATAGCATTAATGAGAAGGAATTTGTAACTATAATGAAGAAGGAGGATGTAATGAATTTCGATTTATAAAATTAATAAAATTAATGAGTTTTACTTGGACTTTCATTCGAGAAGTATCTTGAGCCCCTTTGATCCTCGAGTGGACCTCAAAATGAGGGGGTCAAGTCTTACGAGACATTTATATCTAGGTAGATCACTAGTAACTCAAGAGCTCGCTTCAAAGAGAAAATGCTTACATCGAGTATGAGAAATTTGCATACAAAGGGATAGTAATTTTTGTCTATCTATGTACTTTTTTATCTTGAAAATATGGGCAAATAAAAGTGGAAAGAATTTCCTGAAGAAAAACAAGTACCTGGGTCAAACACAAAAACGCGTGAAAAAGTGTTCAGGTTATATAAATTCCAGGTGTACATTATTAGAGCATGTTTGTGTTTTTATTACTTAAGATTAAGTTGTCGGCATACTATATTTGATCTTATTTTATTTATAAGAATAAATTTATTAATTTTCTGCTTTCGTTTATAGCAAAATGTCTCCTACTGTAGACTGTTCGGATGCTTAGCACCTCAATTGGATAGATGTTTAAAAATATTTCAGGAACAATAAATACATTCTTTTAATGTGAATGTACGTAAAAAATAAACAACTTTTCATATTAGTGTAGATAAAAAAATCAGCAATCCATATTTACGAATAAAAACATATAAACATATTGTTCTAATATTTGTAGTCTTCTACTGTAGACACGTAAAACTCACACAATTTTAAATATTTCGAACACACCTAATATATATTTTTGGGTTATGTTGGCATCACTGCTTCAAATGTCGCTCATTCGTTCGTAATTTTCTTAAATGGCATCTGCGTCGGTGAAAAAATACTGCTAATAAAGGATACACAAGAATTTGGTCCAGTTTTGAAGATCTTTTCTGTGTTACGTATATATTGGTAAGTAGATAATTAAAAATTATATAAATCGTAAGCGTTTATGTGCATTAGGGATAGGTTTGCAAAATCCAACATGCTTTCATTCTAACCTCAAAATATTTCAAGATATCTTTTTTATTTTACATTATGTCTTCCCTGTAGACATCTTTCCTGTAGATGCATGTGTGTAAAATAAGTTTCACTCTGGCTGAAACATCTTTTTTTCTGTAAAAGACATTCGTGTGACTGGAAGCATGGATCCTTAAAATGTATGGAAATGATGTAAATATTGTTACAGTTACGATGCCACGGGCAAGTACAAATAGGATTCAGCTTTCTGAGGAAGACAAAAAAAGGCGCAGGCGTCATCAAAAGAAGCTCGGTATACGTCTTGTACATGCCAAAATGGATGAAGCAGCATTAGAAGAAAGAAGAAGACAGGATAGGGAAAGATATCGACGAAAAAAAGAACAAGGCAAAATTAAAACTATTAAAGACTGCACCCCTAGAGAACAACGACAAATCAGAAAAATATGGAAGGAAAAGACCAAATTAAGACGTCAGAAGGAAAAAAAATAGTAAAATTGCTTTGCATTTCGCTGAGCAGAATACTCCACCGTCGAGTCCTTCATGTTTGCGTATTAATGTTGGGAATGCTATTGTGAAACGCAACGCGTGAAAATTAAGAATCGAAAATAAGTACCTAAAAAAAAATACTTGTGATTGAAACTAAATTGGCAAAGTACCGTATGAGAGCTATTCGATCTTGTAATAGAGAAAACAAAGAAAATAAAGTTTCTCAAAGGAAGTTTAAGAAGGCGCAAGAAAGTATAATTTATTGGAATTTCTACAGGAAAGATGTCCGTTCTGTGGGCAATTTTTTATCATTTCTTATTTTCTAAAATAGTTGAATTTTCAAACTTTATTCTGTCATGTAGAGAACGTGTTTTTATTTTGATCATTATAAATTAAGTTCTGTAAACAAATCATAAAACGTGATGACATACTAAGGTTTATGTTCTTATCTGTAGACAATTAGGTCTTTTCTGTGGCCTTATAAAAATGAAAATTGTTATTTTTCGAAAGAATATGTAATACTGATCTATATCGATATTATTAAGAATTATAAGAGACTGTTACACGAATAAAGGTTGATTTTCAAACTCATATGTGAGGTTTTATTTTTTGGAAATGATGAATTACATATTTTGTGTTTGACCCACCTACTTACCTGCTTTCGTTTGTTATTGTTAACATTTATAAAGTAGGAAAATAAGTCATTGTAATATTAGAAGGGTGGGTATTGGGTAGAACATTTAATCGGTGCAACAAAAGGCACTGCACCATTTTCAAAACTTGACCAGCTTAAAATGTCAAAAAAGCCAAAGCTGAAATGCCAAAAAAACTTATATGTATAAGAAGGATTTGGTTATTTATCATCATCATCCACAGCCCGACGGCACGCACTGCTGAGCAAGGCCTCTCTTTTCTTGTGCCATTCCCCGCCCCTGTGCCAGCCTCATCCAGGTTTTGCCCGCGATGGCAACAATTTCGTCTGCTCATCACGCCGCCGGACGACATCTCATCTTCCTTGGACGCCACTCTGTCACAGCCTTACTCCCCCTGTCATCACTGTGCCTGGCCAGGTGTCCTGCCCATTTGAGTTCCATAATCTTCGTATCTCGACGGTTGGAACTCGGTCTCTGGTAGACCGAGTTCCAACCGTCGAGATACGAAGTAATACGTGTAAATACGAAGTAGTAGGTACGTGTAAATACGTGGTAAGATATTTAAATATACTTACGACTTAAATCTCTTTGGATATAGATCTTCAACAACACTTGCTTAGAAAAAAAGAGAGAGAATTTTTATTTGGAACTAAATTGAGAAATGATAAAAGTGAAATCACATCTGTTCTTTTAGAATGGGAAGTAAATCTCTAGATTCACATGGCGGTCCGACATAGTGGTTGTAATTTGAGTGAAACATTAATATTGTTTGTCTGACGTGTCGCTATGACGCTCCGGTATCCAGTAAAAAGTAATTTTTAAATAACACGTAATCTGTTGAAAACACTGAACGAGACTAAAGAGAACTTTTATTGTTATTACGTGTCGGGGCATTTAGGCACAGAGTGTTACTTTTACCAATGTCAGTGGAATAAAATTGTCGCCTGACAGTTCTAGTATGAAAAGCTATGAAAAATACAAAATTTATTCTAAGGATAACACTTACCTACCTATTCTAGGTAGGTAGGTATACGAGTTTGCTGGAAGTCGCCCTTAATAATTAGTGTAAATGTTACTTTGAGGAATGTATCTAACTGTTTTAAATATTATTCACGTAAACAAGGATATCTACCTAGTACCTTACCTAAAGACCCTAAAGTCTTATGAAGAAAATAATTTGCCGTCGGATATGCTGTAGGCTGTAGGTAAGTGTAAGAGACTCGTAGTTAAATAATAACAGCCGCACGGGTCGTGTGAAGGTTAAGCTACGTTTGCCGAGGTCGGTTTGTAGATGGGTGACCATGCATTAGGTACATATCGAGACTCATCCGTGCCTCGGAAACTTTGTAGATCTTTGACACTCATTGCGGGTAGTCAGAGGCCCGAACCGGACTTGCCAAGGGGTATTGAATTATTATGTTATTGGTTGTCGAGGTCAGATAGGCAGTCGCTCCATGTAAAATGCTGATCCGGTTAAACCGAAGTCCGACTTTTTCCAACATAGGTGGTTGGAAAAGGGCTAGGCAGATGATGAGGTAGGTGTAGTTGAGGTAGTTTAGTTTTAAGGGCAAGCGAGGTACCTACAGGTAGCTCGCTTGCCCTTAAAACGCTTAATTTCAGCGATTAACAATACAAAAACATCGCAATCTGAGTCAATCACTCCCCTTCGAACAATAAAAGTAACAAACGCTAACATCACCCCTATTCTAAGCGTAAGCTCATTCTTATTGTCTTCAATATTCCCAGATTACGCCGTAATCTTTCATAACTCGTATTACAGTTTATTCCACATGGCAACACCGACTTTGAACGTCAGTCACGGCCCGCCAAAACGAAATAATAACATGGCCGCTCGCGCCATTGAAAAAGCTCAAACGAAATCTCATTTCTCTGAAATATAAACCCTTCCATTATTCATATAGAGAACATTTTCGCATAAACTACATATGGGGCTACATCGTTTGGATGTCGAGCAGTAATTTTGATAGAACAAAGGCGGCGTAGGGTACACGTGCGACTCGTTACGGCTCTCGCTAATAAAACGCTGGATTAAGTGAAACATACAGGTGAGGGGTCGAAATTGAAAACTATTGGCCTCTCGAACAGATTATACGAGTATATTGCTAGGATTTGTGTCTCAGGTGACGGATAGGATGAACATTCTTTGGTCTTCTGAGGCGGGAGTAGGAATTTGTTTTTGTTTTGTTTTAAACAATTTTTTCAAAATAACAGTGTGATTTTTAGGTAGTTAGATACTTTTTGGTAACGGGGTTGGGGGTTGACTACCAAGATGTAGGTACGTCTAAGAAGTCAGCCCCGTTGGCAAAGTGGTAGACTTTGCTAATTACGTTTAATTACTATTGCAATATTCCCGCATCAAAAAGCTAGAGTCCAGTCACTAAAATCAGAGTCAAGGGCAGCCAGAGAAATAAATCACGGGGCTGTAAAGTCATTCAGGGCAGCCCTATTGTTATTTCAACTACGTAACGTGGTGGCGTGTGTGTTGGATCATTAAATTCACTTCAAAATGGTTGTGCTGAATGGTGCTGCTGACCCATATGTCATGTTCGTGAACGGGCGCCGTCAGTAAGGACTAGTCATCTCTTAGCTGCCACGGCTTATTTTAATTTCTGAATTGTTTTTATCTTATTTATAACGGACGCTCTTAACGTGCACGTCTTTCTACATCGTTCTCACATGTATAATTTCAACATGAATGATGAAACCATCATTTTGTAACAATTTTATGATTTAAAACTTTACAACATTTTAAATAATAAAATTCGATTCTTCGAAAATCGATTTCATGCTCTTTCTTCTCCATACGTACCTACTACGCTTTGGAATGGGCAACTAGCTTCATCTTTCTGACTGACCGCGACCCCTGGACAATTATTATTATTAAAAAGTGCCTGTAATTGATTTATTTTGAAATAAATGCTTTGAGTTTGAGTTTTGTAAGTTAACATGTGGAAGATAAGCAACGATGCGTAGGACCTTAGCCAAAAAAATCAACAGCACGTGTATTGCTCGTCAACCAAGTGTATTTCCCTTCTGGATAGAACAGACGATATTAAAAGAGGGCGGGAGCAGCGATTGTGAGAAGCTCCATCGATCGTCAGATAGAGCACGTGTGTGTCGTCGGCTATTGTCCAAACTGCGGGAAAGGGTAGATTTAGATAAAAATGCGAAGTTTTTTAAATTCGGAAGCGGTTGGTGTGAAATGATGAGGTGTAGTGGAATGAGGTGTCTCACACTATATTTTATTTGGTAAAAGATATCCAAGATCAGATTATATCAGTTAAATAAGAAGGTGTGATGGCAGCACGAGCTTTGACTCCTACCGGAAGGACTGGTTGAGATTAGCAGCGGTCAGAGGGTATGGAAAAGGGAAATGGAGGCCTTTGCCCTGCAGTGGATAAAAGGCATGACATAGATTCATGTTATAGACAGACAGGTGAGAAGGAAGTCTAAAGCTAACGTGATTTACGTTTGCTCAAAAGATTTTGAATGGTGAACCATTCAAAATCTTTATAATCCATAATAGTTATGTCGGACGACTTCTTTGTATCGAGGATGGATAGATTGTCTGGGATATAAACAGTGTATCTAAGTATACGAGCTTCGCGCTCTTGCAGTACCGGAGTCTATAAAAGACGTACGAATTTAAATATTAACTGTATACCTACTTAATAGATTTTTATTTCTATCATAAAACTCCTTATTTTACATTATGACGGCCCCTGCTAGCTTTCCAAGCCTATTGACCTCTCCCCTTTTCTGAAAAGGAAAAAAAAATTAATAACAATGGTTTATTATTTTAACAACTTGTAAACCTTAACAATCAGTGATTGGAGCCTCCTTGTAATCAGATAAGCCTGTGTTAGCAGACTCCGCTAAACATGATGTTACCAATTAGAATATTCGGGAAGGTTACATGGGAAAGCCAGGCAGACTAAAACCTCTATACTACGAGTACCTACATAATTGAAGACAAAAGAAATCTTTCGTAATGCCCACATAGAGCTCCAGTCAGATCGTTCCAAGATTTATGTCTACAACTCATCAAAATCGCTTTAAAAAAAGTGTATTCACATAAAAAGTCCCCAATGAAAACAAGCCAAGGTTTCCCCCATTTCCCTCTCGCTGAAATACCGCGTATTGTGCGTGAGTACGCGATCTGTAAACAAATTTGTGAATATTATTCGTATTTATGGTACCCCATGAATACGGAAAGGGGTGAGACACCATTACGCCTTAAGATTCCCCATTCATGAGGTTTAGGAGGCCGTCTTACTTGAAATGCATTGCGAGGGTTCTTGTAATTACTGTAATTCTTGTGTTCAGGTATTTTATTGAGGTAGTTATGTGTTTTCAATGAAGGGAAATGATACCTATAGGAAACTTGGAATCTAATAATGCACACATTTTTCATTTGTTTTGTTTTTTCTGAAGACAAGGTAGGGGTTTGGTTTATTTATAAACGATGAATCAGGTTAAGGGACGTTGAAAAATGTATGGTTAAAAACTTAAAACATCGCTCATCATAACTTAACTTTAAGCAACGTCTATGTATAAAGGAGTTACCTATAGCTTGGGCTTGGGTGAAAAATATTCGATATAGCTTGGTATAGGGTGATTGCGCCGGTTAGCGACCAGTTAGCTGGGTTGCCCACTTAAGATGAGGAAAAAAAATGTTGTTTACACGCAAAATAGTATATGTTAATGTGAATTTGTCCCAAATATAATGTAGTTTGGATACAAAAACATAAAATATAATACATTCATACAAAAATATTTATAAAATGCTGAAAAAGTGAAAATATAGCGAAAACGTCGGTTTACGACCATTTTTATCAGTTTATGACCACCAGTGAGCTGGTTTGCGACCGCTATTATAATATGAAAAATATACCAATAAAACAATTATAATCGCTTTAAATATATTTTAATTCTTGCCTTTTAATAAAAACAAAAATGGTAATCATTTGGTGTAATGTTTTCTTATAATTAAAAAATAACAATCTTACATTTTGTAGAGACTTTATTTTTATTTTATTTTATTTTATTGGGACATAAAACAGTTACACGTTACAAATATGGTAAATAACAAAATAGGGTAATAGAGGTAAACATGTAACCCACACCAATGTCCGCGGAATAAACTATTGTGGAGAAAAGACTTAGTCATAGTTGTAATAGAATCAACAATCATTGGTCAAACAATATCCTTAATATGTAGTATAACATTTAAAAATAATCAACATCAATCAATATTAAAAAATAAATAAATTTATATTTTAGGAACCATATGGATGGGATCTGATACAGTCTACATGTTTCTCTTATTCCCTTCCCTTGTTTTCGGATATCATCGAGAGCTTTTTTCAGTGCTTCTGTCTTTTTCTTTTTTTTGTTGTTGACTCCAAATTATTTGGGAGCTCCATCTAAAAAATAATAATAAGTAGTTTGCTTTTTATGACTAAATTTTGTTTTAAACTGTAAATTAGTAATATTTCGTTTTCGACAGATTAGGTACCTACAACAAATAATTATGAAACGGACATTTCAATAACCAACGAAATTCAAAAAATCAGACGTGGTCGCATACTCAATGAACTTTCATACTTATTTCTGTTAGCGGCCGTTATTTCTCTCATACTAAATTATGGTGGCCGGAAACCAATGTCTTTATTTCGCTTACTTTGGTTTACGACCACCTGTTTAGAGCCCAATTTTGTAAGTAAATTAAACAAACTTCTTACAAAGAAACTGGTGGTCGCTTACCAAAGAACTACAAAGAAAAACTTTTACAATACTACATTCAAAATTGTAACAGTCCTGTATGATGCATTAGGATCATATTAATCAAAACAAAATAATTCTGATTTCGTCGGTTTGCGACCATGTGGTCGCTATCTAACGTTTTTGATAAATAAGCATTTCGGTTACCGACCACTTGATTTTATCTTAATAATAAGTTTAAAAAAAGCAAAATACAACTGAATTATAACCCATACTTATCGATTGTACCATTTAACATGTAACTGGTGTGTAAAACATGAAATAAGTATTAAAACTTACCTTTGAGCGCCGCGCGCCGCGTTATTTTTTTTTCAACTCGCGATACATCCACTCACCACGGAATCAAAACGCGCACCGAGCAATATTTTTTCGGCTCTGGGTTAACCCATTTGTTTCAGACTTTGCAAATTCTTATTTCATTATTATTTATAACTAGCGACCCGCCCCGGCTTCGCACGGGTGCAATGGAGAAACTGATAATTATAGAGCCACTATTTCTCGTAAAAAGTATAGGAAAAAAAATTGTTATTGTGGGTTATGCCTAAGAGATAGACATATACCATCGCGGACTTTTTTGTAGACCTTTTTAAGGTGTACAATACTGTAGTACATTATTTTGATCTATCTCGACGGGTTCAGCCAGCGTTTACAATGTAAGCGCAAAAAAATGTGTTTATTTACGACATTACATTAGAAACCTCTAAAATTATCAGTGTTTCTCTACTATATTATGCATGTATTATAGATATAAACCTTCCTCTTGAATCACACTATCTATTAAAAAAAACCGCATCAAAATCCGTTGCGTAGTTTTATAGATCTAAGCATATATAGGGACAGACAGACAGGGAAGCGACTTTGTTTTATACTATGTAGTGAAGCACGTTAGATTTATTTTTTATGTATGTTACCTCTACAAATATTTTCTTGATTTAAAGAAACTTAGTCCGTCAAATGGTCGCCTACTGAAGGTGGTCGCGAAACCGGCCAAAACGACCCTACTTAACTGTGTGTCTACATTATTTATATACCTAAGCCAAGGCAAAATTCACTCGATAGGTACGCATAATTACCCTGTTTCAAAACCCTCTTTTACAGTACCTACCTATAAATAGTCTGCCGAAGTGCTGACATGTAGATAACATTTATACCGCACTGTGCAAAGTGTGATATTATTGTGTTCTAAGATTTTAAATATCGTCCCAAAGCTCAAATTGTCGAAAGACAGCCACTTTAATATAGTCAGCCTATCTAGGATAATAGTCTCATTTACATTTTGACAGAGCTATAAGGTGATCATTTTCCGAATCTCAATGAGCAAGGCACGTGAACTTTTTGTAATTCTTCACAAAACATTGGCGACGGTTTCGTTGGTGGCAGAAGCGCGCGGAGGTCGAGAGCGGGCCTGACTAATTAGAACAAAAAACGCGGGAAAACACAAGTACGCTTGACAGTGAGTCAGAGACAAAGAGCGCGCAGTTTTCCAACAAAAAGGTTTTATAACCCCCACTTGAACATTGAACAAATACCAACTCTTTGGATGAGGTCGTAAAGTTGAATTTGGAAATAGGGTCTTAACATTGACCGGAACATTTATTTTTCGGAAACTGAATTTGGAACGCCCTTTCTCGTTTCTCTTCCAAAGAAAACCAGACTCTATGTCACTGCTATAAGCCTTTATTTGGCTTGGAACATAGCAGTTTCTATGTCATTTATAGCTGTCTACGGCTGCGTAGAGAAGCGCCATCGCGTCGATTGTCTCTGGCACGTTCGAGCAAAGAGGCCACAATCGATAGAGCACGGGCGTGCGTTGTAATGAATTTATTAGAGAACCTAGTATTTTGACAAGGTTATACCGTTGTTTTATTTTTATACGACTGCCGAACTAGGATACGTCGAGAGCACTGTTTGATTCAGAACCGGGTTTATGAGTTATGATTGTATCAATTTAAGATGCTGGATGTTTTTTAAATATCACTCGCCACACAGTTATTTTATTTGCTGATGACACGACCCTTGTCGTGAAGTGTGAAAGAGTCGACACCTACGAGGATGAGATTAATGAAGCCATCAAAAATATAATATACTGGTTGAACTCCAATAACCTACAAATTAATATGGAGAAAACTAAAATGTTGCAATTTCAAACATACAGGAGAATACCTTTAACGCTGACTATTAAATATAATGACACTACTATAGAACAAGTAGTAAGTGCTCCATTTCTGGGCATACAATTGGATCAAAATTGCAACTGGAAAAAGCATGTCGACTATGTTTGTGACAAACTGGACAGATTTATCTATGCAATTCGAAGATTAAGAGCCACGGTCTCAACTGAAGCCGCTCTTTCTGCCTATCACGGATATGTTTCCTCCGTACTCTCATACGGGCTCTTGCTGTGGGGTAATTCGGTGGATGCCAATAAAGCGTTTATGGTACAAAAAAAAAGTGTGCGTGCAATCTGTGGAGCTGGGTATATGGATAGCTGTAAGCCACTATTTAAAAAGTACAACATTTTACCTTTAGCATGCATGTATATTAAAGAATTGTGCCTATTAGTACGACAACATCCTGAAAATTTTATCAAGCATAGAGATGTAACTAAAAGGAATGTTGCCTCTAGGGACAAACATAGGCTCTGCTTGCCACAATGCAAGCTCGATTTATATAAAAGAAATTCGTTTATAATGGCTATTAAGGTATACAATAAATTACCAAATGCCTTTAAAGAACTACCTTTGCTTATGTTTAAAAAAAAGCTGATTCAGTGGCTCAAAGAAAAATGTTTTTACACAGTTAATGAATTTATGTCACATGTCGAAGAAAGAAAGTAATGTCAATAAATCTGGTTTATATTTATATTTTAATGATTTTTTAATTTGACATTTACTTACTATTATATATTTTTTGTTATTTTTTTTTTTTTTTTGTTTTGACATTATAACAATATTCATGGACATTTAAAAAAATCTAACATTTTATAATAATCATATTGGTAACGGATGTAACATTGACATGACATTTTTTTAATTGTGTGTAGGTACTGTGAAATTTAATATTTGCAATGAATTTATTTAAGCGGACATTTGTACGGAATATTAGGACATTTTTAATAATTTAATGTATACCTATGTAAATATTTGCACACCACATGTTATGGTAGAATGTAAATGGGCCACATTTAATCTAAGATCATACTACTCTGTACACCTGCATTTTGGCAAATAAAGTATTATTATTATTATTAAAATACTTATTTGTTAGAGATGTCTGATTAGACCTAATTAGGTACGTCAGTAGGTTCTGCTTTAAATAAATAATTACCATGTGCTGCTTTAGGTAAGTAAGTAGGTATTTATTTTGAGCTCAGGATTGGGAATGGGTAGTACCTATTAATCCTTGTGATGAAAAACTAATTGATACATGTTCAGGTGGATTACAGTAGAGTCCCCGTTTTTTAAACACCTGGGGCCCTTATGAAGGCCTTGTATAATATATCGACGGCGAAGTGTCAATCTGTCTATTTACCTACTACCTGATTTTTTTCAACAAATTTACATTTTATGGTTTAAAAAATTTATAGATCAAATTCGGATGGTCTAGTAAAACTACATTTTTAATAGCAAGTATTGCAACAGCGTATCTAAATGTAGAATACCTAGTTGTCGTCGGCAGTTAGAAGTTATAAATGATAAATGATAAATGATTTATTTTCTGTAAGTAGGTTTGTACAAACACTTTTACATGTCAATAAAATAATAAATTATTATATATATAATACATATATATATATAATAATATATATTATTATATATATATATATATAATAAATTATTGTCAGTAGTGTCATTTCGCCATAGATTTTTTGAAAAAAAAAAAATAATATAAGAAGAAACAAACCACTGATTAGTATGTATTTATGTATGACGTCAGTTTCTGTATCAGCCTTGCGATTCTGTACCCATCTCACCGTGAAAACTTGGGTGACGTGAGCGTGGAGTGAGCTGTCATGAGGGATTAACACTATTGACACTGCTCACTTCAAGCTCACTTCACTTATGATTTCACGATGAGATTTTTACAGAATCGACCGGCTGTTAGCATAGGCATTGTCAAAAATACGTTTTTTTTCTTAATGATGCATTTGTTAGCCAGTAGGAAATTTACAACCTCAGAAAAGAACACACGGAGTCACGAAAGCGTGAAAATGCGAAAGGTGGAATTTGCCAATAACGAATTTATGATCCCGGAAAACGGAGTCCCCTTCACACGGACAGTCTGGCACATAACAACGACACATAACACACAGTGTGAACAGTTCACACATTCACAGGTCGTGGTTGTGCCTCGGTGGCGTGCACCTCGTTATCTCGCCCGCCTGTCTATCACGACCACCGCTGCGATCAGACTTCAGTTGCTGGTTCCGCAGGGTCGGACGAAATTGTTGGTGTGAAGTTATTGGGGATATTATACGGGAAAACGAAAAATTGGCAGGTGTACCTCCAGCGGAAATGTTCAAAACTTTCGTTTGATTGTAATGAAAATAGTTGAAATTTTCTCTCCTATTTGTCTCAAGGCATAGGCTAGACTAGAAAAGACCTACAGTAGGAAGGAGTTATAGTGTTAGAATTGTAGTATTCTGAAGTTTCTGCCTACCCCATGGGCAGAAAGTAAAGTAGAATGGCAGGAGTCCACGTAGGTAATTTGGGTCTCGCATTTAAACTTCGCGTACATTCGTAAAAATACTCTCAAAGATACATATTTTCATTCATGACTGCGTCTGAAATAAAACGACACCAGAACTGCCATTCTTCTTTATATTTGTAGGTAAGCAACGAGTCGTCATCATCATCATCATAGGCCTCTCTTTTCTTGTGCCAATCTCCACGCTCCTGAGCTAGTCTCATCCAGATTTTTTCCACTATGCTGCCCATCTCTGCCCACCTCGCCATCGGACAACCGACATCTAGTCTTCCAGTCCTCGGATGCCACTCTGTCACAGCCTTACTCCACCTATCATCACTGCGCCTTGCCAGGTCTCCTGCCCAACTCTATTTGAGTTCCATAATACGTTTTCCGATATCGGAGTCGGTACGTCTTCGTATCTCGACAGTGAACAATATTGTGAAATGGCTTTTCGAATTGCCTCACGCATCTCCAGTTCTCCGTCAATCCGTCGATCGCACAGCGATGACTCGGCAAATTGTTCGAATGTTCAATAATTCTTCTTTTATTTTAGTCCATTCTGTATCGAACGTTATTTTGACAACCCTCCAAGCGATGACAGGTGGCGTCAATATACTTGATAAAGGTGCATTCATATTTGTTAGAAATAATTAGGAGACTGTTCTAGACAGTACCTAACTACTGGGAAGATACCTAAGCAGATTTAGAAGGAACAATCATAAAACGTGAGTTGAAAAGCACATAGTCAGCAGTTAAGTAGGTAAGTAGGTTATGCTTTCCAGCAAAATAGTCAAGTAGGTAGGGTACGGGCAGTCGAACTAAATTGATTAACACTAATGCTATAACATCACATAGACACAAAATAATAAAAATTAAAAAATTAAAGCGTGTAAAAATTACGTTTATTTATGGTAAGAAATAATCAGGACTTTCCTATAATTTGAACTGCTGATTCTATCCATTCTGCAAAAATACTGCCGTTAAAACATACGTAAAGTGCATCAGTGGAGTAATTGCGTAACACACTATTAGTGGCAATGGCTTTCATTTTGACAGTTCAACAACATACATTAGGTTATTTAGGTTGCTGAGCATACAACTTTTTCGAACATATGAATCAGTGGATTAGCAATATTCTTCAAAATGTTTCAGATTAAGTTTGATAGTGTTACGTAATATTAGGGTGCAGGTAGACTGAAAGATTACTTCACCTAAGTTTTCACGGTGATATTCCTAAAGAATAGACTCGCTGTTGGTTTAAAATATCTAAATGGTTATGTTGATTATAAAATGAAAAAAGATTTAGCAATGGCGCCGATTCTCTTGTTGACAAACTAAACTAAATTTAAGTTCAATGCATCTTTATTCTATCTATTTCATTATGAAAAGGACAGAAGAAAAATATTAGTTTAATCCTGTCAAATTGGTCAGCACCTGTCGTAAATTGATGTATTTGTTGTAGCCAACGTTTTAATCACGTCTAAACTAATACTTAGCTTCTGCCCTTTTCTTACTGAAATAGAAAGAAAAAGATGCACTAAACTTAAATTTAAAGTAAATTTAAGTTTAGTGCATCTTTTTCTTTAGTTTGTGAACAAAAGAATCGGCACCAATATCTAATATGAACGCACCTTAACATTTTTTAGAGCGCTCATTATAACAATTCTTATCATTATGTTTTAATGAATCTAATAACGAAATCGAATGCATGTTTGTTTTGATTTTATATCAAGAACTTTGTCTATGGTCTATAGTGTCTGTCATTTTTTATTGAATTCTATTTATACTAAAGCCTACAAAATTATTTTGCAAGCAGTTTCAATTACAGGTCAATATTGTGGCTTCTCTCAAGATTTCAGTTAAAGTGTAGTCTACCAGTTTTTCCATTATTTATATAGGTACGGCTTTAAAACATCGTCGTGCCTGTTCAATCAATTTATGGCAGTGAAGTACAGACGCCAGCACATCAAGCTACCCGAAACTGTCAGATTTTCCCAATCAACTTTGAACCTTATGCTTTAGCGATAAAGTTGAAAATCTATTAAAGAAATCTGACAGATTGTAGTAGCTTGATGTGCTGGCGTCTGTACATATTTTTATTGACTGATAAAATTTAATCAAAAATTTCAAATAGGCTAGTTTTTTACCTATCTACATATATACATCTATTTACTAAACCGACTGCGGAACTGGAGTAGGAGTTTTCTCACACGACCTCAAATATATCCAGAAAGCTGGGAATGCTCAACACGGTCTACCAAGCAGAATGTGTGGGCATAATACAAGCGGTTTATGAGATAGCAGCCAGGAGAGTTACGGACACCCACATTCGCATACTCTCTGACAGCGCCTCTGTCCTCCAGTCCCTGGGCAAAAATGCATCACATCGAATCTTATACTAGAATGTCACAATGTGCTTGAATGAGTAACTGTATCGAACCGCAATATAGGGACTATAATGGATAAAATGACACAGTGGATCGCTAGGAAACGGCGCAGCTGACGAGCTGGCCAGAAGGGCATCCAGCACGTCAGTCTGTGGACCGGAACCTGTCGTGGCCATCCCCTTCAACCAACTACGCAGGTGGCTTTGTAGCCACCACACCAGCTCTTTGCTTGACACACACACACACACACACAAGCAGAGAGCTGGTGGACCTCGCCACCGGGCTGCAGGCAGTCCAAGGAAACCATGCCATCATGAGATAGCAAGCTAACCAGACGTTTATTACGCCTGGACAGGAAAGGCCTGCGCCTGGTGACGGGGACCATCACGGGACACTGCTTAGTAAACAAACACTTCCATTCAATAGGCATAACGGATAGTCGCCTGTGCGGGGCTTGCATGGAGGCTGAGGAAATCGTTGCGCATGCGCTCTTGTTCTGCATGTGAGTGCACAGGTGTCACCCAGATTAGGTCAGAAACCCTCGGGACACCCAGGTCTTACACAGATGTTCTCAACAGGCCAGGAGACTTAACTTCTGGAGGAAGGTGAGCTGGTTGGAATAACCGCCGACGACCGCCATGGCCCACGCACAATGGCCCACTTGAAGGACTTAGTGCGGAAACCAAACCCATAACATAGAACATAAAACAATGTTGGGTTAGTTAAACCATTTATAACTCACTAGCTACCCGCCCCGGCTTCGCACGGGTGCAATGGAGAAACACTGATAATTTTAGAGCCATTATTTCTCGTAAAAAGTATAGGATAAAAAATGGTTATTGTGGGTTATCCCTAAGAGATAGACATATACCATCGCGGACTTTTTTGTAGACCTTTTTAAGGTGTACAATACTGTAGTACATTATTTTGATCTATCTCGACGGGTTCAGCCAGCGTTTACAATGTAAGCGCAAAAAAATGTGTTTATTTACGACATCACCTTAGAAACCTCTAAAATTATCAGTGTTTCTCTACTATATTATGCATGTATTATACATATAAACCTTCCTCTTGAATCACTCTATCTATTATAAAAAAACCGCATCATCATCCGTTGCGTAGTTTTAAAGATCTAAGCATATATAGGGACAGACAGACAGGGAAGCGACTTTGTTTTATACTATGTAGTGATAGTGAAGAACGGCTGGACTGATTTTATGATCTTTGATTTGTTGGATTTGTCTCTGCCCCGAATAGCAGAATAAATATTAAAACATAGGAAAATTCACGATAAAAAAATTTTATGGAGATAATTATTTTCTCTTACATTTTGTATGGAACGGCTTTTTTGATTCTGAGGCGGTACGAAGTTCGCCGGGTCAGCTATGTATAAATTAAAGTCACTTTTCGACTGTCTTTCTGTGTGACCGCGTTGTTCTACTAAACTACGCCACGGATTTTGATGCTGGTTTTACCATCACTTTGAGAATTTATTCCAGAAGGTTTATGTTGCAAGTTTTTTATACCTAGTTAATTATTAATGTAACAATTAAAAAAGGAAATCTCGATGTTTTAAGTCACAAAAACCGTACGAAGCAGGGGCGGGTTGCTAGTTAGGAATAAGAACGTAGGTAGTCGGTACGTATTTTCTTACAGCATAACCTATTTACAAAGGTCTCTAAAATTGTGTAGCGTCCTCGACGCCGTTAGGTATTTTACGTACGGCCCTTGATACCTACTCCAGTTAACAACAAAGAGAACGGACATAAAGGATTACTTTTAAAGGCAAAGGCATGTCGACTTTCATCCTCTCGAGGGAAAATGGCGCGCGATCTGACAGCTGAGAGGTTTTGGCGCGCTTTCATTTGTACGATTGTTGCCCGCTAATGGCGCGCACCGAAACAATGGGGAAATATCGCGATCTTTGCACACAAAGGACATTTACGTTTGATGTCGAACGCTACGTGGTTATATGTATGAATCGGGTTAACGGTCTCCATTGGCGCTTTACTTTTTATTTTGAAATGCTTTTCTGATAAGAGAATTGTATAAGTCGGTAACTGCTTGTGCGTTATAATGCCTCTAAGTAGATTAATGAATGAGTCAAAATCTCAAGTATGCGTGACCGATTTGTCAAGTCTGAAAGTCAAAAAGCCATTTTGAAACCAAATACGAGGCTAATTACCTAGCCAGCAAAATTGCATATTGTTGCTTTTAATAAATCATAGGTATATAATTGCTCAATGCCTTGTTGGTCTTGTGGTCACAAGCGTGACTGCCGAGTCCAGGCAAAATTTGTTTTTGGGTTTTCCATTTGGGCACCTAATCTCGGTAGCAGTCTGGAGTGTGTACCTTACGTACAGACGCCAGCACATCAAGCTACTACAATCTGTCAGATTTCTTTAATAGATTTTCGACTTTAGCTCTATAGCATAAGGTTCAAAGTTGATTGGGAAAATCTGACAGTTTCAAGTAGCTCGATGTGCTGGCATCTGTACATTAAACTACTCCCATATTTCGCGAGCCAATTGCAACGAACTGTATGGTAATTGCGTAATACACTATCAGTAACAATGGGTTTCATTTTGATAGTTCCACAAAATTCATTGCGTTATTTAAGTTGTTGAGCAGACACATTTTTCGACCATATGGAGCAATGGATTAGCAGTATGCTTCAAAATAATTCAAATTGAGACTAGGTACCTACCTATTAGTGTGTTACGCAATTAGGGTGCCGGGCAGCAATCCAGACACTACAGACGAAATCACCAGGGTAGCCCGAGAAATTCAAATCTTCTTAGGTTTTTTGGCACGTTTATCTACCTAAATATAATTTGCTACATTAACAAATATTAAGAAAACTCTCTTAGCTCATATTAGGTATCATGTTGAATGACTATTTCATGAAAACATGACATTTGAGGCCAATTCTAACTTAGGGAGTTGTATTGCATTGTATTTCGCGGGCTATCTTAGCGCATCCCTGAGACAAACAAAGCCTCATAAATAACCCAATTTCTTTTTAACATCTTTCTATAATTACCTACCGACGTTTTTAACCGTTTTTATTTAGCACAATGTAACTACACACACAGAATCAACATACTACACATACTCTAGCTGTTATTGAAAAACGCAACGGTGTTCATTGTAGCTCATTACATGAGTACATGCGTTGGCACCTCAGCACATGCCATAATTGTCGTCCTGCAACAGCCGGGTGAATGGGCTCTCGAGACGAGGACGGGGGGAGATTACGAAACAATGGATTTTTCCAAAATACATAATAATTCACAGCGTCAAATGAGGCAGCTTTTTGTGTGAGCTTAGAGATCCTTGGTGATGTATGTGGGGTCTGAAACTTTTTTTTTTTTTTGTTAAGATGTGCAGGCAGTTATCATGACTACCTAAGAAGTTTATTCTTTTCTGTTCATAGGAAGCTATTTTGGTAGGACAGTTTCTCAGTTTGTACCTAATGAAGAGCGGCAATCATAAGTAAGGGCTATACATTATATATTATGTTATAAGCAAACCGTATCAACTTTTTTGATAACTAATAGCTGGGATAATCAAAAAATCAACGCCTAATTTTCAACTTAATTATTTAAGGAAGTTAGCTTAAAAACAGTTTATTGAAACACTCCTTCTATTTAGCAAAATATTAAATTAGGACACAACGCTGTATACATACGGAACCTCGATCAATTCTGTCAAAACTACAGCAACACATGGGTGGATTTTTGAGATTTTTTTGGGTCCGTGCTCGAGTGGAGTGCTTGAGCCTCGACCGCTGCGCAGCGCGAATTATTAAAAAGTAAAAAAATAAAAATATATGACCCTTGAAAGTGAGGTCGCCTGTGAAATATAACATGCCAGCTTACTCGCGGACAAATGATTAGGAATTATGAATTTACATTGATAATCATGAATACAGTTAAAATTGACACATTGGGCTCGAAATGATTGGGTAGGTAAACCTGTGTTTAATTTTACATACCTACACACACACACACACACACGCATCAAAAAACTAAGCAACACGCATCATTTACAGAAACTGCATGTTTTATTAATTGATACTTTATTTTTTTCTTATCAAAGTAGATTGGTATACAATCTTTTTGTTCTTGGAAACATATACCTACTGGCTAATTTTTATACCTACTTAATAGAAACTTTTCGATTGTGTTTTGTTTTCATTAAACAAAAGCTAATTATTTTTCCCGATTTAATATGTTTTCGTTGCTTGATAAATTTGGTAGTTATCTCACTTTTATCACTTTGAGATATATAGTTTTTGAAAAAATTTAGTGGTGAGTAATTTTATGTCATGGAGCGACGCCATTTGACTGCTGATGAAACGCAGAGAACTGTAGGAATGCTGCAAGCGGGGAGAAATCAGTCCCAAGTCAGCATTTTTGGTGTCAATAGGAGCGTGATTTATCGTCTTTGGCAGCGCTACGTTAATACAAGGGATCCTGCTGAAAAGCACCCAGGACGTGGAAGGAGCACAACTGCTCGACAGGACCGATACATAGTACCTACCTACAACTGACTGCAATACGTCAGTCGATGTTAACCGCCCGGGATAGGTTTAAAGCTACAATTCTCAAGCGGTGTTAAAGTTAAGCGTTGTTAGCCACCAAACCGTGAGAAATAGGCTGCATGAATACGGCCTACGAGCACGACGTGCAATTAAGTGCCCATCTATATATACGCCATGGGAATCGCGACCGACGAAACTGATGGTGTGGGGATCACTTGACATGAACCCAGGAGCAATGGGATAGAATTTTATTTTAGTGATCAGTCCAGATTTGGATTTAGGCCTGATACGAGAAGGGTAACGGTGTATCGTCGTCTCGGAAATGCTGAACGGCTAATAAATAAATAAAAATAAATAAATAAAATCAGAAACTCCAATTCAACCCATGATGCACCATTTTTAGAGACACCTAAATATATTTCAAGAACCATTAACTTAAATCCAAATACTCCAAAAACGTAAAAAAACATACCTATCAGATCATTAATCATGATATCTTTTACTAAAACAACTTTTTAAAAACCGGTCGTCGCGAACAAAAGCGCGAAATGAGTTATATCTCCCCTCCATGTCGAACCAACCGCACAACAAATGAATTAGGCGAAATAATACGAAAAAAAAAAAATTACACAATAGCTTTTTCAAACCGGTTGTGGGCGAATTTGTTACTAAAATGTAGCAACATCTGTCTAGAGGGGAGATCGTGACATCCTTATTTCGAAACTGTGACTTCTACGTTTACCAATATACCACTCTAATCGTTTAATTTAAGATCCAAAATCAAACAACCAAATGCAACTTTTACGACTTTTTCAACCAAGAAGGTTTGAGTTAACGCCATTACTGTCAAATTGTGAGCCAATCACCGCCGAATAGCTCCGACCAATCAGAGAGACGCACAGAGCGTGTTCCGAATGTAAAATTTGGGGGGAAACTGTGCCGTTAGTATGTTTTTGTGTTGACTCGGCGAGAATTAATTTGTTTTTGGGTGAATGAATATGGGTTAGATGTTAAATACCCACATCTGTTTGTTATTCTATCTACTACCTACTGTGATGAACTTTAGATAAGGTTTCATGTATTTACATTAGCCTGCCCAGGATGGTTTGTTGGTATTGTGAATTTGGTACGGTAGCTATGCCTATTATTATTATAGTAGCAGTAGAGCTCCTAAATGGGACTGGGCAGGTTATGTCTGCCGTATGCTGGACAAACTGTGGGCCCAAATAGCACAGAACTGGTGCCCTGAGACAGTGAGGCGGGGTACGGCAGACCACGAGAAGATGGCGGGACGAGCTGGATATGTTCCGTCAGAACTGGAAGTAGGACGCGCGGGCTCGCAATTGGAGTGGAGGTCGTGGAGGAAGGCCTTTATCCATAGGTTGACAGTAAAAAAGTAGAGCTAGCGAAAAGGCTTTTCCGGATACAACTTTACTGACATGCTAATTTTTGAGAGCAAGCAACATTGCTGATTTCTGGTTTGAAGGCGCTGGTGAAAAATAATTGGAACCTAAATGTCAGCAAATCTATTCTGTAAAAATCTCACCGTAGGTGGAATGAGTTTGAAGTGAACTGTCAATGTGTCATTCCCTAGCATTATATGCAATAACAGCTCACTACTCCCTAAGTTTTCACGGTGAGATTTCTACAAAACAGACCGGATGTAGTACCTACCTATTAGTTAGTAAATTAGATAAGGACTTGAAAGGATTCTGACGCAGGATTTTTAAAAATATAATTATAATATAGGAATACCTACCTGCCGTGCGATTCTGTAACCATATCACCGTGAAAGCTTGGGTGAAGTGAGCTGTCATTCGCCAGGGATTAACACTAATAAGTGCTCACTTCACTTATGATTTCACGGTGAGATTTTTACAGAATCGACCGGCTGATCTAAAAAGTCACTGAAATTTTTTCAGTTGCATGAGTGGTTAAATCTAAGTTTTCCCTCTATCTCTATAAAATAATGCAACCTTTCAGTAACCAACCACAAATTAAGTTTGTCTTCCAAAAGATCATTTCACCTGCATACATTCAGTAGTTTATCTCATTTGGTATGCTAGTTTAACAGCAAAATATTTGTGACCTCAGTTGAAATCCTTACAGGAGACCTAAGTCTCGCTGTTATTTTAACGACGTAGACTTCTAAAAGTCAGAGAGATCCTAAAAGCGTTTGGAACTTTCCTTGCACGATTTATAAACATTAGTTTTAGTATATGACAAACCCGAAACAAGTGTCTCGTATTTATATGTAAAGAATCTATGTACAAAATTTCAAAACTGTATCATGAAAGATCACAAAGTAATAAGCTTGTTATGTTACCTGGATGTCCGTACAAAAATATGCTCACACCACGCCGCGCACCGTGCCGCCCGCGCCTCCAGCCCTCTGTGCGCCCGCGTCTGGTGATATGATTATGTACCTAGTGTCGCTCGGTGTCCAACTTGTAACCTTTTTTAAATATTTTTGGGACAAAATAAAACATGGCGTATAAATTATTGGATTCGATTCAGTTGCTTATTCTGAACAAACTATATTCAGGTTTGCAATAGATATACTAAAAATAATGTTGTATATTGTCGCATAACTCTTTGCTATCTATCTCTTACCTACTCATCATCATCTACCTGGCCTTTTCTCAACTATGTTGGGGTCGGCTTCTAGTCTAACCAGATACAGCTGAGTACCAGTATTTTACATGGAGCGACTGCTTATCTGATCTCCACAACCCAGTTACTGGGTAATACGATACCCCCTGGTAAGACTGGTTGTCAATTTCGGGCTTTTATCTCTTATCTTGAATAATTCCTGATGTTAGGACCATGAACTGTAACTTCCAACGAGGACCCTTCACTTTTTTGATTTTACTTTTTCCGAGGGCCTTTGGGGCTCTGTCTCACATAAGGTCTTAGCATTATGCTGACTGATGGCTGTTTTGCGTGGAGGTGACGCAAAATTTTCCCTACTACTTTTTTTTTGTTTGTGTTCTTTCTCTGCGTCATGTTTACCTACCGCAAATAAACATATTTTCTTTCTTTTATTATGACCTAGATACACTGTAAGTGTACTAACCCACTAGTACACTTAATACCTGCCTACCGTGGGAAATGTTCCTGTAGCTTTTATGAATAGGTAGGTCGCTAGTACCTACCATTTATAATATGTGTTTTCATTAGGACAATATTCATTCTCTATTCTCTAAGTTGCAATAATAGGAACAGGCACCTGACTGACTTATTTCAAAGAACAAAACTTACATTTCGCTTGCCATTTTTACCCCAACCATCGGAATGTAACAAATCAGTCCACACACCGCCCATATGTCCACATTCTCACACACATCACATATGAACCGGAAACCTTATACCTCTGCTCATTTCCCATAAACTCGCCAAGATCTAGAATGTTCACTTTACCATGAACTAATGTGTCAAAGGTTTGTCTTTTGTCGTTCGTACTAATGACGCGGGGGGATCGGCACGGCCAGCGTGACGCCGCGCGACCCACGGCGCTCGCGTGACTCTGAAACGCGTCACGCTGCGCGGACCCAGCATGCTTCCGAATTCAAAATTCAAATTCCGTTTGACAGATGACTTTTGATTTCCGAGTCTTGAGAATTTGAGTGGCGTTTCTAAGTCGGCGGAGTGTGAATGAGCAATTCCCGTTTTGATGGGAATATGACGGATCGCATTGTTATGTGAGAGAGAAGGTCAAGTGGCCGCGATTCCCTTGACTTTGACTCGGCTGATTGTTCCGCGCCTGTGTGAACGTGAGTCTGAGTGTGCAGATCCTGTCAAAAACCATTACTAGTTCACAGTTCAATAATTTGTTGGTTTCCTATGGCATGGGACTTTTACTTTCTTTTCTACATCAGTAGGCCCTTTTATAGCAAATCACAAAAGGTAGGTATTCATTTTATTATATAAAATGAAGTATAAAATGAAGATCTGACGCACTGATATTTTGTATCTTGCAAATGACAATCTATGCCAATGTTAGCTGGAGAAGATGAACTATTAAGCAGTATGGAACTAGGTATACACTCTCTCGAGTGGGAAGCATCGCAGTCCCACGCAGCGCCATTTTCAATGTAGATGGCCCGATGTATGATGATCACCTATAACAAATTAGAGATACCTACATTTTATTTCATAACTTTATACAATGAATACCACTATTTTATTTTTTAAATTAAGTACCTTCCTTTCAGTTATAGGTAAGCGTCCTGCTATATTACATGCTCTTGAAAGAGTACCTAATACCATTTTCCGTGCACCTTTTTCTTTGTTAACTTTTCTTTACCTACCTAGCTTCTTTCAATAATTGCCCAATGAAAACACTAATAAATTCAAACATAATAAAACCAGCATTAGCGAACTAAACGCAATGAATTATTTACAGTCCATTACATGCCATCTGGACAAAAAAATCTTAAAAAATCGCCGTTAACTTCATTCATACTTCAAGAGGCTCCTTTCATTGCCCACCTTCAATTGTGAAAGAATAAAAATAAAATAAAAAAAACTATTGATCGCACACAAACGCGCGCCACTTCAAAATCTTTTGTCCGCCATATTGGAAAACGTTTTGACATGTGCACTAACGTGTTTTAATTTATTTAAGTATGCGTTTATTTTCTACGCTTAATGTTGTGATCTCAGTAGTAAGCAGTCTTTCTTAACACTCTCAGCGCCATGTGGTCCGCTGGCCGCCCACATAGCCCGCTTCTCTAGAAAATCGCGGCGCTGAGAGTGTTAATACATACCATTTAGTAACCATGAAAATGCGTAGCAAGGCTGTTATCACAATTTACTCGCCGGCTCACGACCTATCAATCAAAATTATTTAATATTACATTTATTCAAATTAGGCTGAGAATCAGCACATTTCGAAGGTTTTCCCGCCATTTGTAGTGACTGATTGTTGACATTAGTGACACTAGTGATAGCTATCGGACTACTTATTAGTGTATGAGACAGTGTTTACATATTAGCTCAACTGTTACTAATGAGACACAATTACTTTTTCTATTGTTACCGATCTTTACGAGATTTCTTGAAAGTCTGCCGGAATAGAGGCTACTTTTTAACCGACTTTATCATAGGTAGGATTGACAGAAAAACTACAAAATAGAAGTGTCGATATTTTTATTTCTTTTTGCCATTGGCAACGAAATTTTATATAAAATTAATCTTAACTATTACTTCATCGCATTATTGCGGCAATCGTGGTGACACGGGAAATATTTGACAATTATTATTATTAATCCTTACAATCAAATCGACAAGTTCAAGTACTTGCACACACAAATTAGTATTATGATAATCACATACAATAAATTTAGGTGCACGGCAGTGCACAGCCAAGTTAGAAAATAGGTTTTAATTGTAGCAGTTCTACAATAATACTTATATAAAAATTTTATTATGTGTTACTACTAATTGCCCATGTCCTATATTTAGTAAAGAAATATTTTAATATTTCTTTTATTTTGGGCTGATTTTTCAATACTGATATAACTTTTATCTGAAGAATAAATATGACAGTTTGACATATTTTCAATACAAAAGCTGTCAAACCGCAATATTTATTCCTCAGATAAAACATATCTTACTATTGCAAAATCAGGCCTAAGTCACACAATTTGGAGGTTATCTATTTAATGAAAAAATAGTACTTATTACATCATCATTTAACATGACATGCAAACCACAACATACATTATAATTTTCGTGAATGTAATAGCAGTCTTGAGAGTGACGGTGGTGCCTACAGCTGCTGTAGTTAGAAGGTACTATTGCAGTTATTATAAATCTTAGTCCTAATACGTCAATTTCTCTAGAGATCGGACACGCAGTCTTGAATTAAATACTAGGCTTACATAACGTATTCATACTAAATTTTGCTAATTGTTAATTAGAAGAAAACTGTTTTTTTATAGACCAAGACTGGCCTAAATGTATTGTATTTGATCATTAACCCTAAGCAGAACTAATGACCAAATACAATTACATTCCATCGCCACTTAATCAGTTATCTACTTTAGCGAAATGTATTCTAAGTTGATTTTTAAAAGACCATTTGTCACAAAAAGGTACTAATAAGTTTTTGATTGCAATTGAATTTGAACTTTGTTAAAGTATGACATTCAGTTTGTTGTTCCATAACTTGAAATTTATCTCAAATTCCTGGCTCTAATATATGTTAGGAATTCTAAAAATAAATATGTTCTCATTATGAATTAAAATTAAATTATTTCTCTATAAATGGATGATAAAAGTTACACCATAATTTTTATTTTGACAGAAATATACAACATAATATACAAACAACCACTTTTGAAGTAAAATAATCTGAAAATGTATTTAATACAATACAGAACATTAGATATTAATATGTTTTTTTATTTTCATTGAGAACTTGTCCAATATTTGAATATTTTTTTTTTTTTTTGGTATCTCAAATGTATTTAAATTACACATGAATGTAGGTATCTATAATCACACATTTCATCTTTTTTTGTTTCTGCCACCCTGACATCTATCCTTTAAAGATATGCACATACAAGAAACTACGACTTTTTCTGTCGAATTATCATTTATATATTACAAAAATCAAATCTTAACTCAATGCCAGGATCCGCCTCCACCCTGATTTGAGCCTTGGTACCTTCTATTGGATCCGGCCTGTGGTTGGTCAGCGCCATGTTTATTCCTCGAATCCCGTGATCCTTGGGAGCTGTAGCCCTGACTTTGTGAGCCGTACTTGGATGTAGTGGAATAACCCTGGCTGCTCTGATGGCCGCCATATTTATTCTGGTGGCTACCTTGTGACTCGTAGCCTTGACTGTGAGTCCTGTTTTGGTTGTACCCTGAGCCACCTGATCCACCTGAGTTTCCAAACCTGTTCTGGTTGCCGTACCCGTAGCCCGACCGGCTTCCTTGGCTGGATTGGTTGTACCCTTGGTTCTGGTTGTAACCGTGACTGCTGTGGTCTTGGTTGTAGCTGCGCGAGCCCTGGCCGTGGCCCCGGTTGTATCCCCGGCCTTGTTCCTGGCCACCTGAGCTATAACTGCGCCCGTGCTCTTGGTTGTTCTGATACGGTACGTAGCCGCCGGGTCGTGGGCCGTATGACTGTGAGCGATCTGTAACAAAGAAGGTATTTAATAGAAATCAAATAAGTCTAAAATAATCTCTTTAGTTCTTCTTATGTTGGCTGTGTAGTTGGATATGCATTTATGAAACTTTTTATAATATGTCAAGTTTTTTAAAATCTAAACTAATATTACAAAGAGGTATTTTTTTTTTTTGTAAAAAGTAATATCTGGAAGTACTGAACTACTGATCCGATTATAAAGAAAATCGGTCACATGCGAGTCGGACTCGCGCACCGAGGGTTCCGTGCAAATTTGTAGGTATGTAACTACAAATTTACGGTTTTCGGATTTTTTCCTTTACTTGTGGTACATGCCATTGCTTCTTGCCAACTTTCATGATTCTCGGTCAACGAAAAATACCCTATAAGTTTTGATTCCTTCGCGAGTGTTAAAATATGCGGCGTAAACGGAACATTAAACGTCCGTATCTTTTTATCGCGATGACTTAGAAGTTAGATTTTTCACTGCTTCAAGGGACTGCAGCTCTGAGTGTTTAATATAATTTCAACTTGAAAACTCCACGCGTTCCTGAGAAAAAGGGTCTTGAATTTTTATTAATTTATATGGTGTACATAATAAAGAGTATTCTATTCTATTCTATTCTTGACAGACGGACAACGAAGTGATCTTATAAGGGTTCCATTTTTCCTTTTGAGGTGCGGAACCCTAAAAACTATTCACTGATAGAAAGCTACACACTATTGACAAATATATTTTGTGTTAAAACACGCACACGAAGTCGCGGGCAGAAGATAGTTGGTAACATAAGTGAATAACTTGGGATGAAATAAATGACTCGTTCCTAATCCGCCAGGCAAATGAGGATTTCCATATCACCCAGCAACAGAACCGTTCTTTATTTTAGAGCTTTAGTGCGGGAATCAAACGCCATCTTTTATCCCGACACTTGCGTGAATATAAACGTTCCCTTTGAGCACAAAACTCGCGTATTGCGACACTCTGCTAAAAGTCGCAGCGACGCGCCCCGCACGAATCGCACCTCGAGTGTTTAATCGCTCGCTTTGTCAAGATGTAATGCCGACTGTGATTATCTAGGCCTGGAAGAGATCTCGGGAATATAGCAGAAACCTCAACTGTGGCATGGCCACGCAGCCAAAACTGCTTAGCCGTTTTTAATCCCTTTCGAAGTTCAAATAGTTTTAGATAATGCCAATTGTCCATTCGACTTCTATGACGTCTTAGTTGACTAGTTATATAATGAGTTGTAATAATGAGTTACGTGTAAAAGTACCAAATACTACAAAATGATGATTATCATTTATAGTGAAATTCAAACAAAAAAGTGGCAAGCAAATGCTCTACAGGACTTCTAAAAGACATCAGAGTTTCATTATTTTCCCTAGTCACATCCAGCAAATATACCTCGTGGCAAACTACACGACCATAATCCTTGCAGGTCTAAGTAACTGTGAGCTGTTTCGTACATCAAAAATTTGGCGCGTAAAGCGATTGCGAGGCGCAAGAGTGGCTCAGTGCGGCTCCAGTGGCTTAGTATCATCGCAAATAGATTATGAATATTTACATTTTGTATTCAGTGTAATAATGCCTTTGATTTTTCGAGTGGGAATAGGTATTGAGGACTTTAAACTTTGTTGTGCCGTGAAGTGGAGAGTATGCAAGAAGTGGCGGCGATAGTTATTTGTCAACAGTTCGGAGGACGAATGTATAGTGTTGCCAGTGTTTATTATTATGATAAAGCACGGGAAGGCAGGTACTTGTGTTTTATACCGAGGAGAAGGGCCGTATACCAAAAATTTTACAAGTCTACAACTCTACAAAATTGTGAAATTGTAGAAAGAAATGCGTAAAACAGAAATTACAAATGCCTATGTACGAATTGGAATATTGTAAACTTGTCACAACAATTTACATATTTGTAAGGCTTCTCCGTTACAATGTTGCGGCTTAGAGTTTTGTGGTAAACGCACTTGTGTAAATTGTAATTGTACAGTTTTGTGGTATAGGGCTTCAACGGCCTTGTGGCTAAGTAATATCAGCCGCACGGGTCGATCGATCAGGTTAAGCTACGCTTGCCGCGGTTTGTCCGTGGATGGGTGACCATCTTCACATACCCCCCTCCGTGCCTCGGAAAGCACGTTAAGTCGTTTGTCCCGGCTGTCATTCGTGGATCTTTGACAGTCGTTACGGGTCGTCACTAGCCCGAAAGTCTGACAACCAGTCTTACCAAGGGGTATTGTATTTCCGAGTAACTGGGTTGTGGAGTTCAGATAGGCATTCGCTCCATGTAAAATACTGGTATTCAGCTGTATCCGGTTAGACTGGAAGCCGACCCCAACATAGCTTCAAAAAACCATTTTTTTGTAAGTTTAATTAAAGATTTTTAACAAGTTTTCAGGATCTTCCTAACACACAAGATCGCAGATTCACAAAATCATTTCACCGAATATTCCCTACACCAAATCTAACCACGCAGCAATTGAACACACTCGCGTATAACCGTAATTTGCAAGAGAATAGTCTATTTGTACCTGTCACACGTAGCAGCGAAGGCATTAATAATGCCGGGAGATGTCGAGTGCGTAACGACGCGTCGCCATTAGCCCGCCATTGTTGGGCCCAGTTGGCGCCCAACGCGGGGCACGTACAACGCTCTATTCATGCTAAGTTTATGATTGTGGGTGTACGTGTAGCGGCTCAAATTGGTGGTAGGTTATTGTGTAAGCATTAGGGAAGTTAGGGTGCAAGACTCAGAATCGGAATTTAAAACTGTACGAAAGTTGTGTGTATGTGCGCTTTTATAATTTCTAATGTGACGTTATTATCGTGACGTCCACTCCATAAAATATATGGGAATAATTGCACGTTCTAACAGTATCGTAGCCGGAGATTTAAAAGCGTCTTCATATATTTTCATACATTTTACATCCCTGTTTTATTGTGATGCCGCTGAGGTCCACGGTTATATCGTCACGTTAGAAATCATAAAAGCGCCCGTTGTGTAAGATAATTCAAATATTTTAACATGCTTTAGAAAAAGACAAAATTACTGCCGCAAGAAGAGTTTTAAATTTAAATTAAGCCTGCCTCCAAAAAACCTTGTTCATAAAACTCATAAAAATGTAGGCTATAGTGTTTATTTGGCTGTTTTATGTTTTATTTTTAATGAAAAAAAAAGCACAAAGCCGTCTGCCGAAATCCCAGCTGTCTTACAAGACTCTAACACGCTGAAGGCAGTGTGAGTGTCAAAAAATCCTCTTTCAGGACTTTCGCCACAAGATCTTTTCATGCAAACTTGAATTTTCGCGTTAAGGTATCCTTGCACTACGTCGTAACAAGTGTAAGAACATTTTATAACACCGAACATATTGACAAATAAAGAATGAAAGACTTTTTGTTTGGGACACGCTCAGGAAATGCAAACAATAAAAAAGCGTGTTAAAAAAGGAACATTAAGAACTAACAAAATAATGAAAAAAAAAAATACGAATGTAAGGTTTAAGATTATTCATTATAGGCCTTCGGTGAGCAGAGCAGTGGTGGCCCAGTAGTAACGGCCCCGACATAAGAGTGTAGATGTAGGTCGTGAGTTCGTACCCAGACAGGCGATTTGCTTTGTGTAAATAATTTCATCACCACAGCTCTCAATACGGTGAATGAAAACATCGTGAGGAAACCGGCATGTCCTAGAACCAAACATTCGAAGACGTGTGACATCTACCAACCCGCACTGGGCCCGCATCGTAGATTACGGCCCACTCCTTCTCGGAGAAAGGAGGCCTGTGTCTCAGCAGTGGGAACCATATATGCTGATCATGCTTATGCTACGGTTATAAATAAGCAATGTTACAGAAGCTCAGTGCTTGGCTTAGATATTTTCCGCTGCACTTGATTGCTATTCTGATGCTGGTGATAGTAGAAGTATCTATACTAATATTACAAAAATTTTCGGAACTACTGATCCGATTCCGAAAATTCTTTCTCTAATGGGAAGCTCCAATAGTGTCGAGTGTCACAGGTTATATTTTAAGTTAAAACGAGAAAATTCACGCGGACGAAGTCACGGTAGAAGCTAGTGTTTTATTAATTTTATTATTTATGTACACACATTAAAATACATATGGATATGGATATGACATAATTACAATTTGAGTACAACGGTACCGTATTTAAAGCTAAACTCCGAGCATTGGTTAAATCTTTTGGCGTATTTTATTTTTTTCGCAACCATCTTTAGTGTATAATTAAAATACATAATTATGCGATATTTCATCTGAAGAGCTAAGTAAATGTTCTCAATGAATTCAAATGATCATAACGCTCATTTTGTAAATAAACTGAAACGGTTCCCGAAAAATGTTACACTGTAGTAGAAACCAACCTTTATCAGGAGCAGTGGTAAAAACTAAAAAATATAAAACCGCGGTGGCAGGCAGACATAATAGGCACCTAATGGTCGCACACATTCACGTCAAAGCGGCGAGCGGCGCCGCGCGCCCAAATTATAGCACATTCACTGACTATCTGTAGTGGCTAGCTATTTTAAGAACATGGTGAAGGTTTGTTGGGAGATGTTGCACTAGTTTTGTATGAAGATATTTCTTTTTAGTTAATAATCGGAATAAATGGATAAGACTGCGTTAATGATGATATGGTTAAAAGGGGGTGACTACCGAGATGACGACTAATAGAGAAGTGTGGAAGAAAGAGACATGTTGCGCTGAGCGCAGATAAGTTGGGACAAGGGCAGGAGAATAATGATGATGATGAATCTGAATAAATATCACAAAAGTTGTTTATTGATCAATTCTATCAATTTCATATATACTAGCTTCTGCCCGCGTGGATGTCGGAAAATATCCCACGGGAATGCATAGACGCCAGCACATCAAACTACCGGAAACTGTCAAATTATCCCAATAAACCTTGAACCTTATGCTTTAGCGATAAAGTTGAAAATCTAGTAAAAAAAATTGACAGATTGTAGTAGCTTGATGTACTGGCGTCTGTTCTAACGGGATTAACAGTACCCTATGTTGTTCCCAGGTTTGAACCTATCTGTGTGCCATATTTCATCTAAATCCGTTCAGCCGCTTTTGCGCCTATCCGCAACACACATCCAGAACAAACGATCATTTTTTTTCCATTACTTGTTTATTACAATGTATAAATATAAATAGATAGCTGGTTGACTCAAAGAAGATACTATGCTGTGAAAGAACTTATAAACGAAAGCACAAATTAAGGAGACACTGAATCTAGAATCGATTGCAAATGAGATCATCAGACATCGATCGAGTGGATGTGACAACACCCTATGATTTTCAAAACATGACAAATATTTTTTTTCCAAATATATTTTTAGGAATAAAATCTTGTGTATATTTTCATTATTTTGTACAAAGATGAAGATTGCCACGGGGTTCGAATGTATTTGAGGAAACATCTCAAATCTCAAGCGGCTGTGGCGGGGTAGCACGCCGCAAAGACACCACCCCGGTAAACATCAAGTGGGGTTGAATAGGAAGGATTCCGTATGTATATATTTCTGAAGACAGTAGGTATAATAAAGAGTAACCGATGGATTTTCCTGGCGGCTCTTCTCTCTAGAAAACGACCAATTGGAACCGTGCTTCTCACGTATTATAAGTGCCCATGTAGGCTTGCCCTGCACACGTGAGGACAGCGAATGGTATGGATAAGGAAGCCGAGTGTATAATGATCAATGCACACGCGTTTTATACGACGTTTTCCAACACACTTGCGTGGAAAAAAACAGACATGTATTGTTATTAACTTTTATGGAAAATGGCGCGCTGGTTTTGTTTTTCCGCGCGCCGCGTTAGTGATGCGCGCGCTGGTGTAAATAAAGGCACTGGCGAAACCGCTAAACAGCCTATACAACGTGTAACATTAAATGCGCAAAACCTGAAAATAGTTTGATCAGTATCACGAGCAGAATTAATTGAACCACTTTTTAATATAGGTCACATTTTTCAAAAAACCTTCATTATAAACCTTGCCGTGTCTATTTATTAATAGGTCAAGCAACCCAAAGTCAGCGCGGCGCAGCGGCCCGGTGACGACTCCTCCCTCGATAAAGCGTCGTCGCAGACGCAAGAAACGATCAGAATGGCCAATAAAATTAAACAGCACATAAAACTTTACAATTTTTTTTTAATGAATTATTTTCTGTCTGAAATAGGTTAATTGAATTAAAAATCAGTTGGGGTGTGTGAGGTTTTGCGCATTTAACGTTACACGTTGTGTAAAAAATATAATAAACACAAAATATTTTTTTTGTTGTCGTATGTCAAATTGTAGTTTAGTTAGTATGGAATTAGAACACTATTAAGAAAGTACTATTGGCATAGAGAAATATACATTCGTTCAGTGAGAATCCGCAATAATAGAACGCCAATCAGGGTCTTTTCCGTTTGGTTCCGGGAGGGACCACGGACAATTTAAGGTAAATAAATTTTAGTTCGTTTTGGGACTAAGGACCATTCGGACTATTTAAAAAAAAAAAAGTGAAATATGGACCGCGGATTCCTTTTGGCATGAAGTTTCTTTGATGAGATTAAAAAAAGCGCACGTCTCCGACTAGTAAATAGTTAGCTGTGGCGTTACCGCACTAGTGCGGTGACATAAAGTAAAAAGCTCGCGTGTTTAATACACTGCATTATGGACCTAAAAGCGGTTCATTAAGAGCCACTTTACGAGCAAGTGTGTCGAAAAATTACTTTATGCACTAGAGCATAAAAAGCTACTTTATGTCGCCTACGCACAACATAAAGACGAACTTTTAGAGCATGAGAAGTGAAAACTCGTCCGTGCTATTTTTGCCATCAACACGCTAAGATGTAGGTTTATCTATCTCTCTATACTAATAATAAAGCTGAAGAGTTTGTTTAATTATTTGAACGCGCTACTTTGAAACTACCAGTAGGATTATATATTTTTTTTTCTGTAATTTATATGGTGTATTATATTCTATTCTATTTTTTCTTGCATTTGGTAGCCCAATTCTTGAGGAAGGCAGCAGGTTATTTAACATCACGCTACGACCACAAGGAGCCGAGCAAACGGAAAAAAGTTAGAACGAACGCTAAGCATAAACGAAGTAGAAGTGCGGGCGGTTGTTACGACGCGACGGGGTGGGACGGGAGCACAAGAAATTTCACGCGAAGGAAGCGAGCGGAATAATAATATAATAATAATAATAAATTTATTTCTGCAAACTTCAATATACATTACATCAGTGCGGTCTCAACCCCTGAACTAGGACAACCTGTATGTAGTTGAAATAAAATAATGTAGTGTAAATAAAATATTTTCATTTTGAATGTAGTGTAAATAAAATATTTTTGGAATGTAGTGTAAATAAAATATTTTCATTTTGAAGTATAAGGTTGTTTCATTGTGATGTATCGATTTAAAAAGAAATCCTGCTGATATTGTCAATGTTTATTTTTTGGTCCCAGTATATATTCAATGTTTGGAGACACCGGAAAGGCAGCTATGGAGGCAGGCAATGGAGTCTCCGTGAAGACTCCATAGCCGTGCCTCGGAAAGCACATCATTCATAGATCTTTGACAGTCGTTGTCTGAAGCCCAAAAATCTGAAAACCAGTCTTACCAAGGGGTATAGTACTACCCAGTAGTCGTGTTACCCAATAACTAGACAGTCAGCCGCTCCGTGTAAAATACTGGTATTAACCCGGCGTCATTGAGGTTGGGTCAAAATTACCCGGCTGGTTCAAAATTTCTAATATTTTTGAAAGTACGCGTGCGACCTTGTTGTCGTTCTTTGCAGTAGCTGGAGCCAATATTGTATTTTTTTTTTTTTGTAATTTTTAGAGTTATTTTTAAAGGTGATTAAACTCAATTAAACGTTTCTGAATTATTATTTTTCTGTTTTATTATCAAAACCAGAATATCTTTATTCTGAAATAATGACACAGTTTACGAATTTACTTAAAAAATATGGAAATACCATGTATTAAATATATGGGTAATATTGACCCACCTCAAAGTCCATGTAACTATTTCCTACCACAATGACGCCGGGTTAAGCTGCATCCGGTTAGACTGGAAGCCGACCTCGACAAAGTTCGAAAAGTCTAGATTGATTTGCAGGAGAAACAAAGACGAACAATGCAATGTTACAATATTGTAGGTACCTTTGCTGTAAAAGTTCGGCGAAATCATTTTTTTACGGCGCTAATTGCACCTAACGAAACAAAACATTTTACATTTAAAACTTCTGGTTTTGTTGAATATAAAGCTGACAACTGTAACCAACTTTATAATGATATTGACAACAAAACAAAAATAGTTATTACGAAAATAGAAAACGGCAAAGAGCGTGTTGGCTCTCATTTATAAGGCTCTGCAGATTTTGCTAAGGCGTATACTGAAATTAAAGTGAGTTGGATAACTGGATTGCTTCAGAAAAAATCAAAATGATAAAATAAAATGGAATATAATAAAACACAAATCCAATTTGACTGGGTAAAATCAACTATAACATAAGATAACGCCTGTAATGCCTGAAGGGTCAGGCAGAGATGTATCTATTAGTACTCCCACATTTCACCAGATATGTGTAAGACCCATGTAACGTACTTATTGCCGTAAAAAAAATCAAGTCCACATTAATCACGAAAACTGTTTATACACATGTAAGGGGGTAACCCTTACGGAGCATACAGTGGAGGTCTGCCCGGCTTGGGCAGAGCACCGCCGCGTCCTCACGGCGGCGATCGGCGGCGGCGATCTCTCGCGTCCGGCCCTGGTTCAGGCCATGGTACGGAGCGAGAGTGCATGGGAAGCCGTCACCTCCTTCTGCGAAGCAGTAATGCTTGCGAAGGAGGAGGCGGAACGCGTGAGGGAGAAGCAATCTTTGCGCCCTCACGCACCTAATCGCCGCAGGAGACGCCCTGGGCGTCGGGAGTCAAGAGCTGACTCCCGGCCACCGTAGGCGCGGGCTTGCAGGCGGCGAGCAATGGGCAGTTCGCCGTCTGGTAAGGACCAGGCTCGGGTCAACGGCGCGTCGTGTTCCACGCGCGCCTCAAAGAGATGTCAGCAGTGACGGGGCCCACTGGGGCCGATGCTTGCCAGGGTCGCGGGTTGTTCGAAAAAGTTACCGTGGCCCTTGGCACAGGCAACTGAAGGAACACGGGTGGGTTTTAGTCAGTAAAAGTCTGACACACCCTCCCGTTCCGCCCAGAACGGGAGAAGTTATTTGATAATTTCCCACACAAAAAAAAAAAAAAAAAAAAAAGGCAGTAACCCTTACAAATAAACGTATTATAGATGAATCGTCAGTAGTTTGACTGTCGAAAGAAGACAAAGCGTCGTGTAACTATACAGACGCTATTCAACGTTTATTAGTTAGGGGGTTAAAAGAAATTTTGTCCTTCAAATTTTAATCGCCCCGAGATAGGCCTCCTTGGGTGTAAAACGCAAGTGGTCTCAAACGCAATTGCTAAGAACGAGGTCCTGGGTTCGAGCCTCAAGTCGAGCATAGTGATATATTTCTCAGTAGCAGACGGGAGGGATTTGTGTGCCCAGTTAAGGGATATACGCTTGCTCCCTATTATATGAAATGTTATGGCAAAAAGTGTGTTTAATAGAACATTCTGAGCACATTGGGCAGTAGGTGGTATTGTCTTACATAGCGTATCTGGGTCGGAATTCATTCGTCTAGGAGTACGTAAACTTTGATGTTTTTTTATTTGCTAGACTAAAATGACAGCTGCCATGGAACTTTTTTGTCAACATGACATTATTGTGTATAAATGCTGCCCATTGAGATGGGATATAACAGGAGATGCCCTGTTATTCTATACACGGTTGTAGGTAGGTGCCAGAGCAGCCATCTTTGTCGCCAAGTTTCGTGGTAGTTCAGCTGTCAAATGGTTGTTTATTTTTTTGTATTATTGAGATTTGCGAGAAAATTACGAGGACTTTACCTTTAAAGCTGCATGTAAATGTTGAAAAACAGCAATTCAACATGCCTGTGTGCTGTATTGTGAAGTGTGGTGCAAGGAAGAATGAAAATCAACCTGAACTTTCTTTGCACAGGTTAGTAGCCGGTTTTCATGCAATAACACATACAATAATAGACATTCGATGATATAATTGTAACGCGATCATGAATTTATGGCTAAAGTATTGATATTTGGGTGAATTTCCGTATAACAGACCTTTTTATTATTTTGTTAATTCATTCGTTTGTTTACAATAATATGTCATAATAGAATAGTGTTGTACCGTTGCCTAATAGTTTCCGGAACTAGTTCCTCCGCTGGAACGATATCGGTATATTCTGCTATGTTAACATAAATAGTCCTGCGTCTTATTAGCTCCGATTGACCTTGCTAGGTCCGGCCCGTGGTTCACAGCACCAAAATCAAAATATTTTCTTTCACATAAACCTACATGGGCACTTATGAAACGTCAGAAGCTAGATGCACGGTTCCAAATGGTGATTTCCTATGCAGAAGAACCAGCGAGAAACTCCACGGTTACTCTTTTAAAAACAATTGGCTTTTACAATGTCTTCTATTTTTTTAAGTACTTGGTACTTGTTGACAGGCCTACACTGTCCTCCCCTACCTATTAACATTGTAAAAGCCAATTATTTTGAGTAACCGTGGAGCTTCTTGCCGACTCTTCTCCATAGAAACCACCAATTGGAACCGTGCACATAGCTTCGGACGTTTCCTATTGATTTTAGTTTCATATGCTAATATAATATAGCTGTAACCAAAATTATTTATTGATAAAAATACTTGCACTTTTTATTGGTTTCCTAAAAAGGAAGGACTAAAGAAAAAGTGGTTAGAGGCTATTGGTGAAGAAAATATTAATCCCCGACATAAAGAATGGTACCTCTGTTCACTTCACTTTGAAGAAAGCTGTTTCAATAGAACACTTGATGTAATGAGATTACATGATAACTCTGTTCCCACAGCATTTTTGGTAAATGTGTATTAAAATGATTGATTAATAATAGCCTGGCCGTTTGGCCTGAAATAAATAAATAGATATATATTAATTACATATATAAAAATAATAATAAATAAATAAATCATATTCCACAACTTTCACACAACGCCATCTAGTCCCAAACTAAGCAGAGCTTGTGCTATGAGTACTAAGACAGCTGATAAACATACATATATATTTCTAAATACATACATATTATAAGGTATAATAGGTATAATAATAAAGGTATAATATGCGAAAGCACCTGTTTTTGGGCATATGGATACATATCTCTTCACGCTGTTTTCCTTCACTTTAATACGTAAACGTGATGCAATTAAAAGGTGTTTTTTAATTATGTGCTGAAAAAACACTTTGCATTAATTTTATTTTCAGGGAAGAAAGTTGATTGCGATAATTTGACAGTTTCGGGTAGCTTGATGTGCTGGCGTCTGTACCTATCGATAAATAGTTCATATGAGTCTTTTACGCATAACAAAAGATTAGAAATAAAGTATTTTCGCATACTGTATTTTTATGCAAAATTATAAAGTATGTTTATCGAAAATAAACTAGGATACGTTACTATAAAGTAGGCAACCTTAGTTAGAACGGACTATAAGTTAGTATACTATATTATGATCCAAACGTGATAACTAGTACGACTCGTATTTAGTATCGATACTCGTTATAGTAACACCAATGTTCCTTGATTGATACAACCCTAGCAATGGCAGCCATTTTTTGAGACAATATGAGTTGTAGGTAGGCACCCTTTTTTCGTAGGTATTTCCAGTCCATATATATATGTCAATGATGCTGCCATTTTGGTCTATCAAATAAAAAATCGGAGTTTAGCTACGTACTTCGTGTAAAGTGTGAAGTTCGGCTCCAGACTTTACCTAGCATTAACTTTTTTTTGGATACTAACATAAGTTTTAAGTTTTCTTTACTAAAAGTAGGTACTGTATGGATTCTTTGTAAAAAATAATAGTCTCAGTATTTACTTATTAGTATACACTCATTTCACCAGTGTAGGTACAAGGTGAAGATGACAGTACGACAATAAATAAAACTGGGTACATCTAATGACCAGTCTGTATACAAAAATTCAACTAAATATATCCAATAGTTTAGTCATTATAGCTAGTACGTTATTATAAATTAATTATTTTGTGAAAGTGTGTTTAGAATAAGTTAGATTATAAGATACGTAAATGATAAGTCCTCTTCTCCACATATTTTTCTTTTGCTGTGCCCGACAGGGTCCATGATTGTTTCTTTTGGCAAATATTTACCACCTAAGCTTACATTGTGGAATGCAATAAAGAATTGAGTATAGAATGATCGGCAAAATCCAGTCGCCCATCAGTACTTTTATTATTATTTTTTAACTCTTTATATATCGATGTTAACATTTATTTGACGTTTATGTAAAATCCTATCCTAATTTAGTACGTAATCTGTATTTTCATTTCGTCATCTCCAACTTGTATATACTCGAATCTATAATGTTCCCATTCTTTTTGGGGGGAGACAGGCCTCCTTCGGGGAGTGGCTATAATCTACTTGGTACATGTCACATGTCTTCGAATTTTAGGTTCTAGGACATGCCAGATCAGTGGCGATAAAAATATTTACACGAAGTAAAGCGCCTGCATGGGTTCGAACCAACGACTCACAAACTCGTATGTCGGCGCCGTTGCCACTGGGCCACCACTGCTCCTCAGTTGTATATCCTTTGGGGAAATCAGGCGTGTATTTTATGTTGTAAATTCCATAAAAAAAATCACAAATTTCGTCCCTCAAACCCTGTGGAACTCCGAACGGTGAACTGGCGCGTCTCGCAGGTCGCCCCCTTGAGCACGCGCGGGCGGTGCCTCTAATTACCGCGCGACCGGCGACAGTGTGGAGTGGCGCAGACGACTCGTTTATTTCTATCTACCCCCGGATATTGTTGAGGGCTTCGTTATGCGTGACGCGTGTTATCTTACGTGGATGCTCTCTGGTTTTTGCAAAGGTTGAGATTGTTTTCGGTTCGAAAATGTCGCTGGACAGGTAAATGAACTAATGCTGCAGGGTGTAGATGTGGAGCTGTGTCGCAAACTATGTTTCAACTCTTATCCTGCCCTTCGTACCTCCAAAAAAATGCAACCAAACTGACCTCTGCGCTGCCACCGACGACGCCTTGGAAGTGGCGAAGTTTTGGGCCAACAAGAGTAAATAAACTGTCGTGCCATCGACATGAAGACGAACAATGATTCTGACTTTCTGGGGAGTTAAAAGCAGTACCTTGTATTATAGGTATTTCATCTTTCATCATTGTTAGTACAAAAATAACCACTTTGCAGCAGCAGCGTTTTCTGCTAATAACAAATTGTGAATTCAAGCGTGTCGACATTTCAGGTACCGACCTAATTTTTGCGGTTAATAAGGACTCTGCAAGGACTGTTCAGAGTAGCAGAGTATTCATGTGCCTAGCTTATTCACAAGATTTGAGTTACCTTTTAGCAAGTTAGTTTAAATTAAATGCTATAGGTATTAATAATGTATTCGAGATGTCCTATACCAGGAGACCCGTGGCACAGGTTTTACTTAGTATGGGCTCTGTCTCCCATCTTTAAATCACTGTATTATAAAGTATTGACCTTTGACCTTTTAACTGCATGTGGGGAGAAATAAATGTATCAGGACGAGAGCTTTATATTTCAGATTGTATGGCAATATTGATTAATACTTTTAACAACCGATGGAGGTTTATAGGAAGCCTACAATTCTGCCTACCCAACAACACCATGACAACACATACACTATTTATAAACACGTCAATCTTGAAATAAAATAAGCGTGTTCAATTAAAGCCTTCCCTAGCTTGGGGGGGTAGAAACTCATAATTGGGCCGCGTGCACTCCACCCCTTGTTTCAACCACTGTAATCATGCGAAAACCACCCCTATTCAATTGTAATACGAATTACAATTACTGGTTTTTTCTTTTTAATTAATTGAATTATAATTGGAAGTCTTTTAGAGTGACTTTTGATGGGTTGTCAGCGTTTGAACTGCGAATTCATTGCTTTATTGATGTTTTTCGATGTAGGAGAGCAGCGTTACAAATAACAATGAACAATTGAAATCCACTTTGAAGTTAGGCCGTGGTGCGATGGCATTTTGTATTTCTCTTATAATAATAATATCAGCGTGTTATTTTCTCACTGCACACATGCCTCTATTTATACAAAGAAATCAGGAGTATTGAATACCACGCTTGCTCAAGGCTGGTTGGCGATGTCAGACTTATACCGATTATGTTATAATTTTCCTACGCTGATGTCAGTGATTTCCAAGATAAACTCAGATTTAAAAAAAAAATTACATTGGCGTTGCCCGTATTTGAAACCACAACCTCGTGCATGAGAGGAGGCCTTAACTACTGGGCTACCCCGACAGAGATGGATGATGGATGGATGTGGTGGCATGGCATTTTGTATTTTTCGTGATCTAGGTTCAAAAGGCTCCACAGTATTTTCTTGGGAGTTAGCAACATATAAGGAAAAGAAAGAAAAATTGTTTATTCTGCACAAACAAAACGCATATTAAAAATAAAAAAAATATACATATACCCAACGTAGTCAAAAGTCTCGCACTCATGCATATATAAAAGTTAGACAGTTTTGTCCATGGCTTGATGTCAGGGCCAGAGACCAAAGACAACACACATATATTGACATTGACAATACAAATTAATCCGTGATGCGCCCGCGACACTGGTAAATGACAACAAAACAACAACAATCAAAACAAAAACAAAATGCCAATTGTAGAGTAAAAAATAACTACTTTTGTAACAAACAAACAATAAACAAAAAATAATAAGAACAATTAAGCCGTGCGTCGCATCTGTGCAAGAACAGGTCGTTGCTCAGCAAAATGCTCGATATATTAACGCTTATTGTGTACCTACTTGTATACAACGTGTAACGTTAAATGCGTAAGACATGAAAATAGTTTGATCGGAATAACGAGCAGAATTAATTGAACCACTTTTTAATATAGGTCACATTTTTCAAAAAATCTTCATTAAAAACGTTGCCGTGTCTATTTATTAATAGGTCAAGCAAGCCAATGTCAGCGCGGCGCAGCGGCCCGGTGACGACTCCTCCCTCGATAAAGCGTCGTCGCAGACGCAAGAAACTATCAGAATGGCCAGTAAAACTAAAACAGCACATGAAACGTTACAATTTTTTTAATGACTTATTTTCTCTCTGAAATAGGTCAATTGAATTAAAAATCAGTTGGGGTGTCTGAGGTTTTGCGCATTTAACGTTAAAAGTTGTATATTATCCTCATGCATGGTAAAGACTTGTATGGTAACCACTTTTCATCAGATATGGTGTGAATTCTTAAAAAGGTTAAAGGGTATTTTTATTTTTACCCGACTGCGCGGCAACATACAAGGTTATGCTTTTCAGGAGTATGTATGTATAGGTAGGTGCACAGGGTGGCAGGATCTCGACGCGCTAACTGTAACCGTGAATTCAGCACATGATTCTAGACTATCGTAAAAAAAAACTTTTTTATAAACAAAAACAACCGACTTCCAAAAAAAATACTACAAAGTGAAAAATAACTTTAATTTTGGAAGTCGGTATCGTTGGTTCCGCATTTTCGTTTTTGACACCGACTTCCGAAATTAAAGTTATTTTTCACTTTGTAGTGTTTTTTTTGGAAGTCGGTTGTTTTTTTTTAATAAAAAGTTTTTGTTTTTCACCTTTTAGTTATACTTACCCCAAACAAATTCATATAACACTACTTGCTATGTAAATATCAGTGACAGGAAGCTGCATCTGCATTTATAGGGTACAGATGTGATGTTATGTTGTGCGATTGCGTAAACAATGCATACATATTATGCGATAGCAGCAATCGCGGTTGTTTTACTGGTATTTATTGAAGAGTTCCGTTGTCTGTCTCCGAAATTCATCACCAGATCTTTACGTAATTTAAATGGGACGATTTCGGAATAAACCTCTATCGAACAAAAAAAGAATTTTGCAAATCCGTCCATATATCGCTCATCCAATGGAACAACGACGAAAATGTTTTTAATTACGAAAATGTTTTTTTAACAGTTCTTGAGTTTTCTCATGAAATTATTACGAATTATTATTGATAGTAAAGTAACATACATAAAAATATTAAACATTGAACCATAATCATTGGATTAAAAGTTTGAAATTGAAAATATGATATATCATATTTTCAATTTCAAACTTTCAAACGTTCTCCTGAAAAATAGCTAAAACGTAATTACGTCGTTGTTCCATTGGATGAGCGATATGACGAAATTATGCCCGAATATACATAAAAAAAAAATAGAAACATCCGAATTGATAGCCTCCTCCTTTTTGAAGTCGTTAAAAAAAATACTGTTATCCAAACAAAAAAATCTATTTCATAGAACAGAGTGCAATACCTACACGGTCAAAATTAATGGAACAGCAAATTATTTATTTTTTCTAAAACACCGACGAAAAATTTGAACGCGGTTTAGAATTATGTGTGAATTCATAGTAACAGTTGCGCATCTTTGGCAGAGACTTAAAGGCACACAACATATTCTGCAAAATCAATACAATAAAAAATGTATACCGTTGTAGACTAACAAAAAAAAATACGTATCACATTAACTAATACCACCGCTACCGCTAACGCGCTAACTACCCGTCGTTGGTAACCGATACGTCATCACCAATAAGTGGGTATATTGATATTGAAACCCGATATTATGACACCGAGCCCGCTTGATCAGTTTGCGGCGGTGTTCAATGCAAGCTTTTTAAGCTTAATTTACATAGTTTGAAAACGAGCCCGTAAAAGAAAAAATAAGCGGAATTCCCCCTAATACAGAGGAGGCCTGCATCCCACCAGTGGGGACATTATAGGCCGATTATCCTTATCCTAGCAAAATTCGAGTTCAGCCGTGCGATTCTGTAACCATCTCACCGTGAAAGCTTGGGTGAGCTGTCATTCGCTAGGGATTAACACTATTAAGTGCACCACTTCACTTATGATTTCACGGTAAGATTTTTACAGAATCGACCGGCAGTCGTTCTTATCACCAATGAAAATGGAAACTGACTTATATGTAAGTAGAGTTTTATAAAAGCAAAATTTACTACAGCTTTATTGTATTAAAAAAAAAGGTTTATTATTTTAACAAGTGAATATCTTGATAAGTAGTAATTGGGGCCTCCATTTGAACAAATAAGCCTGTGTTAGAAGAGTCCACTCTTCCAAATCTGAAATAGGTATTATTTATGTGTTTTATTGAATACAAATAAAACAAGATTGTTATATTATGTTTGCGATGGACTAACAATGAAACCTATATATTTTCTGTAACGGATAAATACTTCCATTCTCCATAATATCGCGATAATCAATATACGAATTCAATATCCTTTAAGCACTGATTTTTTCTAAAAAAAACTCAAGCTTCCACTCTTTTATGAAAGATGAAAAGCGTAACACTTAACACTGCAAAATAACCCACATTTAAAAATCACAAGGTATCTTTATCCGATTATTAAAAAAAACCTAAACCTGGTATTAAAACACCTGGTTAAAGGTTATAAAAATAAAAAGTAAAAAAAAACCGACATTGTATCGGTAATCCTCTATAGGAAGCACTTGAGCTTCGAAATTTAAAAAAAACCGGTGCCTATTGTTGGCAACCCTCTATAATTATTATTTTCGTAGCTGGCGACACGGCAGCACACAATGGCGTCCCTACGCACTTCCTGTTTGCCCTCGCGCGCTATTTAACGTGAATGCGAGCGATTGGCCAATTTGAATTTCGGATGTCGTATAATGGAATACATTTGGCGTATATTGGTATGTAATTTAGTTTTTTTTTTTAATAGTGATGGGTAGTTATTAACTGTTTAGTGGATTGGGCGAGCTGTTGTAGTCTTTGTAAAGATGTTAGTTTGTATTGTATGATAATTGAGGAAGTAAACATACTTTTTGTGTTTTTTTATGCAGTACTATACACAAACACGAAGATAAAGGTGTAAGTAGTGCAAATAAATGCTAAGGTGCAGATTATTTTCTTTTACTCTGAAAAAAAAAACTTAGAGATCTTGGAAGAGTCTAATAATCACGATCACTGATGAGTGGCGTGTTAAACAACACACAACAACCGGTAGCAGTCACTCTTACAGTGGCCTCAGGGATACGGCGGCATGGGTGTCCAATTAGAGAGAGGACGATTGTGAGGCGAACATGATCACAATATGGGACAACTCTGGCCTGAGGCGATGAGGGTTACTGCTAACATCTTGTGGGTGTGAAGCGTGATGTTTGTTTTGGGAGGGAACTTAGATTTGTAATTAGAGGACAATAAATTAAAGCATACTTTGTTTGTGAGTGATGTAATTGTGGGACTTTTAAAATGAGATGACAGTATAACTAGAGTGGCTAATCGAATAACAACATAGCATAACATCACGGCTAGGGTTAGACAGGTGTACCAACAGTACACCAACATGTCACCAGTGATATTGAACTTGATTTAATAAGGATCGCGACATTTAAGGCTCGCAGAATTAAACAAGGATGAGGAAATTTAAGGCTCGCAGAAATAAATAAGGAGCACGACATTTAAGGCTCCCAGAATTAGAAAGTGGGATTGAATCCTTGATTTTTAAAAACATTCTAGATCCATAGAATAGAATACTCTTTATTATGTATACCATATAAATTACAGACGTAAATATAGAAATTTTACAAAGGGTGACACAATGGGCGGTCTTATCGCTAAGAGCGATCTTTTACAGACAACCTTTGTATGGATTGAAAAGGGAAGGAACGATAAATACTGCAGGTAGTCTGTGGTGTACCACAGAACCAGAACCCAGATCACCATCACCATCAGAACCAGATCCATTTAGAAAATAAGGTTAATTGCAAATCGAACATGACTTTCTGGTGAACCAAATTATTTATTCGATAAAATTAAATCTCCCCTTTCTCGATAGTCATCATCATTCTCCCGCCCTTGTCCCAATTTATCTGCGCTTAGCGCAACATGTCTTTTTCTTCTATACTTCTCTATTAGTCGTCATCTCGGTAGTCACCCCCTTTCTCGATAGTAAATCATTATCAAACTCAAATAAAAATAACCCGTCAAGCAGCAGCGCATTAACCTCCTGCAGCTCACGTGCGTTCCCTCCACCGGCTAATTAACGAGTGACGCGGTATGCGCGGGGAGGGGTGCGCAGTGAGTGGGACGGAGGGTAGGCACGTGACGCAATTAAATCGCACGCCCGCGCCATTGTGGGCGGAAGTGACGTGCAGCCGAATACATTTTTTAATAAATTACGATGTTTGTTATGTTGACGGTTATTAGTTTGTGTTTAGGATTATATTTTATTTTATGTTGTTTAAAATGTGAAATTTGATTGTTGAAATGAAATGAAATTGTTTATTCTGTAAATAGTATATCGGAATCACTTTTACGCGTCATATTATTATAAAAAATAAGCTAGATGAGGCGGTGTTTCCTATCTGACTAATCTGAGAAGAAAGGCCGAAAAACCTCTTTTAAACCATATAGATTGATGTCTGAAATGGTATTTTAAAGAAAGTAGCACAGAGATTTGAGTGGACCAGTCCAGTCAGTGCAAGTATTTTTCAGTAATCGTGTAGCTCAACTCAAAACATGAGGAGCTCAACAACTCGATGGACAGTAACAAAAAGAAAGGATATTTGGGTAGTCCGCATGACGTACTCAAAGCTGCCAGACCAATATTAACAGAGAAAAGAAAAAAAAAAAAGAATGACCTACATAGTCTTCACATACACAATCAATAAAGTAAAATAATACTATACAAAGTAAAAATTCATGTCATTTGTTCGCCTTAGTAGCCTGGTTGATTGATGATGTTAGATGATTTGAACGTTTAATTGAATTATTATTAAAAGCCTATGTTGTCCCACTACAGGGGGGCAAAGGCCTCCCTACTCTCTTTCCACTTCTCTCTGTTCAAAGCTGCTAAGGACCAGTTCTTGTTGAAGGAGTCCAGCTCATTCCGCCATCTCCGTCTGGGCTTGCCGCGATGTCGCTTGCCATTAAGAGGAACCCATCGGGTTGTAAGTTTGAATCATTTCTCGTCTGACATGCGGCCGATGTGTCCAGCCCAATTCCATTTTAGCGTTACAATAAAATATTCATTTATTTGCTCAGAATGTAGGTATTTAAAATAAGGTGGTAAAGAATCCTTGTACGTTCTACCATTTTGGCATGCAAATGTTGATACACAACTAAAATTTATCAGCTAGAAAGTTTAAGTTTATTTTTTTTGTAATTGAAACTCCCATGACAAGGATTACCATTTTCCCTGCAGTCTATCGGGTTTGTAGAACTGTGTATTAGTAGTACAGAGTACTAGTTAGTAAAAGACAAGTCAAGGACTGTTCAAACTGAGGCGAATTCCGTGCGGGATGCGATGGGCGCGCCTTTTTGAACACTTCCATAAGTTAGTTGCCAAGCTCTGTGCAAGCGAATTTCGTTTCGCATCTTGCTGTAGATTCGCCTGTTTGACCTGAGCTTAAAGAATTGGCAGATGAATCGAAACGAACTACAGGACCAGAAGACCATGCGTTTGCCGCCTTCCTTCCTTCGAAAATTCCTGGAGATTCAGTGAAACGCTCGTGGACGGTTGTCACGAGTGTAGGCCAACCATCAACATTTCATAGATAGAAGAAACTTACTGTGCTGGGCATGTTGGTGCGGCGGCGGCACAGTGGCGTAGGGCGCGTGGCGCGGCAGCTGGTGGCCCAGCATGCGGCGCCCGGCCGCCTCCATCGACGCGATCGTGTTGGAGCGCACCATGCCTGTGGGGAACAACATATGCGTTACTAACTTAATACAAACATATACATGCATTATATTCACTCAAAAGTCTATCTCAGACACTAATATGCATGATCCCCTCAGATTTAGTCAAGCAAATTAACCCTATCAGTGTGTCTTCTCACAGTACCGCAAACATTCCAACAATATCTGACACAGATAATGTGTGGACTTCAAAAGAGACTGACCTATTTTTTTTTATGTATAAGTGTTTTTTTTACTTTTAGGCCCATTCTCTAGATTCATTTCTGACATCACATTATTAAGTACATTGAATTTATCTGTCCACTTCTACCTACTCTCTAAGTCCGTCAACGAAGATCTATCGGGCGTAGGAACAACTCGTGTCAAATCGTGTTGTTATTATTCTTTGTTCGGAAGCCGAACTAATCTTATGTCCGTAAGTGGTACGGCGTAATATACACCCATAAATTCGGCTGAAAAAAATAAAATTATGACTAAAAGATAAGTACATTATGAAACTGCCATGTTATTTTTGAAGTTTTTTTTTCGCGTCTTAATTTTGTCTACCTGCCTTGTCGTCAAAATCGAGAACGACTAAATGACAGAAGAATTGGAGATTATCTCGTGTTGAATTGTCAAAATTAGAGATAGCTTAGGTGCTATGTTAAGGTTTGTAGAGAAAATATCAAGTTGGACAGAACGAGTCAAGTATTTTGTATTTTCTTGTCGTGTGTGTCATATTAGCTCCGCAGGTCAGTGTTATACTTACTTAATAGGATCTCATTATAGGTACGGAAGTGCGGATTTATGCCCGGTATAACCATTAACCGGCGATATGAGTACCACGACCCCATTAGGACCGACCAGCGCGCAGCATAATGTTGTATTAAAAATACTACCACTTCCTATATTCTCCTCATGTCCCAAGGTCCCAGGCTTAGCCGCCTTCCAGTCTAACCAGATGCAGCTGAATACCAGTATTTTACATGGAGCCACTGTCTTTCTGACCTCCACAATCCAGTTACTAGGTAACACGATAAAGACGGGTCCACGACATATCATATTTAACTCACCAATCTGAGGCCTCCAGTTTCTATTCTCCTCATGTCCGAGGTTCCCAGGCTTCAGCACCCGCGCCGGCTGCACGGCGCCGTCCAGCCGCCGCGCCGGGAACTCCTTGTCGTAGGCGGGGTCCATGAACCGGACGCACACCACATAGTTACCGATCACCGGCTGAAGACCGATCACGGGCGATGGGAGTTGGCTGTATGGGGAAATTGTATGGTTAAAGATAATTATTTCTCTAAAGAATAACATATTCACTTATAGAGCACACATAAATAGGTTTAAACATCATTATACCCTCGTTCATTAGGCAAGCTTATTAAGGGCTGATTTTTTCACACATTGAAAATTTCAACTGTGTACCTATTACGGTTCATGAAATACAGCCTGCTGACAGACAGACGGACGGACGGACAGATGGGCAGACGGGCGGATGGACGAACAGACGGACGGACAACGCAGGTTTAGTAATAGGGTCCCGTTGGCACACTTTGGGTACGAAAGTTTTAGGTAATTTTCTTAGACAAAGAGGCGAGCCAGCACAACATGCGGGTCAGGCCCATCAATGTTGCAATATTAATAGATACGGTCAACTGTGGCATATTTACTTTCCTTGAGCAACTTTACCCATGAGTACTGTACTTCGCACAACACCAATTCACCTACCTCAGCCATATTCTATATAATAAAATTAATAAAATCAAAAGCACAGTTAAAGAATGGCTAATTGAGAAATCATACGACGAGACCGAAAAACTTCTCTTCTCACATGCCTAAGACAGATCTCCTCTTATTCAAGTATTTTCACACACAAACACTCATACACTCCCTCCACTTTCACATTACTTACATATACACAACATACCTACTACACCTACCACGACCAACTCACTCCAACTCAAACACTCACAGTTTTATTATTAATTATTTTTACTTTCTCTTCTTTCTATACACATAAATAATAATTATATTATTATATTAACCATGTTACTGGTGAACAGTTTTACGAAAACATTTTGATCATCTATCTACCCTTATGGAATCACTGGTCCCCAAGTCACAGGCTATAAACCTCGTTTGGGTGCTAGGAGATAATACTCAATGCACTTTATGTTGTAGCATATTACTGTACTTGTAACCTTTGTGAAAATTTTACTGGAAATAAACATTATTATTATTATTATTATTATTACTTATATATTTCTCGATTAATAAAAATCGGTTGCCACCATATAATATCAAAGCGAAATTTTTATAATCGATTTAATCGAGAGATATTTAAGTATGTAAATACAGTAGTCATGGGTAATGTTGCTCATGGAAAGTAAAGATGCCACAGTTGACGGTAACTATGAGAACTCACCCTCCAATAACGACGCAGTCTTTACTGAGCATGACCTCGCCTGTGACCCCGTCACTATTGTAGGGGTACTTCTGCTGCTTCTCAATGAGGACCCGCAGCTTTCCACCTGCCTCTGTGTACAGTCCCAGCAGGTAGTCGTAGCTCTTGTTGCCGGTGCCCACGTACAGACGGTCGTGACCACGGATGTTTCGCAGTTCTGGGTGGGAAGATTATGATTTTGTTGATAAGTTATTGACAAAAAAAATATTGTAGTCGATACATATTTTGTAATTACATACACTAAAATACGCAACGAATCTAATCTTTAAAAGAACATGTTATTAATTATGAACAACACTAGCTTTTGCTCGTGAATTCGTACGATTTTTTTCGTGATCGTGAACTTCTCTATATTTCCACCGATTTCATTGTTTTTTTCAATTATCATGTTTTTTGTAACATCTTTAAAACAAGTTTATTTTATATAGATTCTTTTGTTCATTTAATCTCAACTTTTTATTGTATGTATAGATAACTAACTACTTACACTAGATAACGAATTAAATGCCTAACTAACTTACTATAAAAATAATTACAAAAACCCAAAGGCGTCGAAGTACTCGTCCACAGCACTGTCATCCGGATATAGTAGTCAAATACCCTATTAACGGCATTAAAATTTACTGCGAACTCAGCATTATAGACATAGCAATATGAATATAAATAATATTTATGTTTTCTGGGCACGTTTCCGCATTACAGCGATATGTAGAAGTGCTTCTAAATAAATGAGTGTATATTATAAAAATATGATAGTTAGTATTGAAAGTTAAATAAATTACTCTCGGCCTCGGTGAGCTCTTCGTAGAAAGGCTCCAGAGCCTTGAACAGCCTCTCCTCATCCACAAAAGGTAGCAACGCAACCCCTTGCCACGCGAACTTTTTGCCGTTCAAGTCTATCTTGAAGTCCGTGGGGTAGAAGTCGATTATCGGCGAGAACTGGGGGGCAGAACACAAAATGTAACGTTATGAATAACCAAATCAGCGGCTTAGCGCTGAGAGCCAGTTTCTCGAACGAAAATGATCGCAACATTAATTTACTAACAATTTATTAACAAGTTTTTTTGTTTAGAATAAAAGACTGATAAGTTAGTCGGGAAAATGTAAAGACGTTCAGTCAAAATAAACTTAAAGAAATCGTAACGCCTGTTTGATTTCTTAGAAGAGGTCATCAGCTCTTCACAGTACTTACAGGATCGCTCATAAGCTGAGCCCAAGGTTTGGGCACGTGTGAAGAACTGGCGGCAGGAAACACGCCCATCAGCTGCTCCAGCGGACGGAACTATAAGTAAAATATACCTTATTGTTAGAATGTAAGCAGATAGAAGTCAGAAAAATAAACCTTATTTTAACGGCGATAAAGTTCAACATTAAAAATTAAATTAAATTGTTTATTTTTGTAAATAGGTTATCGGAATCAAACGTGCATAGCTCTAAGGTGCTTCTAATGCCATTGATAATAATGAACGTCAATGACGGTTATTTTTTCAGACAGTTTTCATCTTCCCTAGTATAATTACTTTTAATGCAATCACGACGTTTTCATTGCACGGTGACGATATGTCATGCAAAACATCTTAGAAATAAGAGTATAATTACTTTAAAATAAAAAAAATAAACTCACTGGCAGCGTTCCCTCCTCAAACTTGGTGGACAGACCGCAGATATTGACAAAGTCTGAGGCGAAGGGCGCGTAATGGTACGGGAAGTACCACTTCCAGCTGGCGCAGCCCTGGTAGTAGTAGCGGAGCACCCAGCACAGGCCGCGCACGTACTGCAGGGCCACGCGGTACCTGCAAGAGTGGGGCCAGTTTATTGATTGATTCTTTATTCTAAAGGTACTCGAACAGGACATTCTACAACGTGTAACGTTAAATGCGCAAAACCTGAAAATAGTTTGATCAGAATAACGAGCAGAATTAATTGAAGCACTTTTTAATATAGGCTACATTTTTCAAAAAATCTTCATAAAAAACGTTGCCGTGTCTATTTATTAATACGTCAAGCAAGCCAATGTCAGCGCGGCGCAGCGGCCCGGTGACAACTCATCCCTCGATAAAGCGTCGTCGCAGACGCAAGAAACGATCAGAATGGCCAGTAAAACTAAAACAGCACATAAAACCTTAACAATTTTTTAATGACTTATTTTCTGTCTCAAATAGGTCAATTGAATTAAAAATCAGTTGGGGTGTCTGAGGTTTTGCGCATTAAACGTTACACGTTGTATAGACAAAGAGTACGAAGATCGTAAAACCTAGGCCTCTGTTCCCTGCATGCTCACGAGAGCTTTCCACAGTGGTCCATGATGATCGTCTACCATGGCCCATGATGGCCTCTCACCATGGTGCATGATTGCCCTACACAATGGCACATTATAACCCTATACAATGGTCCATAATGGCCTCACACAGTGAGCCACTTATCAACGTCACTGACCTGAACTCGAGGTTATCCCTCGTCACTTCAAACTTGCTCTCGTAGTATCGCTCCTTGAAGCCCTGCTCCCACAGCCGCACTTCATCATTCTTGTCTTCATCATCTTCTTCATCCAGTCCGGCTTGCTGGGCAGATCGCTTGCGACCGCGGCCCTCTTGCTGGAAATGTGGAAATATTTATTATAGTAAGATTTCTGGATCAAAATAATTGACTAATAAAGGGGCCTTTCAAGTATTACGTAAGCACTACCCTTATTTTTGATGACATGGGGGGTGGGGGGGTCTGGATGGTGATTACGTCAGCAGTATTTATTTCTATACGTTTTTGGATTTTGGTTTGGACACATTATTATGGCTACTCTACTTGTCTATGCTTGACAACGAAACGCAGTTTCAGAGATTCCGGAAAATAATAAAATAAATAGTTATAAGGGCAGCAGGCTTATAAATCAATAAAGAAACCAGAACACATTGAAAAATGCATGTAACAATGTTTACGTAAACATAGGGGGTACTAAAAGCTTTGCTTACTTTTGCTGACGAGGGGGAGGGGGGCAGGTTAATAATTGCAAAAAATCTGCTTACGTAATACTTGAATGGCCCCAAAGGCAATGACGGTTTTTTCTATACTAAAATAATTGCAGATACATAGCAGTTTCAGCATTGCCTCTCCAGCGTCTAGGTTAGTAAAACTCTAAGACTTTCCATCATTACACCATGAAAGGTGATGTTTGTATGTTCTGTACGTGAATTTATTTTTTGTTATGTATTTTTCTGGTGTACACACGCCAGCACAGCAAGCTACCCGAAACTCTCAGATTTTCCCAATCAACTTTGAACCTTATGCTTTACCGATAAAGTTGAAAATCTATTAAAGAAATCTGACAGATTGTAGTAGCTTGATGTGCTGGCGTCTGTACAATAAGATATATGGCATAGTCAGCCTACAATGTACCCACTGCTGGGACACAGACCTCTCTTCGAGAGGGTTATAATCTACCACGCGGGCCCAGGACAGGTTGGTAGATGTCACATGTCTTAAAATGTTCGGTTCTAAGACATGCCAGTTTCCTAACGATGTTTTCCTTGACCGTTTTAAGAGCAATGCTGATGAGATTATCTACACAAATTAAAGCGCTTGGCTGAGTTCGAACCCCTGACCCACAACTCGTAAGTCGGGGCCGTTACCACAGGGACAGCACTGCTCTATACAATATATACAACGTGTAACGTTAAATGCGCAAAACCTGAAAATAGTTTGATCAGAATAACGAGCAGAATTAATTGAACTACTTTTTAATATAGGTCACGTTTTTCAAAAAATCTTCATTAAAAACGTTGCCGTGTCTATTTATTAATAGGTCAAGCAAGCCAATATCAGCGCGGCGCAGCGGCCCGGTGACGACTCCTCCCTCGGTAAAGCGTCGTCGCAGACGCAAGAAACGATCAGAATGGCCAGTAAAACTAAAACAGCACATAAAACCTTTACAATTTTTTTAATGACTTATTTTCTCTCTGAAATAGGTCAATTAAATTAAAAATCAGCTGGGGTGTCTGAGGTTTTGCGCATTTAACTTTACACGTTGTATAAATAAACATATAAAAGTTATGTATTATTGAATATTTACAGCGGCCTCGTGCTGCATACCCGCAAGTCGCATGTTTGCGGCCTCCTTACGAACGTTCTCCAGCGGCTTTGCCGGGTTCTGATTCTGGCCCACGGCCTGAAAAGAGAATGAAATAACAAATTAGTATCATATTACAAAATAATTACTTATCAGGTAATCCACGTGAGAAAAATTTAATGAGTTTGAAGAATAAAATTATTTAGTTATTGTTTAACCCATGATCTGAACAGAGGTCTCTTCCAAAATCGTTCAGACTTCCCTCTATTATCTTTCAGACTAAAACGGGACGCGTAGGGCGCATCGTGTGACTTTTACATATTAATAAGATCAGAAAGATCAGGGGCGTAGTACTCGCTACCAGCGTGCGTGTATGACCAGAGACGCAATTCTCGTAATTTTAAGTACGTTTAGTCTGATCTGTCTTAATCTGTGAAAAATACCGTTAATTTACCTACGTTTTTGGCAAGTTTTTGTCAATCGATTGACACTGAGATGAGATTGAGACTAGATTTTGAACGTTTTTGATTACGGGAATTGGCCTTGTGATGTATGAACATAAACAAAGCGAAAAGAGTATGTAAGGAACGTAGTACGTTTTACAGTCTCCAATATTTACAGGGTGTTATACCCATGAATATAAACAACTTTCACTATGGGACCAACTCGGAAATCACGAAAAAAAAAAAATCTGCTGTTTAATACAAAAGTTCAAAACCTCCTTGACCAAAATGTACGAAACAGCGGATTTTTTTTTTTTTGTGATTGCAAAGTTGGTTCCATAGTGAAAGTTGTTCATATTCATGGGTAGAACAGCTTGTAAAAATTTGGAGACGGTAAAAAAAATCATGCAGTATATTAGCATAAGATTTAAATTACAATGACACTCTCTGGTAAACTCGTGAAATGCAAAAACTACCACTTTTGATCTATAAATTTATTTGTATTCCACTCACCACAGGCGCAAACTGCGTCTTCTCCAGCATTTCAAAGTTGACCCTCTGCTGCTGCCTCTTGCGGGCCTTATCCTTGGCCCTGAAGTTGATCTCATTCTGGTGGCGTCGCTTGAAGATCTCGTCTTCCATGTGTCCTAGCTCCGTCATGATGACCTGGACCCGCTCTAGGTTCACGTCGCCGGAGTCTGTGATCCAGCCCTGAGGAGATAAGGAATAATGATGAGAAGATAGCCTTCCTGTTAACTTTCGTGGACAGCCAGATGTTCAACTTCAAATTTATTTATTTGTTACCGAGACGATTTAAAGACCGTCTTCTCAGACATCGATCCGCCCTTTACGAGTATCACGTATGTGAACACTTTGATTGTTATTATCATATTGCATTACATAATTGGGACATACTTTATTGTATACCATAAAATAGACAGAATGATACGTCGTATTTTTAGATTAGTAAAGTGGAGTTCTTTTCCAGTTTCAAAATATCAAGATAGCTTTGGCTCACCTTAGTCTTATAAACACACTTCTTATACAAATTCACGAGCCTATCAACAGCTCCCTCCCTGATCTCCAAGCTCGGTAGATGCGGCAGGAAGTCATTCCCCACAAAGAAGCACATGAACACCCAGTCGTCCAACGCCCTCTCGAAGTCATAAGGAAACGGAAGGTCAGGCATCTGCAGTTCCTTCTCTAGGTACTCTCGGAGGACCGACAGACGGACGAAGATGAAGTTGTCCTGGTTTCCGAAGGCAGGGTCTGATCTGACGAGGGCTGCGTCAGGGTTGCTGCCCGTACATTCTTTCATTTCGTGGCCTGGAAACGGAAGGTAAATAAAAGTTAATTTTGTTGTATATTATAATTATTGCATTAGGAAATATTTTTCTCATCGTGGCGTCGGCACATATCAACAGCGCAGAGCAACGCAAAGAGCCACACCTACAAAAGTTATTTTACTTTTTTTTTACAAAAAATGTCATAACTTAACTTTAACTTCGGCCCCGTTGGGTGCACTCATAAGCACAATGTTTTGCGTGCGTAAACCGCAATTTTTGGCACCAAAAACAATATCTTACTTAAAGGCTATGTGATGGGTCTTTTTACACCCCGCCGCCTTACAACGAAAACCAATTAAATCGAAATTTGGACGAAAATGACTTAAGAATGCCAAAGTACTTAAAATTGTGTGTTCTTTCGTCTGCGAAAACCCATTAATCGCTAAGTCTTATAGTTTCGCTGCTAGCTAATAAGATAACCAATTATTTCAAGCATTTCCAAGGTTTGTTTTCAAATACAAAACATTAAGCAGATTTAACTTGACTGCCGACATATTTGTCTCCAATGAGTGTCAGTTAATCTGATAAAATTTGTTTTTCTTCAGAGAGAGCTCATGAAATACTCTACTTTTCCCTCAATAACAACCATTTACTAAGATTTAAATCTCCAAACTAGATAAAAATGGTCAAATAAAAGCTATTAAAACAGTTTAATTGATTTTATCTGACGAATTCCATTTTAACAATGCAATCTAATGGTCTAAGAAAATATTGTATATCCAGATAATTGTTTTTCTCTGACGATACTTATTCACGGATGCAACCTAATCGCAACAGCGAAAAACGATTAAGCCGGATTAATTTGTTTTACCTGACGAATTCCATATTAAACAATACAATCTAACCGTCTAAGAAAATATTGTATATCCAGATAATAATAAAAATAAAAACAGTACACCCGTATCTGTGATAACATATCGAAGAATTTTTTGCAATGATTTCAATTTGGGATTAATTAAGCCGAAAAAGGACCAATGTCTGATTTGCACTAAATATGCACGAAGCGATGCTAAAGATAAACCGGAACTAGTAAAACAATTTGCAGAGCACAATGCCAGGAAAGAGTCTTGTAATAAAGAAAAGGAAAATGATAAGATAAGAGCCGGTGATAATAAGGACTTTTTATCTGCTTCTTTTGATTTACAAGCCATACTTCAGATACCTAGTGGAGACATCGGTCTTCTATATTACACGCGCAAATTAACTGTATATAATTTGACAGTATACGAGAGTGCTCTTCCAAACCATGCATATTGTTTCACTTGGTCAGAAGTAAATGGCAAAAAAGGTAGCGCGGAAATAGGTACTATTTTGTACCACTACTTGTCGAATTGCATTCCAAATTCAGTAACTGAAGTAAGCCTTTTTTTCTGATACCTGTGGCGGGCAGGATTGGAATAAGAACGTAGCGGCAATTCTACTCTGGGCTGTTCAAAAAATAGAATACTTGCAAATCATTGAACAAAAATTCCTTGAAAGTGGACATTCACACATGGAGGCAGACTCTATGCATAGCGCTATCGAGAAGGAACAAAAATATACAGATATATCTATTCTATGCCAGATTGGATAAATGTATTTAAGAAAGTAAGATCAAAAAAAGTATATAAGAAACAAAATAAGAAAGTTGTTAAGAACCCATACGTAGTAAATCCCCTTTTTCAATCAAAATATTCGAAATTACCACTAAAAATACTGAATTGCACACTAAATTTGCTCATCAAATAAATCAATTATACTATACTGTTAGATCCTTAAAGCTTAACTGTTTTATTGAATGACAATCTGTTAACTAAAATTAAATCTAATAATTCTTCGAGTACAAGAAAATATTTAAAAATTTTTTTTTGGAATTCATCACCTATTAAACTTTTAAGAACAGCTTACGCATAATTTTTTTACGCATAATTTCTCTAATCATAATAATGATTAAAGCATAACATTCTAAAGCATACATTTTTTAAGCATAACACTCTAAAGCATAACTTTATCAAGCATAACATTCTAAAGCATAACTTTATTAAACATAACAATAATAATAAGGCGTAGTCGACGGAGCCCCGCTTCGCGGGGCCCCTATTTCTATCTGCAGGGTTTAAGTTTAAAGGAACCTAACACGAAGGGGATGATGGGGGCTCGTTCGCTCGCTCCGCTCGCTCACTTGAGCCCCCGTCATCCCCTTCGAACCTAACCTGTCCGAGTTGCCCCCCAATTCCCGAGCTCGCTTCGCTCGCTCTTGCATCCTCAGTTCTCATTGCCTTTTTACTAAATCAAGATGTTAAATACAATATATTATGAACTGAATGTCTGAGTTAAATACGGGTGGTATTTAATTAGAAAATAATTTTGGACATTCCGTTGTAATATTGAATAATTTGTGTGCAAATCAGTATTTTTGTTTTGCGGTGAGTAATATTGTTTCAAACTGCGTATACTCGTATATGTGGTTTCAGCTAGATTTTTGCTGAATCAGATTTTGATGAATTTTAAACATTTTTTAGTACAACATGTTTAGGTAATCAAGTAGTTAATTTGTAGTACAGTCATTTATTTGATATGCAGTAGGTTATTCGTGGAGAAATTTTGTTTGCTTAAATTTCTAAATAGAGGTGTAGTTAAAAATTCCCCTATATTAATTAGAATTTGAAGGTGCCTGCGACTTTGCATATTTTAATTTTTCTCAAAAAATATTTTCCCGTCGAAATTTCGTGATTTTTTTTCCAAGCAGGATTATCAAAGGTTTCAAAGGTACATTTATGTAAAATTTTAGACGCCTAGCTCAATAATATAGGCTTTGCTTTGGTATGTTAGTCAGTGAGTCGGTCACTCAATAATGAGTCAGTTTTTCCTTTATTTACATTTTTTTTTGGCACCTATTACTGGCATTTGAAGCGCGCTTTTATTGTTATTTGAACTAATCAAGCTAATTTGTACTTAATTAATTATTTCGAGTTATAAATTTGTTAACGAATGAACGTACTGAAACTCTAATAAATTATATGCTTAACTTATTAGCTTCTTAAATTTTCTGCAGGGAAAACCAATTATCTTGATACATTTTCACTTGTAACTTCACAAGGGACAGCTGTATAGGTATTTTTTTATCATGGTTAGTCTTAATTAACTAAAACTAAAAAGTAATTTCTCGGGATTTGCTGTATTCCTATTACCTTAAAATATATAGACATTTATCAGTTCTCTGGGAAAACCAATTAAATGGGTAACCTTGTGACAATAAATTGAAAATTTCATTACAAAGCAATAACTTTTTTAAACCTCAATAGACATGTTTAAATAAAACATTTTATCAATGTACTGATGCTATGAAGTAATATAACAATATAATACTACAAAGGGTATTTTCAACCACATAAACTTTGTAATCGCGTTATCTCCGTTTGCACTTTTTATGATTTAATTGGTTTTCGTTGTAAGGCGGCGACCCTATACATATGTGAAGAACTAATGATATGATAAAAATACTATCCAGCCAGTAAGATGTGGGCTGACTGGCCAACATACGTTAGGCACACATTTTCTGCTGGAAGCCTTAGGAGCCATACAACTCACCCAGCTGTCCGCACACGTCACAGGGGCGTGGCTTGTTGGGCTTGAACTCTTCTCTGATGATGGTGAAGTTGGGCTCGTGGGTGGCCAGCCCCAACATGATGAGATCGGCGTCGGCTCCGCAGAGCACGTGCTGTGTGTTCGGATCGTGGTCCGGCTGCACTGGAAGCACAGAATTTATTGTTAAGTTAGACGCACGTTATCGTGTTGCGCACAAATTGCGTTGTGGAGGGCAGATAGGCAGTCGATCCATGTAAAATACTGGTATTCAGCTGCATCCTTTTAGACTGGAAGCCGACCCCAGGATAGTTGAGAAAAGGCTAGGCAGATGATGAAGTTATCAAGTTAGAAGCTTTTAAAAAGAAATAAGAAGGGTGTAGGGAGGCGTGGGACAAGATAGACTTTATGATAATGTCTGAATCAGGCGATTGCGGTAATACTTCCTGTTATCTATTGCAGGAATGCACAAAGCTGTTCGTCGACAAAAATGCAGTGATTTTAATGGTCGCATACAATCCACACATACGAAAAAAAATTCAAGGGTGACAATACATTTTTACCATAAATTAGAATATAAAGTTCCCTCCTCTCTTTGAGAGAGAGTGGACTGTAATTCACCACGCGGACCCAGTGTGGGCTGGTAGATGTAACATGTGTTCGATTTTTTGGTCCTAGGACAGGCCAGGTTCCTCACGATATTTTCATTTACCATTTTGAGAGCAGTGGTGATGAAATTATTTACACAAAGATAAGTGCTTATTTGGTTCTAACCCACGACTTACAAAGACGTAAGTTAGGGCCGTCACCACCGTGCCACCGCTGCTCTTGGCTGAGAATAATAATTTCATATTTAAATAAATTTAGTAAAGCGTTTGTCTTACCTCTCTGTTTCCTAATATAATCCATAATCTTGTGTTCACCCTCGCCGGGCACGTTGGCGTCCGACAGAATCACCTTGATTCCCTTCCAGCCAGGATCATTGTTTAATCTAGTTGAGAAAGAAATATGGTAATAATTATCTTCATGTTATAATGTAGTTGTTATAAAAATGTACAGACGCCAGCACATCAAGCTACCCGAAACTGTCAGATTTTCCCAATCAACTTTGAACCTTATGCTTTAGCGCTAAACTTGAAAATCTATTAAAGAAATCTGACAGATTGTAGTAGCTTGATGTGCTGGCGTCTGTACATACATGGAATAGCCGGAAATTCAATGACGGTGAATACGACATGAGCGATGAGCTATCACACTTAAAATAAAAGCATTTATGTCAATTAAACCAATTACAAGCACTTTTGTAATTTTCGAGGAGTCTGTCACTCAGAAAGATGGGAGGTAGTTGCTCATTTCAAAGTGTATTAGGTACCTACGGAGAAGAAGAGACAAGAAACTCCACACACTCTTTTTTCTCTTTTTTGTCCATGGAGTTTCTATACCAACCATAGCCATGGTTCAGTGTTTAATTTGTGAATGGGATTTACTAACCTATTATTGAAGATATTGAAGCAATGCGGTCCATGAAGTTAGTGTTATACTAAAACAAAGCAAGTTGTTGTATTGACACCCCATAATACTTCCATGCCATTGCGTTTTCCACCTGGAATTTCTCAGTAGCTGCCTGGAGCTTGGATTTGTGAAATGTGGGAATATTATAGGTACACCTATGCCTAACGCTTCGGGGGATTGCAGGCATGGTGTGATGTTTATGTTGTTATATTGAAACCAGCGGAAGGAATAAATGAAAATATTTTATTTCACATAAACCTACATGGGCACTTATGAAATGTCAGAAGCTAGGTGCACAGCTCCAATTGGTCGTTTCCTATGGAGAAGAGCTGGCAAGAAACTCCATGGTTACTCTTTTAAAAATAAATTGGCTTTTAAAATGTTTTCAAATGGAAGTGTTACCAGGTATGGGAGGACAGTGTAGGCCTGTAAAAAAGTACTAACAAAATAGAAAATGGTCTACAAATAAAGTTACAAAACCTACAAACCTGTCGTGTATATAATAATGCAGGCATTTGCTGAGCCGGTCCATGAAGGGTGTCCCTGGGGTGATGCAGTTGGAGTCGAAGTGCGCCTCCTTAGGCCTCTCTGGCGGCAGGTATGCGCCCTTAGCCAGCAGCTCGTCGCGAATGCGTGCGATTTCGTCTATCTTCTCCTGCGTTTCCTTGGATGCACGGAAACGACGTGAGCGTTGCTGGTTCATCTTTGCTCTGGGTGCCTGGTAGAAGAAATAGGGATGATAAGTTTTATGTTGACACAAACCATGGATGGGATTTCTAAAACCCTCCTTTCCAAAATCCTTCCTTAGTGCTCTGACATTCATGCTTCAAGACCGCTGGGTCTAGGCTGGGTGTTGTTTGTCAGTGAATGTATGAATTTACGATTTTCATAAAGCACTTGAAACATAGAGTACTTCTAAAACTTGTGAGTAGTGTTGACAAACATCCTTTTCATACTAAGACTATTCATGTACATCAGTCTAAGCTCTACTGAAAAAACAATTTTCTGGTACATTTTACTAGTTTTTTAAGTATTGCTTCAATTTGCTATACAGGGACTATAATAATATAAAATAACATTGTAATAAATACCATATTTGCATAAAGATTTGATTTTAATAATCTATTTTTGTATATCTTTCTGGAAACCAAACCCGTAACTTAGAACATAGATTCTTTGCATCATCACCATTTGGTTGAGACAGAATTGTACATGCCCATATCAAGTTGGTTCAACCTCAAGACCCCAAACAAATCATATCTATGAGACTCTTATCACAGTCCATCAATAAGTGATATAAGTCTTCCACAACTCCATTAATTATATTTGAACAGTTCAGACTCACCACTCCATCAATGGCCATGTACAGCAGCTTCCTGGGCCGCACAATGCGGAACAGGCGGTCGATACATTCAAAAATAGCCACCATCATCTCGTCCTCATCCTTGGGGGGTGGCTTGTCCTCCGGATGCGTGCACGGGTGGATGATGCCGTTCATGTCCAGGTACAGGTTGTCAAACTCCACCCCATTGGGGTTAGGGAGCGAAGAGTCAATATAGATGAGGGTTCCATCAACGTCAGTTGGCTGGAATTATAAGGATAGGGTTGTATTAAGATGTGATTGTTTTTTGTTTACAATTTAGCAGTAGGGTTACCTACTGCTAAATTGTATAACATGAAACCATCTTCCTGATTTCAACATAAACATGGCTATATCCCTAAAACTGACCATTTTTTTTGTGCCCCTGTAGACTTTTTATTTGCATGTTACAGGCTATATTATCCCAAAACAGCCAAATTGGCAGAATGACTTTTTCATAATATTTTGTGCGGGTCCTTGTGATACCCAACTTGAGATTAACTAAAACAAGCAAGTAATTTCTTATGAACAGTATATGTTTTTAAAACAACTAACCAAAGTTGTTTACAGAACTTAGCGATGGAAAGTTCAAAACCTCAAATGTGTCCTTATAAAAAAATCAAGGATGTTTGGCAGTCATTCCTTCTGCACATGTGGCTTCCCTGGTAAGGGCATAGTTATTTCAATGTATATTAACTACTCCCACATTATGTTTTTGTTTTAAATCTTATTTTTGATAAATCTATGACATTAATCTTCACTCAACTTTGCTGGACATGATATCGTTTGTTACAGTTGTAACGACAATCATATAATTTGGTTTAAGCAGTTTTAATTTAATTTTATATCTATTTTGATTCTTTTGTATTTTGAAAATATGTGAACATTAAACCTTGTAGTCTCATAGCTCGGTTAGTTCATTATTTTCAAGTCAAAACACAAATTGCCGACATCGCCCAGAAAGCAGCCAAGCTTAAGTGTGACTGGGCCAGACACATTTGCCGCGTGACGAACGAGTCATGGGCAAAATGTACCACCATGTGGGTCTCAGAAAACGTCTGGCGACATTGAGGCAGACCCAAGAGAAGATAGCAGGATGAGCATGACGCCTCCAGACAGGATTGGTCTACACTCTACACTACCTCAAGAGAAAGGGAGACACCTTAGCGCTGTAGTGGAACAATAATAAGCTAAAAATAAAATAAAATAAATAAATAATCTGGTACTTGTTAACAAGCCTACACTGTCTTCCCATACCTATTAACACTGTATATCCCATACCACTTAACTAGAAAAATGGAATGCAGGCCCATACTCTCCTGATCAGTATTGTATGAGTGACGTCACAGCACTATGTGTCTAGTTAACTTTCACGGGTTGTAAAAGCAAATTATTTTTAAAACAGTAACTGTTGAGTTTCTTGCTGGCTTTTCTCCATAGGAAACAACTAATTGGAACCGTGCACCTAGTTTCTGATGTTTGATGAGTGCCCATGTTGTTTTAATTAATTTGAATTTTAAGACAGAAACAGTTTTTTTTTTCTACTGTCCCACTGCTGGGCAAAGACCTCCACCAAATCCTTCCAGGTACTCTTTTCCTTCTCTTCCAGGAACTCGCAGTATGCATCCAGATCATTTACAATAACTTTAGCATTTATAATGAGATGAGAAAATATGATGATATAATATGTTGATGATTATAAAGAGATGAGAAAATAATTTAATTGGAATTAAAATATACATTAGTATTATAAATGCTAAAGTTAGTATTATTCCATTCCGTTAGTTATCTAAGACGATCAATGTCTGAGTAAGTACTTATATGTGCATCCTAGACATGTAATCCCAAAATAAAATTGTTGATTAAATTAATTCAATTCTATTTCATTTTCCAACAACAACTAATTTATATTTATTGAAGTCACCAAAATAATGTTGAAGATGGAAACCTTTCTACTAAGTGACGAGATTTTTATAAAGAAATTAGTCCAACAAATGTCTTTTCCATGTCGGGGTGAAGATTCGTTGCTCCCACAGTCTATTCTAACTCAATATATTAAGATAAGCGTGTAGGTTACAGATTTCAAGTTTCGACTGCCACTAATACGGGGTGAGAAGTAAAATTTGTCCAAAACCTGGAATAATTGAAATCTTTCTCATCAAAGCCAAGAATCACAACAAGAGCACTAGCATTTCATTCAGATATCGAACCAAAATAAGCAAATCATTGGAATCGGTGAAACTAAACATTTCTTTTTAGGTTATGTTTTACCTTCTGTTCGACACATTCCACAATGACGCTCGGGTATTTTCTACTCAGCCAGCGGAAGAATGCTGGTACTCCCATCTTGAGGTTTCACTTCGAAGATCCGGTCTGATTTTAACACTTTTTATATTTTGTTACGTATTCATTCAACACAAACAAATCGACGCAGACGCCATTGCCATTTCGAAATGAGAGAGACAGACATAGAAGAAGAAAGAGATGGACAAATGATTTCACCACAGATTAAGAAGTATGAATTCGTTCTAAAATCACGCAGTATGCGTACAGCATCAGAAATAAAGTATTGGTATTCTAGCTGACAGTATGGCGGGTAGAGGTAGTTGGGAGACCAAAATACTGTTATAATCCTGCAAGTTGGATCTTTTAATTTTTTTACAAAACTATTTCACTGCATTTCACTATATATTACTGGAGGGCCAGTTTATTTCTTTATTTTTTTGATTACGCCGTGGGTATTTTTTTAACAAGTAAATCGTGCAGTTTCTGAGAGTCTCTGAGAACAACTGGAATGATTTCAGGGGGAGAATCTTGACCCTCGTGACGACCCCATCCGTGATCATGACATCTCTGAAGTTGTGAACCATAAACCATATTTAGGCCAAGTGAGTTATTGGGCTTTAGATAGATCCATGTCGGGCTGTAGTTTCGGAACGAAAGAAGAAAACATTACAAGATTACAATTTTTAAATTTTATGTTGGCAACTTCATAGTGTCAAATAAACGAATGAAACTGAATGAATGATTAGTGCACTGCAGCGGGTCGCAGTCAGCTGTTTGGTCATGGAATTTTATTTATTTTCTTTATTTATGTGATAAAAGGGCGTTTTACAACATGAGTCGTTACTGGAGATTGTTTAAAGTTACTTGGTCTAGAAGATACTGCTCTATCAGTAGAAGAGATAGAAGCAGTGTTGAAAATATTCGCAACATTGGTATCTTGGCTCATATCGATGCAGGTTAGTTATTACTCAATTCTATTAGAATTATGTAAATTCGTAATTTAAAATTACATAAATATGCTAGTAAAAATAAAGTATTAAGAATTCTATGCTAGAAGGTATTGATCCCAATCACTAATTCAATTAAATAGGCAGAGCTCTCAAGGAAATCTTAAATACTATTTTTTATGTAACAAACCTTGTGTTTTAGGTAAAACAACGACAACGGAGCGGATGCTGTTCTTCTCCGGCACCATCAGGTCCATGGGAGAGGTGCATCATGGCAACACAATCACAGATTATATGGAGCAAGAGAGGCAGCGGGGAATCACCATTACATGTAGGCTTTAAGTATAAAATATAATCATAAATGGACAACATTTGGTTTTCAAAAGGACTACAAAGGTGGCACTGTATGATAAATGATTATGCTATATATTTTTAAATTTGAAAGCTGTCACACAGCTTAGAATTCGAAACCTAAATCGACTAGTTGGAATTGCCCTTTTTTGCAGAGGTATTAAAAGGAATGAGGGGACTACAATAAAAGCACATCCCAAGTAGCTGTTTGTCTGCCTATGTATTTTGTGTGCCTGCATAAGTCTATGAATAAGAAGAGTACTTTGAAACAAAACCCCTCAACCACGCGTGAAACCCCATGAAATACCGTGACTGCATCACCAAGGCTTCACGGAGCGCGCGTTAACCGCCCCTTGAGGGCGACAGCACTACCATAGATGGTTGCCTTGCCCTCTTAGGGTCATAGATAAGAATTTCCTGACTTGTGAAGACTCCTTTAATGTTCTCTTATCCTGCCCCTACATACTTAGGTACCTAAGATCTATTCTTCTAATTGATGTTATTTCAAGTTAAACAAATATCAACTTTACTGTAATGGCCATTAAGTTGGTTTCAGCATGACTAAAGTTATAAAAATCTAAGTTATAGCGTAAACTGTACTTTATTGTGTAGGAATTAAAGTTATTTTTCCATAAACTCATAATATATTTGTTTACATTTTTGGCAACTAAATAGCGAACGCAGATTATATACTCATGCCTTATTCCTATTGGTGTAGGCCCATAGTGAAAGTTGTTCATATTCATGGGTATAACACCCTGTAAATATTGGAGACTGTAAAAAAAATCATGCCATATACATAAAGTCACGCCTTTTTGAGATCTCCTCCTGCTACGTTCCTTACATACTCCTTATGCTTTGTTGACAGTCATACATCTTGTCATACATGTACACCGGGTAGCGAGGACTACGCACCTTTTCCTGCCAGTAATGTATCTTTTACCTATAGCCGCTGCTGTATCATTCCCGTGGCACGACAGTCAGATCAACCTGATCGACACTCCGGGCCACATAGACTTCACTATGGAGGTGGAGCAAAGCCTCGCTGTGTTAGACGGAGCTGTCATAGTGCTGGACGCGTCTGCTGGTGAGTTTACAGAGAGAAGATTCTTATTCTTCATTTATCATCATACTTCTTCTGTCCTTATTCCTTTTTAATTGCGCTCGGCGCAACATGTCTTTTCCTTCCATTCTTCTCTATTAGTCGTCATCTCGGTATTCACCCCCTTTCTAGCCTGATCATCATTCAGTTCATTCACTCAGTCCATCTTTCGTTTCTTTGGTCTTCTCGTACTCTTATAGCCACCGACATTCATATTAAAAACTTTCCTCAAGACATTTGCCTCATTGTTCCGCATCACATGCACATACCATGACAACCGAATTCCGAATTCTTATTCTTTATTGCACATATAAATTAAAAAAAAAAAAACAATGTAATGACCGTGGTTTTATTCAAAATCAAAATCAAAAGTCATTTATTCAAACTAGGCTGAGAATCAGCACTTTTCGAACGTCAAAATTACAAAAGACAGTCCCCCAAAACGCCCGCCCTTCACCACTTCCTAGTGCTTTCGCTGGGAAGAAGAAGTGGCGCAACAAACTCCCCAGCAGCACAGCTGTCTATTCAGTTAGAAAATACTTGACTGAATACAATACAAGGTATGCAAAGTAATTAACATTACAAGACACAGGACACTAAATTAAATAATTTGCCATATGTCAGCTAGCAACGCCAATATACCAAGAAATACAATAAAAAACTATACATACTCAAGCAAAAATTAATAAAACAAAATTAAATAAAAGCCTCCAGGTATAAAGGGCGTGACCGCTAACATATTTATGCAATGCTGGGTTCTGTTTACATAGCTGTCGCTTGAAGTCACAAATGATAAACTAGGACCATCGAAGGAAACTAAATAAACAAGTTATTACTAATTATAACAATAATAAAACCATATTCAGCAAGACGATTGTTGTCCTTCGATGGTCCTAGTTTATCATTTGTAACTTCAAGCGACAGCTATGTAAACAGAACCCAGCATTACATTAAATGTAAGCGGTCACGCCCTTTACACCTGGAGGCTTTTATTTAGATAGTAAGTTTTTGTTAAAGAAAGCACTAGGAAGTGGTGAAGGGCGGGCGTTTTGGGGGACTGTCTTTTGTAATTTTGACGTTCGAAAAGTGCTGGTTCTCAGCCTAGTTTGAATAAATGACATTCAATTTTGATTTTGCCACCTCTGCCGACGCAAGAGCAGGCCCTTTTCGCAATATAAAAATAAAAACTTTTGGAACAGGCAGGCCGAGAATTCCGATCTCAATAAGGACACAACTGTCGCTTAACGTGGCCAATTGATCTCCGTAGCTATATATAATCAAGATCCGAGGAGGATGGTGGCATCCTGTTATTACCACATACAACTTCTCCTCAGGTGTAGAAGCTCAAACCCTAACGGTCTGGAAACAAGCGAACGGCTACCGCGTGCCGCGGATCCTGTACCTCAACAAGATGGATCGCGGCGACGCCAGCGCGGAAGCCTGCGCGCGCTCCGTCGCGGAGAAGTTGCAAGCGCAGCCGCTGTTACTGCACACTGACGTGCGGCTTGACGGGAGGCTTATAGGTAAGTAACAGTGAGAACCAAACTTGCGGTCCGATTCAAACTTGATGGCGGCTCGAACATAAGGCGAGTCGCTAGTCGCGAATAATCCAAAAACACTTTGCCCGACCTGGGAATCAAACCCAGGACCCCATGACATACACACAAGTACCTTTAAAAATCACTAGCGACCTTAACAACATATTTTTTTTAAATCCTAGTGAATCCCAGGATAAGGCATGTCCATACTATGAGAACATGTCGCACGCACGTCGCAAGTCCGTGAGATAGCTCTACCTATTCCGATCACTAGAGATAATAGATCAATCAATCAATTAAAATGTGTTGGAAGTACATTTCGCCATGTCCCATGTAAGGGGGGAGGGGGAGGCGGGACTATTACTATCAACGGGCACAACTCCAGACTCCGGGCTGTTACTGAGAAATTGGTGCTGATGTAAAAAACCCAATTACACTGCCCGACCTGAGAATCGAACCCAGGGCCCCACGCTCAGCAGTCACGCTTGCGACCACGAAAGTAACGCCGCAGTTTCATCAACCAATCAGGCTTGGAAACGTAGTTTATACTCAAATTAATTGTTACAATTCATCATTTAAATAACCTATCAACATTTCTTTACCAGGCCTAATAGACCTGATAACACTCGAAGAGGTGATATGGACACAGGGGCGCGGTCAGACCCTGGTGCGGCGGAAACTGACGAAGCAGGTCGACGGCTCCAAGTGGGAGACCGCCATGTCAGACCACAAGGAGCTGGTGGACACACTGTCTAGCCTGGATGACGAGTTGGCTGAGAATATTATACAGCAGGTAGGTGTCTTATTGGGGCGTTCAGTGGTAAGTAAGAAAGTATGTATACTTACTGCGTTCGCGATTTAGCTTCCATACATGTAAACAAATATATGTTTTCGGAAAAACAACTTTAACTCCTATTCATAAAGTGCAGTTTGCACTACAACATAAAAAAAATATTATTAGTCATTCTGAAATCAATTTAATTTACACATAAAGTTGATATTTCTTAAGTGGAAATAACATCGATTTGAAACAAGGATTTGAACAGACCTTAAGTTTTTCCATTTATTTAACATTACATAACATTTAGGTAACAGCAGTGTGGTTTCAGTATCAGTAGTATATCTTTGGATTGACTAGAAGATTAATTATGAATGATTATTTGTTTGGGATGGTACATAAATGTACAGAGGCGGACTTAATGCCATAGGCATTTTCTACCAGTCACCTCTGGGTGATGCAGACAAACAGTAGTAGGTGCAATCATGAAAATTGAGAAATAAATTTTTGAAATATAAAGATACGCATAAACGCATTAAAACTATAAATACTCAATTACATATAAACATATACGTAAATATATACGTTAATTACATATAAATATAAGCACAAATAAATATATATAAATACATGATAATACTAAAAAAAAAAAAATAAGACAATGACAAAATATTAGCGTTGTGATGATACTGCCAGCTTGTTGCGAATGTGCTCGCGAACCTTAACTTTGAAGGATATCGGTTGGTTGCCTTCCTGATTTCCTGGGGGAGTTAATTCCACAGACCACAGAGATAGACTGAACGAAGAAGGAAGAGTGAATGAAGTCTGTGCGGTGACTGGGACATTGGATAAGACGATTGTGTGATTAGACCGCGCCTCTTACGTTTGGGTCATACAACGTGCCGCTACAATAGCGACATTAATTTAACAATAACTAGGGCTAGCAGCTAGTTTTTAAAAAAAATATAACAAAATAAAATCATTCGTTATTTAAAAACTACCGCCTGCGCCCCGCTCGCCGACATAGGGGTCTCTCTCTTTTCTTCAATTCGCTTAGGTTATTCGTTTAAATGTTATTGATGCGATGTCATGCTCCGCAATCCCGGTAAATAACCCCTGCACTGCGCCACAGTTCTTTAAGTAGGTAACCTACAGGTTGCTCCAAAATGCTATTTTAGAAAAATGAAAAAAAAAAAATTGTTTAAGTTAATTAAAATTTGTCCATAAAACGAGAACGCGAAACCGTATATGTAAGTGTATTAATTTAATGTCGCCATTAAAGCGGTACGTTGTATATCAACGTCGAATTTTGTTTTGTCATATTTTATAAAATTTTGTTCTTCCAACCTTATTTTTTTTTTCACAATTTTTTATTCTTATTATCCAAACATTCCGCAGGAAACCCTAGACATTAGCAGGAAAGAGATTGAGGAAGCCATCCGGCGCTGCACGCTCGCCATGAAAGGGTTCCCTATCCTGTGCGGCAGCTCGTACAAGAACATTGGGGTGCAGACCCTGATGGATGCCATCATATCCTACCTGCCTAGCCCGGCTGAGGGACACAAGTACGTTGTTTTACTATTAACTAGCTGTGCCCGCGACTTTGCTTGCGTGTACTTCAGAAAACAAATTGGATTTCATAGGTTTTATTTATTTTTGCGCGGAACCATAATTATTTTTATAAAATAAATGGGGGCTTAGCTACTCTAGCTAGCTATCCGCCAGTGAAAGTCTCGTCAAAATCGGTCCAGCCGTTTCGGAGATTAGTCTGAACAAACAAACAGACAGACAAACAATGTGTTTTTGTTATAAGTACTGTAAATACTTTCATATGCATTTAATAAAAAGCTGTTATTTTGACATTACAAACAGACGCTTCAATTATATTTATCTGTATTAGTATTAGATTTCAAAACTGTTGGAAATAATTTAGTTTGTGTTTTCATTAAAAATTACCTTTTTTATGGCTTGACTTGTATTTCATCTATGGAACTGCCAGTCGGATTTGAAAAAATATTTTTGCATTTGATAGCCCAACTCTTGGGGAAGGCTATAGGCTATTATGTATTAACATCACCCTAAGAAGACGAGCAATTAGAAAAAAAAAAAAAAAAAAAAACTGAAAGAACGCAAAGCGCAAACGACGTAATAGCGCGGGTAGGCAAATCGATCGGGCGGGGGTACAAGAAATTTCACACAGACGAAGTCGCGGGCCGAAGCTTGTCTCTTACCATTAAGCCTTTGACTTAATACGTTCGTGGGAGCTGGTTGGAAAAGCCATGCAAACGAAACCTCTTCATCATCATCATCATCATCATCTGCCTAGCCTTTTTCCTTTTCTAACCGGATGCAGCTAGATATCAGTATTTTACACGAAGAGACTGCCTATCTGACCTCCACAACCAAGTTACTGGGTAATACGATACCCCTTGGTAAGACTGGTTGTCAGACTTTCGGGCTACTGACGACCCGTAACGACTGTCAAAGATCCACGAATGACAACCGGGACCAACGGCTTAACGTGCTTGCCGAGGCACGGAGGGGTCTTGGTATGTGAAGATGGTCACCCATCCATGGACCAACCGCGTCAACTTAACCTGATCGACTGACCAGTGCGGCTGTTATTACTTAGCCACAATACCACCTAGCCGCAAAACGAATCCTCTACAGTACTATAATATTAATTTACTAAATAAACATAATTTATTTCTAGGTTGTACCACAGCTTCGGATCCGAACTAGCTGCCAGAGCCTTCAAGGTGCAGCATGATGACCAGCGCGGAGTGCTGACCTTCCTGAGACTGTATAGCGGAGAGATCTGTAAGGGACAGAAGATATATAATCTTGCTAGGGATAAGAATGAGCAGGTAAGTTATTTTTGAGAGAAGACGAGAAGACTATTAGCTTAGACTTGTTAGTGACTGTTACTGCGCTCAGTAGTCGCACTTGCGAACACAAGACCAACGGGGCAGTGGGGTCCTGGGTTCGATTCCCGGGTCGGGCAAAAGTATTATTGAGTTTTTCCGTTGGGAATTCTCAGTATTCAGTATTCAGTATCAGTATTCAGCCCGGAGTTTGGAGGTTGGCGATGCGACACCGCCGCGCCGCGCTGCGCCTGCGCTCTCCGCTCGCGTCGGATTGCCGTCCCTGAGGACTGTGTGTGAGGGAAGAGAGAATGCATCTGTGTCTGCACTATAATATCTCCCTCGCCGAAGATTGCTCTCCGCTGAGATCGGTCACCATGGCCAAAATTCGGTCTGGAGGACTTAATTGTCACTAGTCAAAGTCTAGCGTCTTAAAATTAAAAAAAAAAAAAAATTGTATGAAAGACCTACTGCCCGCCATTTTGTTTTTTTTTTTTTTTCAAAATGGCGGACACGCATCTTACCTATATAAATCGATAGCTGACATTAATGTAAACAGAAAACAAAAAAAGACCAAACTCGTAATGTGTCACGTTTTCGACAAAAATCTTTAATCCCATTTGCCACTGAAAACTCTGCATTGTGATGACAAGCCTGTTATACACCGGTATGATTGCACTAATATTATTGATCGCATAGGGAAACATTACTGCTAATGGCTAAAATTAACAGACAGGAGCATTGTACGTGGCGCTGGCTGACGAGTACCGTCCCGTGGAGAAAGTCTCAGCCGGCAATATTGCCGTCGTCAGCTCACTGAAGGTAACTATTTATTTTATTTTTATGTGTTCGAATTAGAAAGATATTTGTCAACTAATCGGATTTTAAAGAAACATTATCAGTTTGTATTATTTCATTAAAAAGAGAGAGAGAGTCTTCGAGTGTCCGTGGGTACATTTCGAATTATGTTATAATCGCTCACATCAATAACTTGCGTTCCGATTTAGATATCACGATTATGACAGCTGAGAGCTGTCGACAATTCGGAACGCCCGTGAACGCGCTCACAGTGCTCGCTCAACGTCAAAACTATATTCACTTGAATACATCAAGTGAATACAACGTGTAACGTTAAATGCGCAAAACCTCGGACACCCCAACTGATTTTTAATTCAATTGACCTATTTCAGAGAGAAAATAAGTCATTAAAAAAAATTGTAACGGTTTTATGTGCTCTTTTAGTTTTACTGGCCATTCTGATCGTTTCTTGCGTCTACGACGACGCTTTATCGAGGGAGGAGTCGTCACCGGGCCGCTGCGCCGCGCTGACATTGGGTTGCTTGACCTATTAATAAATAGACACGGAAACGTTTTTAAAAAGATTTTTTTAAAAATGTGACCTATATTAAAAAGTGGTTCAATTAATTCTGTTCGTTATTCTGATCAAACTATTTTCAGGTTTTGCGCATTTAACGTTACACGTTGTATAGTTTTGACATCATGGTTGCATTACAGCCGGTCGATTCTGTTAGAATCTCACGGTGAGAAGTTAAGTGAAGTGAGCTGTCATTCCATCTGATGTTAGGGATTAACACTAATGACTGCTCACTAAGCTCACTTCACCCGAGTTATCACGGTGAGATTTTTACAGAATAGCACTACAGCCGGTCGATTCTGTAAATCTCACCGTGAAATCATAAGTGAAGTGAGCACTTAATAGTGTTAATCCCTAGCGCATGACAGCTCACTCCACGCTCACTTCACCCAAGCTTTCACGGTGAGATGGTTACAGAATCGCACGGCAGTATTTCTTTATGTATACTCCGTTTTCCGGTTGGAACAGATATCTGTAAACTGTACAAAAGTATTAATTCGTGCGAATATCAAACGTGCGATCAATCAAGCCATAGCCGCAGAGCCAGCCGCCCTGCGCCTGTGGCAATCAAACTGCCATAGTAATATAACATAGTGCTGCGCAGGCTACAATGACTGGCGACCTCATAACCTCGACCCAAGCGGCTGCTACTCGCGCCAAGGGGCAGCTGGCCCAGCTGCTTGAAGACCCTGGAAAGGTGGACGAACTGGTGCTGCCTAGCGCTCGCCAGCGACTCCAGACCATGGATACACAGCCCAACAACGAGGAGCTTTCTGAACTGTTGCTGGGAATTGGTAAGCATCTTGTTTAAAAACGGAAAATAATCCTCAATTTCCGTCATTGAACCAACCGCTGTCTGTATCTGCATCGTCCTGACTATTTAATAACCAATATATATACAATGTGCGTGCCGCTAAAACACAGAAATGAGTCCCGGTAAGATCAAGGGAGTTACATGGTGTGGTAACCCTCTATCTCCTGTCCATGAAGAAGGTTCCCGTTTTTACCCGAAGGGCATGCTTTTGAAGATATAAGGGCTGGAATTTTCGCCCTCTAAAATTTCTATAACAGTCCAGAACATTTGAGAGTATTCGAGAGCAATCCACAACAATCCAGAACATTCAGGAATTTCCGGGAGCATTAGAGAGCATGCCACACTATTCCAGAACATTCTGGAATTTTGTGGACTGTTGGGGAACATTCGAGAGTATTCGAAAGCATTCCACAACGTTGCTGAGCAAAGCTGGGTACCTCAGTTAGTAATATATAAAAAATAATATATAAAAAAATATATTTATGTGTTAAAATGAGATAAATTATAATGTTGAAGTAGGATCGATTTGGTTTGCTACACTAAGGTTCGGGACCTTATTGCCTCATCTCTTGAAGTACCTCTCCATCATTAGGCAACACAGTCCCAGAGCCAGTGTTCCTGTGCTCCATCGAGCCTCCGAGCCTGGCGCAGCAAGGAGCCCTGGAGGTTGCGCTGGCAGAACTACAGCGAGAGGACCCCAGTCTCAGGGTCACTACAGATGCCGACAGCGGACAGACTGTGCTGGCGGGTGCGTATTTATTTATTTAGTTTACCAACAAACGTTTACACCACTTACATCTTTAAAAAAGTTATGCATTTTAAACTTTATAAAGTGCAAAAAATACTTAAAGGTAGCTACTTAAATGACCAGATAGCCAAAATTCAATCACACAGGGTGTAAAAAGACCGATCACATAGCCGGCAACTACGCTTTCTGTATATCAAGAGAGTTGAGTTTGTTTCGGCCTTTCTTCTCAGAGTAGTCAGATAGGAAACGCCGACCTCATCTAGTTTAAAAAATATGATTGACATGTAAAAGTGTTTGTACAAACCTACTTACAGAAAATAAATCATTTATCATTTTTATCATTTTATTTATCAAACTAACAAGGAAGGTATCCCGACGTGTCACCTCCGATTTTTTTGTGGCTGATATATGTTATTCTTCATCAAATTTTAAGAGACACGTATTTTTTTTTTTTGCCAATGCTCCTTTTTTGGGGGTGAAATAGCCCCCTGAACATTACCAATAACTAGAAGTATGTAAAACCCTCACACTGCCCCGAAAGGTGGTAATGTTTAGGGGGCTATTTCACCCCCAAAAAAGGCGCCTTGGCAAAAAAAAAAATACGTGTCTCTTAAAATTTGATGGAGAATAACATATATCAGCCACAAAAAAATCGGAGGTGACACGTCGGTGTACCTTCCTTGTAAGTAACATTGCATAAAAATAATTGTTGGGAAACGACTACAATGACATGAATATTTACTTTGTAAAGTATTTTTTACTATTATTATTATTATTATTGTGAATGTGATGACTATGTGGGTCATTTCTTTTTTCTGTTTTCCTTCTTATTTAGCTTTAATCATGATCTGGCAGTTTGAGTAATTTACGCGGCCTACCCAAATGTCCTTTCATTGGCATTGTTGCACATCAAGCTACCCGAAACTGTCAAATTTTCCTAATCAACTTTGAACCCAATGCTTTATCGATAAAGTTGCAAATCTATTAATTAAATTTGACAGATTATAATAGCTTGATGTGCTGGCTTCTGTACAATAAAGAATAAGAATTCGGAATTCGGTTGTCATTATTGTGAATGTGAGGACTATATGGGTCATTTTTTTTTTGTTTTCCTTCTTAGTTCGTTTTAATCACGGAACAGAATTTTTTTCTGTTCCGTGGTTTTAATCATGATCTGGCAGTTTGAGTAATTTACGCGACCTACCCAAATGTCCTTTCATTGGTATTGTTCGTGAATCGTGAGGCTCCTCAAGTTCTGAGTTGAGCTGCATGATTTTTGACAAATGCGTGCACTGACTGGACAGGTCCGCTCAATCTGTGTGGTTCTTTACTCAAAAGACCATTTCAGACACCAATCTACATGGTCGTCACATGATCTGACCAAGATTTTGTCTGGACTTTAAAAGAGACTTTGACCTCTGAGTTGGTTTCGGCCTTTCTTAGAATAGCCAGATAGGAGACACCGACCTCATCCACTTTAAAAAAAATACGATTGACATGTAAAAGTGTTTGTACAAACGTACTTACAGAAAATAAATAAAATAAATCATAAACTTTTATTTTTGTTGTGAAAATTTGCTGTTTGCGGTAGTGCGCAATGTAACACACGCAAAACATTGTGCTTATTGCAACGGTACAGGAGTCGTGGGGGTATTTAATAATGTGTTATAACATTAAAAACTTGTTTTCGTAAAAAATAAGTTGGAATTTTGACCTTTAATATCTCGTAATCCAAAGGTTCCCAGGTACTTATGGTCCAGTACAAAAAAATCATTACAATGACGGGGAGTAATAGTGACTCTCGGCTTCGTTATGTGTCTTTTTACACCCGTTATTAATTGACAGCTTGGGTACATGGCAAGTTTACAAACTTAATACTACGGTTAAAAATAATAGTTATGTGCTTTAACTTATCCGCATATATAAATATTTTGCAGTGCATATGCTCTCCATCATTTGCTATCATAAACATTCTGAAGACTTTCCTGACAGAGTTAAAGTGAGAGGACCCCGGCCCAGGGACCCGTACAGGGTTATAAGTTATAACCGCCATAGACTTGCTCTTGACTAGTTAAAGTTGTATGAAACTGCAGGAAGAATTTACATCGTGTTTCAACGAAAAAGTTGCGGTATGTCAAGTTTTGCACGCACCCGCTACCACTATTTCCAGGACTCTAATGCCCGTATAATGTCCGTATACGTATAACGTATGCGCTCCGCATACTTTATATTATAACGCACGCTCTCCATCATCAGCAGAGACCACTGGAGCCGGTTAATGCTATTTAGGACACCATCAAGTTTAATTTCTTCAATCATACTTGGTTAAGGTATCTCTTCTCAGGCCTGCTTGCACCACAACCTATTAAATGCGTATCGTTCTGTTTCTGTCAATCGATTGAAGATGGTAGAGATATAATTATGTTTTCAATCTATCTATACGAGTATTTTAATAATAAAGCTGTGAAGGGTTTGTTTGAACGCGCTAATCTCTGGAACTGCCCGTCGGATTTGAAAAAATAATTTTGCATTTGATAACCCAATTCTTGAGGAAGGCTATAGGACACATAACATCACGCAAGGACTCTTTGGAGCCGAGCATAAAGAAACAAAAGTAAGATCGCAAAAACGCACTAATAGCGCGGGCAGGCAATGCCATGCGACGGGGTGGGCCGGGGGAACGAGGAATATTACGCGGACGAAGTCGCGGGCAGAAGGTAGTGGTTTAAATATGTTTAGCGTTAAACGCATTTAGTGATTTCCGGTGCAAGAGGGTCTTAGGCTGAAACCACGTGAAATTTTATATATACACACAACCTGAAAAAATTCTTCTCCAAAACCAGGCATGGGCGAACTCCACCTCGACATAATAAAAGAGCGCATAGTCCGCGAGTACAAGATAGACGTGGAGCTGGGGCCCCTGCAGATCGCCTACCGCGAGACGCTGGCGGGGGCCGCGCGACACGAGCTGGCCACGGACCGCAAGATCGGAGGGGCCCGCCAGCTGTGCAAGGTCACCATGTCCGCTAAGGGCGTGAAAGGAATCGCGCATGAGAAGATTTTGAAGTAAGTTATTAATTTTTCTTTTCTGTGTTCTGTAAAAAATCTGCTCTTGAAACAGAAAAACACAACTAGATTCAAACGTACATACATACAGTAAACTTACCTAATTGGTACGAAGTTCCTTAGAAATCGTCAAGCAAGGAAGCTTTCTCTCTCCCTCTCCCGCTCTCTCTCTCTCTCCGCCTCTCTCTCCCTCTCTCTCTCTCTCTCTCCCTACTCCCACCCCCCTCTCTTTCTATTATATACAAGCGTGTTCGAGTATCGCGTAAGGGGTACTTCGTTCCTGCCGGGAGTCCCCCGACCACACGAGTTTTTATAGTACAACTATTATTTTGCACCAATGACAACCCCATTTTTTATATCTTCGCAATTACTGTCCATTCCAAGGTTGCCTGGAAGAGATCGCAGAAAGCGATAAGGCCGCCCATTGTAATTGTAATTTTTTTTTGTTATGTATTTTCTGGTGTACAATAAAGTATACATAAACAAATATTTCCTCACTGTCATAATATTAGGTCATCCCACTTCCAGTGTCATATTTTTTATTTCCAATATTTATGTATTGCGCAATGGTATGCAATAGTTAATACATGTGTTGTCTTGTACATACAATCATGTTAGTTTAATTTGGTGTGTTGTATTGTCAAGACGTGCATTGATTTAAAATGGAAGATTTAAAAAAATCTATTAATGTAGTGGAGCAACGTATATTTCTAAAGTTTTGTGCTTTACTCAACTACTCTGGAGGAGTTGCGCACGACTTACTGGTAAAGTGTGTTGGTCGTAACGCCTTAAATAAAACAACCGTACAGCGATGGCTTGAAATGTACAAACAAGGAAGAACCACAGCTGAAGATGAGCCGCGAGCACCTCGATCATTATCATCGACTAGATGAGAAGCAAGGCACAAAATCAAGGAAGCACTTCGTCAGTCACGTAGGGTCAGTGTCAGTGATCTCTCCACTCAACTTAACATTCCTCATTCCACTATACATAGAGTACTCACGGAGGATTTATGTCTAGTCAATAAAAGTGCAGTGTGGGTGCCCCACACTCTGAACACGGATCAGAAGGAGTTTCGTTATGAAACTGCGCGTAGCCATTTATCGTGGTATCGCCGTAAGAAAAATATACTTAATAGATTCATATGCCTTGATGAAACTTGGGTCGAATTTTATACTCCTCGTCAAAGACATCAGTCACGATGTTGGGTGGAACCGGGCACTTCAGCTGAACATTTACCACGTGCAGAGCTACATGAACGAAAAATACTACTAATAGTAGCTATCGATGTCAGAGGCATTGCTTTTTGGAGAACTTATGATGAAAATACAACTATGACTGGAGAGCGATATAAGTCATTTTTAGAAGAAAATATTCCTATTTGGGCAGACGAACATCATATAACGAGTCCTATAATTTTACATGATAACGCCAGACCGCACAAATAAAAAATAGTTCAGAATTTAATTGAAGATAAAGGATGGATTGAAATTATTCAGCCGCCATATTCCCCGGATATGAATCCTTGTGATTTCAATTGTTTTGGCCATGTGAAGAGGAAATTGTCGGGTACTCGATACAATAGCAAAAAGGAGTTAGATATTAAACTAAAGAGCATTATTGATGAATTAAATGAAAGTGGTACTTTAAATGGTGTTCAAGATTTGCCAGCAGTCTGGGAGCGAGTGATTAATAGTGGTGGAGATTATTGATTAGTGTCACAAGGTTATATAGTATAGTAGTCAGTTTTTGTAAAATAATAATAATAAAAAAATATGACACTGGAAGTGGGATGACCTAATAAAAACAGCCATAGGATTAAGATTCGGGTAACCACTGAAAATCAGCGCTGTGCAGTGGGTCCCCGTATAGCCCAGCATCATACTGAGTGGAAGCCTTCTTGTTACAGTCATGAAGTGCAGCCGTCGACTATTTCTGCTTTGTGCTCGTGATTATAGATATCATTTTTGGTTTTTATTTTTGCTTATTATTAGAATTAATTATATTTTTGTATGCACGTGTTTCTGTGACAAATAAACCTATTTTTCTTTCTTTCTTTGGGACCATAGTTTAGTAAGATTGTTGTAAATTCTTGATCGAAGATCTTATCTTTTTTTCTTTTTTGTTGTCTTTTTTTTTTCCTATGTTCTTTTTGCATCTTCTAGATACTGGGTGGTAGGGACATGGACGCGCAAACTGTGACCATGCATTCATGACACTACGGCACGACACTGTGTCACGACATTACGTTTAGAATCATGTACTGAATCCATGGGAACAGGATGCGCAACACCATGTCCCTGTCCAAGTGATGTCAGAAGTAATATTGCTATCAGACTCAACTGACTACAGACTATTGGGTTATTCTGTTGTCTATTCTCATAGCATTTTGAATGCGTGGCTATATACGTTAATAGCTTATAAATAAATGTCAAAACCAGGATCCTAAGCTTTTAAAAAAGTCACTTATAGAAAAAGACATTCAAGAGAGCTTTGTCATCATTGATTCCTACTTCCAGGTTGGACAAGAGCGGCGATAGTGCTGCCAATCTGTCACACTTGCACCCTCGCCACCTGCAGGCCATCAGGCAAGGAGTGGCCACCGCGCTCATGCACGGAGCCAAGCTCGGCTGTCCGGTACGTGACGTCATATTTATTGATAAACTAGCTGTGACTGCTACTTCGTTCGTGTGGATGTCGGAAAACAGATTGGATTTCATTGTTTTGCACGGAACCCTAATTCTTTTTCTAAAATAAAAGTAGCCTATGTTACCGCTTATAACATGAGCTGTCTGCCAGTGAAAGTACAAAGATGGTTTTATGCAACATAATGTTGTATAAAGCTGCCGTATGATCACAACAATATGAAGTAAAATAACGTACAGTTCAACGCCGTGTAAACGTAGTCTGTAACGGCTGTCAGTAGTTTTTCGTGTTGGAAAAGTAGGAAGCGTCTGTGTTCCGGGATTCCACATTTAACCCGTCTGCGTACAAAGCAAGAGTGAACAGGCATCTTCTGGGCTTTTCATAAGGCGTGGTCGAGGTCAAGTGCACGACCATTCTACAATAAAAAAAATATATATGTAGGGGTGCGTGCGTGGATGACCGAAATAAACTTCACTTCTTGGAAACTTCTTTAATCATTTTTTAAAAATTCTTACAATAAGCAAATGTTAACATCTTAATAGCTCGCTCGCCATCTTACGTGGTTCCACTTTCTCTTTCCCACCAATACTCTCTCATTCGCTCATCGCTGCGTTCATACTCTATTCGTTTTTCTTAAAATTATGATGCGTTCCAAATCAACGTCCTACATATATATGAAAAAACCTAATTGTGTTAACAGGTGGTCGATGTTCAAGTAACGCTGCACTGGTTCGAGCTGGGGCGCGGCACGTCGGACTCAGTGGTCACTGCCACCGTCGCGCAGTGCCTCAGGAAGGTATAAGACCCCTTCATCGGATGAATGCCATAATTACAGAATCAAAAAGCCATTGTGTCTCGCGTGGATATACGTTCCAGCCGATAGAATAGAATAAAATACTCTTTATTATGTACACCATATAAAGTACAGACATAAATATAGAAATAAACGATACGAAGGGTTAATGTCCCGTTTCAGCATCTCCAAATAAGTTTCGATTAACATCTACATGAAAGGGCTTTGAAGGTCCGTGGCATACCTACCTGTCAGCAATTTTGTGTTTTTTTCGAAATTGCGGCCACAGCTAAAACCTATGTTTTCATTGATGTCAGCTATCGATTTTTATATGTCCATGAGAGGCCGACATTTTGAAAAAAAAAAAAAAAATGACCGACAGATAGGTATGCCAGGCTCCATATAAAAATCTTTAATCCCCTTTCATACAAATTCTGTTTCACTTTTTAAGCTATCTAACTGATACAGTACACAGTAAAACAAGCCCTTAGCCCTTAGTTTTCTCATATTTTAGCAGTACAGTCGACCTCATAATTGCGTTATCACTTTTGATAACGTATCCCAGTAAATTCTTCACTCCGAATGAAACTATGAAAGTGCCACGTAGACAAATAGACCTTGTAGTATCACAACCTTAGGGTGGTAAACCATTTACGCGGTCGACTATACGTGTCCTTTTTTAAAAAGACTTTTTATCATCACGAATTATAACAGCACGCGTAGCTTGACCACCATTGAAATGGGTTTTGCCGACCGAAGAATAGACAAAATGACAGTGTAAGACTGATTTCTACCGTCTTAAGCATGGCGATGAAGAGAAGAAATGTTTCTATTCTTCAGTCGACAAAAGTCTACAATGTCAATCGTGTCGACCAATTTTTCTCTAGTTTTGACACTTGGGGGTAGAAACATTTCTTCTCAACAAACGTCAAATAGTCTACATCACATTGGATTTAGACAAGAAACTATACTGATTATAAAATTGGCTCCCATTGCTATGGAAAGTGTAAATATCTTTGTCGTCATAGAAACGCGAGTCTACGGGTCGCCCCCTGCTCGGGCAGAAGAGATGTCGAGAAAGTACTTTGTCTATTCTTGGTAGAATAGAGATAGAATTGGTCATGTTACGCGAACGGTAAACCTCTTGCCGACCCTAGAAAAGAATACTCCTTCACAAATACACTCCTTCCAGGCGTTCGAAGAAGCAGACTCGATTCTCCTTGAGCCCTTCATGTCGTTGGAGGTAGTGTGTCCCGAGAGCCACTCCGGACGAGTCCTCGCAGATCTGGCCCGCAGGCGCACGCACATACAGCATATACACATCCGGCATCGGAACAAGGTTTGTAAAATTATCACCTAAAGTTTTTTACCCACTTCTCTTCAATGACACAAGTTTAACACTGAGTTTACACCCTTATAAACAAGTTATCTGATATTTGATTTCAACAAGTCTTATTTATTTATTTGGAACACAAACAGCAGTAAATGATAGCAAATACACTCAGGGCTGTTACTAAAAAAATCTTCACATGCTCAGGTTATAGAATGCCTAGCCCCGCTGTCAGAGCTGCTCGGTTACTCGTCTACGCTCCGCTCGCTCAGCTCCGGCCTGGCCACCTTCACCATGGAGTTCCACTCGTACCACCAGATGTCGCCACTCGATGAGGAGAAGGCCATCAGGAGCGTCACCGGTTTTTAAACGATACTAAGTGAACCTGTCGCCACTTGATATAAACTTATAAAGTATTAGGCACATAGACCACCGCCGGCGATTAATGAGTGAGTAAATAGAACTAGCAACTAAAAAGTAGTTGGCGAGCAAAGAGCCGCGAGTGGGTTACGGCGACGAGGGATTACTCGCTGGTATGCGTTTGTACCAAGCGTGAGTCTCACAGCGAGTGTTCTATTCGCCAAGCGAGTGTCGCTGAGCGAGCACTCACTTTGATAGTTCTCGTTGTTGCGACAAACGAGTACTCGCCGACGCGGTGTGAACAGTCACAGATCAACTATTAATAAACGCATCTCTTTTACTTACCATACAATCCTAATTGTTGATAGCTAGTCGCTTCCTCGTTGGCGGTGGACTAGGTGCCTTAATGTCTCATTTTTCCGCTGCGAGAGAGACATGACTGATAGTACCATCCGTATTTCGCAGCGGTATCACAATGGCATTAATTCTCCGGAATACGGCCCGAGTTAGCGCCACGTACGCACGGACGTAAAAAAATCGCGGCGGGATATTGTCGCGCACTGGATTTTCAACTCTCGGTGTTAAGCTGAGCGTTGAGAATCCAACACAGTGCATCACAGCGTGTCAATAAAACACACTGATGGTTTCTCAACTCTCGGCGCTAAGCAAACGTCATGCTCCCTGGCGGAACCACCTTTGCTGTAACAAGTATAACTTACATGAACAATTCTATGAAATGTCTATAAAATTCTAGTCCTATTAAAAAAAAGTCTATATCCCTAGTTTCGACGTAAACTTTTATTTAAAGTGGTTGCGCTGCGGAGTATCCTCCCCGGCGAAACCACCATGATATTTCTATTAGTATACATAGTATAAGCAAATATGTAGTATCAAATAATTCTATAACAATTCTATATTGAACTAGCACCCCTAAATCCTCAGTCTAATTTAAATATACGCACAAAACGGTGCCTCAAACTTTGATTTCGAAATAGTAGCTAAGTGCCTAGATTAAAGTTCTTAGCAAATAACGTTTACGTCAAATATCATAAAATCAAAAATCAAAATCAAAATCAAAAGTCATTTATTCAAACTAGGCTGAGAATCAGCACTTTTCGAACGTCAAAATTACAAAAGACAGTCCCCCAAAACGCCCGCCCTTCACCACTTCCTAGTGCTTTCGCTGGGAAGAAGAAGTGGCGCAACAAACTCCCCAGCAGCACAGCTGTCTGTTCAGTTAGAAAATACTTGACTGAATACAATACAAGGTATGCAAAGCAATTAACATTACAAGACACAGGACACAAAATTCAATTATCTGCCCTATGTCAGCTAGCAACGCCAATATACCAAGAAATACAATAAAAAACTATACGTAGGTACTCAAGCAAAAATTAATAAATGAAAATTAAATAAAAGCCTCCAGGTATGAAGGGCGTGACCGCTAACATATTTATGCAATGCTGGGTTCTGTTTACATAGCTGTCGCTTGAAGTCACAAATGATAAACTAGGACCATCGAAGGAAACTAAATAAACAAGTTATTACTAATTATAACAATAATAAAACCATGGTCAGCAAGACGACCAGTCACCACAAGCAGCACCCGTTCACGAGCATAACGCAAAGATCAGCCATTACCCCCCTCGCCATATTTGAGGGAAGGAGGCAACCCGACCCCCGACGCTACCGCAAGCAGTGACATCTGAGGGAGCATGACGAACTTGCTGCCGGTTGCTCAGGTAAGAATAATATGATCAATCGTCGAGGTCACTAGCTAACCACATATTGCAATCAACTCATTAGAAAACATTTAAATGGGTTGATTATGTCAATAATATAATAAAAATAAAACTAAACTGATTTGACTTATACAGCCCAATAAAAACAATTGTATAATGAGCTCATAGTATAATAACCTATCAGTAATCTAATTCTGGAGAAAGAACATAAACATTGTCTTGAGTTAATCAGGGCGACCAACTATTCTTCTTTTCTTATCGTTTAAGTAGTCGTTGATGGAGTAGTATGCCTTTGAACAAAGGTTGGATTTTACTTGAGCTTTAAATGCATTAAAAGGCAAATCTAGCAAAGAAGAGGGTAGCTTGTTATAAAAGGCTATACCAAGCCCAACAAATGAGTTATGAACCTTATGAAGCCGGTGAAAGGGAGCACGTAGTTTGTCCTTATTTCTGGTGTTAACATTGTGAACATCACTGTTTTTAGTATACAAGTGTATATTTTGCCTAATATATATGATGTTGGCAAATATGAATTGTGATGCAACCGTGAGAATACCAATATCTTTAAATAAATCTCTTAGAGAAACTCTAGCACCTAGCTGGTAAATAGCTCGAACAGCTCGTTTTTGAAGGACGAATATATTTTGTATATCAGCTGCTTTGCCCCACAGCAGAATACAATGTCCTCTAGACGTTTAGTTTATAAGCATACAGATAATTATTTTCTTGTTTGTTTGTTCGAGGATTTAGGGGTGTTAGTTCAATATAGAATTGTTATAGAATTATTTGATACTACATATTTGCTTATACTATGTATACTAATAGAAATATCATGGTGGTTTCGCCGGGGAGGATACTCCGCAGCGCAACCACTTTAAATAAAAGTTTACGTCGAAACTAGGGATATAGACTTTTTTTTAATAGGACTAGAATTTTATAGACATTTCATAGAATTTTTCATGTAAGTTATACTTGTTACAGCAAAGGTGGTTCCGCCAGGGAGCATGACGTCTAAGCAATGCGTTGAAAATACAGTGCGCGAAAAAAAATCGCCGCGGGGAAAAACGAACCAGCTTCTTGCTTGGGCTTCTGCTAAAACGAACCAACCCATAACAAAATAAATTTTCCGAATTTTTAGAGTTATCGTTGATTAATTTTTTTTAATTTCTTTTGGTTTCTTGAAAGTAATACTTACCACATTAGAATGCCAATTCTCGTAACTAAAAACATTCAAAATCTAGTCGAAATTTCATCTCGGCGACAATCAAAAGTTAAAAATAGGTAAACGCTATACAATTTTTGACATATTTTGACTGAGATTAGAATGTGAACGTTCTTAAAATTACCGGAAATGCCCCTCTGAATTCACCTTTCATCTGAAAGACGTCAATTGTTGGACACAGGCCTCTCAATTTGAATTAGTTTGACTATATTTACTGAATTATCGAAAGGGTTGGTTCCTTTTGACATAACTTACTGCCGTTCTCAGAGATGTCACTTAACACTTGGCATACGGGCAACGTAATTTTACGTTTTTTGCAGTCTGTCACTAGAGCGCGGGTCACGTAAAAATACGTATTTAGTAGATTTGTGGCCCGCTACACGCGTAATTCGGCGGCGAAGTATGCCCGCATGCCAAGTGTTAATAAAAATCAATCAATCAATAATTTATATTACAAAAAACGCGCTGGTCACTTCGAGAAAGTGATTTCACTGTGACCCCTGTGGGGTCTGGCTTTAACTAAGAACAAAAAATATAATTATTTAAAACTGCATGCATTCATTCTATTCTTGATGTCATATTGGTGTAATAAGTGTTTTAAATATCAATGTGAAATATGTTATATTTCCTCGCTCAAAAAGTGGTTCTTGCTAGAGTTAAAAATAAACATCTTTGCAATACGCTGCCAACACTAATTATTGCGTGCGTAGAAATTACCGAACCTTCACCATTTTTATATCCTTTTGGATGATAAATCTAATATAAATGTTATCAATATCTCTAATATTTTATAAATGTTATCAATATCTTGTTGTGAATATGTCCATATTAATAGTAATGTAATAATGTGATTAATCTATGTTTGTCTATGCCTCGGCCTGTCTACCAAAAATAATTAGATGCCTAACGAGAGATACCAAATAAGTTTAATATTAACCTTCAAGCAGTCGCGCGGCGTCGAATCGACCGCGATTCGATCGATTCTCGATACATTTATGATGCCAAATTGCTTACAAATCCAAAGAAAATTAGAATATTATTTTGATTTTATAATTTTGTTTATGTCCTAACATAATAATAATGTAACAAATGCAAAAAATATTAAATAATTAGTGTTTGAAATCCCTGAAATACCCTATAGGTCTTTTAGATTACGCGCGACCGCTGGCGTTACAAATGACCGCGCGCCTGCTTGAAGGTTAAGAACGCACCATATAGGGATAAGGAATAGTTACAGTATTCTGCCTATAAACGTATCGATATTTATAACTATAAGTATAGTCACAACTCTAATGGATACAAAAAAGTTTATGACATAGAAGTTAGGGGTTGTCTTTAAATACAGGTACTTATAATCTAATTAATTCTGGAAAATTAAGCACCATGATAATGTCGAGACAGACAGTAAAGTTGTTCTGACTGGCATAAAAATAAGAAATTAAAGGTTCAATCATCAGAAAAACATTCAAATTTAATTAAAAAAAAATCAGTTTAGAAATCGCGCGTTCAGCGAAAAAGTTACTACACGTGATATCTCACTGCACCCCTCCTGCTTGTGATATATCGTGATTTTTTCCGAACCCCTCCCCCCTTTCGAGCATCACGGGATCCAAATCCTCAAATACAATCACTTCTCAACTGGGTGAAAATTGGGCAGGAATTGACTGAGCCCTGACCAATTAAAGACTGTAGGAGTTAAACTAATTTACAACGCTGCAAGGTTTTTTCCATGCAAGAAACTGTCCAAATTCCGGAAAAAGTGGTAATCTGTTGGAGCAAGGTCCGGAGAGTATGGTGGGTGCCCGAGACATTGCAATCGCTGGAATTTTAGTGTAAAAAATGAAACAAAAATATATTTTCTTGTTTCATCTTTCTAGAGTGGTAAGACACATTGTCCTTATCTACTGCTGCGTTCGGCTTGAAAACTGCTGAAAAAACTGAACTGCTGGAATTCTACCTAAACAGGTATAATTCCAGCAAACCACACCTTAAAGCTCTTCTGCATTAATATTTTGACATGATTTTCGGGAGTAAACATTTGACAAATTTTTAGTACGACTAGACAAACGATCAAAATCGGCCTGCCTGAAAGTTGTAAGTGCCATGTTTTGAACTATAAATAATCTAGACTGTGAATGAAACTACAATATATGTTTTTATCCGATCAATACAAAGAATATTTTGTGAATGTTTACAGTTAAATCAAAATTGGTAAATTTCGAATATATATATGCCTAAAACGATATTTCATAGCGTTTTCATCACATCACTAGTAGAGATAGTGTGGTTAATTAAAAGTCCCAGTATAGTTTTTTTTAAATAAACAAAGATGACTTATAAACTATCCGTATTTTAAGACATAACATTATCACGCCTATTTTCCCAGATGGGTGAGACAGGGTCAGGGGTTATTAAAATATATTTCAAATAAAACGTATCATAAATCGTTGATGTAGTTTTTTTTTTCATTTTGTTCTATATACATTGATTATTATTATAATATGTATAAAGTGCCGCGATTGCTTATTTAAATAAATGCTTACACAGACAGTACCTAAAGTTGTTTTCTTTTTGTTTTTGAAGTTTTTCGTTTCATATTTTCCCCTTTTACATAATTGGTGCCTGGAAAAAAAGGACTAATATTAAACAGTTTGGTTAAAAAGAGGACTAACCTTTTGTCTGTCATCATACACAAGATGGCTGCTAGTTTTATGCCAAATAATACTATGCCGTTGGATTTTCAAAACCCCGCTCAACGCCGAAAGTTGAAAATGCAACAGCGCGCTTTTGTTGAGGCATTCATAGGTGAAAAAACGGTCGAAATACGCTGCCTGGACTATATTTTAACCAACACATGCTACTTTTACTACTAGGCTAGGTGGAACGATCGCCTTCGCTGTGGGGCTGGCAGCAGCTGGATGTGAGCCGAGGATCGAGGCCGCCTTTCACTAGTAGCAGACGGCCATTGGCTCATGATGATGAGCTATACTTTTATGTAGTTCGTGGCTAAATAAGAACAGCCGCACGGGACGATCGAAGGTTCAGCTACGCTAGCCGAGCTCGATCCGTGGATCCGCGCCCTCCGTATCTTAGGAAACAAATGAAGCCATTGGTCCCGGCTGTCATTTATAGCCCTTTGACAGTCGTTACGGGCAGTCAGAAGGCAAAGTCTGACAACCAGTTTTACAAAGGGTATCGCATTACCCAGTAACTGTTTTGTGGAGGTCAGATCGGCAGTCGCTCCACGTAAAATACTGTTATTCAGCTGTATGCGGTTAGACTGGAAGCCCAACCTAGTTGAGAAAAGGCTATGCAGATGATGTGCATATAAAAGTAAAGAATAATAGGTACCCGTAGAAAAATGACGTGAAGAAAGAAGCGGTAGATGGACTGGGTGAAAGATGATTTGGCTAGAAGGGGGGTGACCACCGAGATGATAACTAATAGAGAAGTGTGGAAGAAAAAGACATGTTGCAACGACCCAAAATAAATTGGGATAAGGACAGGAGAGTTATGAAACATACCCGGAACAGGTTCTCGAGCTCATCCATGAGGGTCTCATGCCGAAAGGAGATCCTGACATCCGGCACGTTGGTGTGTGTGATGTCGTTGCCGTCTGGACCCTCGCGCAGGTACTCCGTGCCCAGCCACTGCTGCTTCATCTGAAGGAATGAGAAAGTGTGAACTTGCACGATAGGTGACAGCATAATACAGATGCTTTACTTTGTGTAAATAATTTCATCACCTACTCTCAAAACGGCCAAGAAAAACATCGTGAGGAAACTGGCATGTCCTAGAACTAAAAATTTGAAGACATGTGACATTTACCAACCCTCACTAGGCCCGCGTGGTGGATTACGGCGCACTCCCTCTCGGAGAGAGGAGGCCTGTGTCCCAGCAGTAGGGATATTATAGCCTGATGATCCTTATGCTAATACAGGCACATAAGACATTTCAGCTTTCATTTCATTTCAGTCTTTGGGATGGAAACGCACCTGCGATGCCTGTGCTTTTGCAAATGTTCATAAGCGGCGGTGACTGCTAAGCATCAGGTGAGTGATCTTGTGTAAGAAGCGGTTAAACATTTAAAAAAGTAAAGCCCCGTATTCATGGTAAACATTTGTTTATAAACAAGGTTTAATCAACATGTTGCCGTCAACGAGTTGCTGTCAACATTTTGCTGGTAACACTGCGTGTTGCAGAGTTGGTCACGGCATGTTGACAAGTTCTCGTTCGACGAGCGTCAACATCTGTTTATCAACAATTTTTGACGTGTGTGGACGTGTTTGCAACCAGTTTATAAACAAGGCAGCTATGAGCAAGGCAAGCAAGGTTTATAAGCGAGGCACATTAGATACAGAGAAACAACAACACTACTTCCTTCGGGCACCATTATAACATAGACTGGCGTGTGGACAAGACATACGAGTATTGGTATAAACTTTGTTTCCAGCAACTTTGTGGTTACTCATGAACAATGTTGATCAACTGTTGCTCAACAAAAGTTTGCCATGAATAAGGGGCTTTAGGATTACCTTTACGACTGTCCATTTTAGACGTTACGAAGCGGACATTATCTGTCGATAGACATCATCGTTCTCCCGCCCTTCATCATGATCCACAGCCCGACTTCACCCTCCGCTGAGCACAGGCCTCTCTTTGTTTTTATCTGATGTATGTATCTGGTGTATTGTGTCTTTTAGTCTGTGCTAAATAAATTTAATGTATTTTCTTTCTTTCTTTCTTTTCAAGTGTCATTCCCCGCGCCCCTGTGACAACCTCATCCAAGTTTTACCCGCCCTTATCCCAATTTAATTGCGCTCGGTGCAACATGTCTTTTTCTTCCATACTTCTCTATTAGTAGTCATCTCAGTAGTCACCCCCTTTCTGAAATATTCTGTCTATGCGACCGCGTTGTTCTTCAAAACTACGCAACGAATGTTAATGCGGGTTTCACAATCATTTAGAGAAATAATTTTTGAAGGTTTAATTGTGTGTAATACATGAATATTCAACTTACATATAATAAAGAAATCTCTAAGATGTTTTGTCAAGTTGTAAAACCCGTGCGAAGCAGTGGCGGGTTGCCAGTACAGATTAACAGACTGCCAAATGTGGTGATACTTACCAAAAAGTGAATGAAACCTACCTCATGAGGGAATCCAGACATGATGACAGAATTCCTCGCGAGTTCGCACATGTCACACGAACTGAGCTTCCACGCCTGCGCCGCGATGCTGTACTCCTCCATCAGCGGTTCCTGAGAAATACACCGTGCAGACAAACCAATCATATCATCATCGTCAGTATATAGCAGCCTAGCCCACTGCTGGACATTGCCCTCTCCGGGACTCCAGTCGCAAGTCATTCAATCATCTTGCTGTTACCAGTCACCCTGCGAAGATCATCGCATCACCTAGTCATAGAACACGTCAAAACAATAGAATGGAGACGGGATGGGGCTTCTTGCACCTTGTGAAGGATTTCTTATCTATGTTTTCCGCCAGTAAGTAGTTAGCATCGTTTTATTCGGTGTATTGTGCATCTTCTTATACCTCAGCCACTAGGTGCCAAGGAGGTCTCTACCTTTTTCCTAAGTCTAAACTTTTCAATTAAGGAGCGTCTCTTGATTTTTCTGGCCAATCTGTCATGAACACAAGAACATACCAAGTCTAAGTATTCACACCAAGAGTACCTTAGTGTAATGAAACTGCAGCGGGTCGTCCGTGCTGAGCGTGACCCTCAGCCCTCTGTAGAAGTACTCTGGCAGAGGGTTGCGGTGGTACCTCAGGAACAGCGAGTTGTTGCTCAACGGTGACATGGCTATGAAGATCTGCGCTAAGTAGTACATGTACTGAAGAACTGGCGCCTGCAACGTGACGACTCATAGCATGAAGGTACCCCTCGTCACAGATATTTTAATAGAAGTTGTAAGCGTAATTGGTACTAAACAAAGACGTAACACACATAGAATCACAATCCGAAGGATTTTGAATGTTTACAATCTATTGCTTCATACCTGTTTGAAAAATTCGTCTGCTCAACAACGTAAATAACGCAATGAACATTGTTGAATTGTAAAAATTAAAGGCTTTGTCTTTGTAAGTTTGTTACGCTATAATAGGCTGCAGGATAGTTTCCGCTCTCGATGTTTGAACGCTTCCACGGCCAAGATTGTGGAGTGCCTGGCATTGCATCAGTAGGTACGAGGCGAAATCTACATCTACTAATAATAAAACTGAAGAGTTTGTTTGTGTGAACGCCCTAATCCCTTTAAGTACCGGTTGGATTAGAATAAAATAATTTTCATTTGATATCCGAATTCTTCTTCTTAAAGAAGGCTACTTAACATCACGCTAGAACCTTTAGGAGCCGAGCAAAAACAAAGAAAAGTAAAAAAAAAAAAACGCTAAGCTAGAATGAAGAACAGCGCAGGCAGGCGATGAGGCGAGAGGCGAGAGCAAGAAATTTCACGCGGACATGGAAGCTAGCATTAAATACGTGCGGCCAACGACGTTGCTTATCAGGCGATCCAAATGCCTTGCCCACTTATTAACGTGACTATAATCGTCTCCAGGTCCTCTTTAACTCCCTATAATAGTAAGTATCTATGTACTTTCTCTTATGATGTTGTAATGTTTAGTTTTGTGCCATTGATGGCTTTGTAATATTTGCAGTATTAAGTAATATGTATCTTTTGGATTAATTAATGTTACGCGACATCCAGTCAATAATGTAGGACTTACCTTCCTCAGCATGAGGCCGTGCGAAATGTTCTCAGCGAGTAAGAAGCCGACGCTCAGGTGCATGGGCGGGCCAGCCTCGCCGCAATGGGGCCGAAGCACAAACGTGTTTAGGCCTTGCTCTCTGTAAAAGTTATGGTCTTACCAAATTATATTGCCTGTATTTAGGACGGACCATGGGCTTGTTGAGACTTTTTAGAATCCACATTAATTTTGTGATTTGTCAAATCAATCGAATCTAGTTCAGGTTCAGAGGGACTGTGATTGTTTAGCGAGACAATCACAGTCTCATAATAGTATAAGTATAATAGCATAATCACTATAACCTTACCACTGCTGGGACATAGGCCTCCTCTGTGAGAGGAAGTGGGCCATAATAAACCACGTGGCAGTTCGGATTGGTACTCGTTTTATAATATCGACACGAAAAATGTGGGAAAAGCTAGCTAACTAGAATAACCGTGGACACAAAAATAGTCCCCAGTCAGTAAACTGTTAGCAAGGGCGACTCTGCAGAATGCGCTTGCCGAACATTCAGGGTAGCAGGTGCAGAAATATTTTCCTTTCTATTTCATTCCGAAAAGGACAGAAGCAGGGCCCGATCTAGCTATTTAGCCGCTCCGGGCAAAGATAATTTTCGCCGCCCTTTACATTCACTAACACCATATAAGTCATGAGCTTGTTATGTTGGAGGATGTTAAGTACATACTATAATAATAATAATAATAATGCTTTATTGAAAACAAAGTAAGTACACAATTACATAAGCGCACTGCCTCCTGAACTAGGTTGTTAGCCTGTATCTCAGGAGACAGTTCCCTTCCAGTTTACATAATTACTAGATTCTTACAGCGTTCTCAAGTAGCTGAAACTAAACACAAAAAGGTAAATTTAAATAAAAGTAAATTATACAATACAAAGTTAAGGTTAATTTAACCGAGTGCGCACGTAGTGTGGTATTCCATGTGATAAATGATGAAGGTGTGTGTGAGGGTGTGAAAGGGTGCTTGTGTATTGGCATGGTTAATATGTATATAAGTACATAAAATATATGATATTGTTGGGATTATACCTATAATATTCACATAAGTCTATTGGGCCTTCTGAAGAAGTACCTATAAGAAAGTTGGGGTTGAGTGTTCTTATGTTTGTAAGTAAGTATACAATAATACAATGTGTCTTTCAAAGAATTTCACAGAAACTAGGTACTGAACGGATCGATTTTTATGATTGATTTTCGGGATTCAAGATCGGCCCGTGTGCATAGGTTATAACCGCCAGTAACATTCGACCATGTAGATGTTACTAAGTTATTGAAAGACATGAGGAGAGATGCCACATGAGGAAACACGCCAAATGAAGAGAGACGCCTTATGAGGAGAGATGCCATATGAGGAGAAACGCGAAATGTAGAGAACGCCATATGAGGAGAGACGCCACATGAGGAGAAAAGTCAAATGTAAAGAAATGCCAAGAGATGCCGTATGAGGACAGATGTCATATGAGGAGAGATGCCACATGAGGAAAAACTCCAAATGAAGAGAGACGCCTTATGAGGAGAGATGCCACATGAGGAGGAACGCCATTAGAGGAGAGATGTCATATGAGGATAGAAGCCATATGAGGACAGATGCCACATGAGAAGAGATGCCACGTGAGGAAAATCGCCAAATGAAGAGAGACGCCTTATGAGGAGAGATGTCATGTGAGGAGAGATGCCATATGCGGAGAAAGCCATTTGAGGATAGATGCCACATGAGGACAGATGACATATGAGGAGAGATGTGGAAAAACTCCAAATGAAGAGAACGCCATATGAGGAGAGATACAAATGCCTTTTTTAGACACCGAGGGAAAATTCCTTCGGAAAGACAAGATTCGAAATATATGCATTAAGGGAGGTACCAAAATATGCTTAAAGAGTTTAAGAATCTTATTGCTTATATTATACCATCCAACTGCACAGTCGTCTTTTAGCCCAGAAATGATTCGGGTTATTTCATCTTCATCAGTATCCAACAAAGCAAAAGATTTTGGGTTATAGCTATTGCTTGATTTTTGGCAATACGGTTGGCCGCAGTATTTCGGAATCTGTTCGGCAAGAGTTTTCCCAACATTTACAAAAAAAAATATTTAAATATTTAGGACATTGCAAAAAATTATATTGCATCGAAAAATATACAACAAAACCTCGTTAGCACTGAAAATCTGATTACTGAAACCTTAAACGACATTAGCAGTGAATCGTGGCATAAAACGTGAACTTGTCGAAAAATCGAAAAAATATTTGGACCTAGCTTCGAATTAATAATTAATTTTGAAGTTGATTCCGACGATTCGGAACGACTCGGAATTTAATTATGTTTCAGATACAGATTAAAATACTATATTATTAGATTGCATTTTTGTTTTTTTATTACTGTACTTTCATACTCGCCCTACTTCCACATTTTTCTTTATAAAATATATTTTTACCAAAAATTCTCGTTCTTCAAATAAAATTTAAAAAATTGAATCGTCGTAAGATTTTCATTGCTAACACAACCTAGGTTCACGCACACAAATACGCATATCGGGACACGTCACTACCACAACCGAGGCTGAGCGGACTTCGTGAGATAGATCATCTATACTAAGCATCAATATCTGTGGCTGATACTAACTTCCTGATATGGTTAAGCACTGTCATGTTGGCGTACATGTAGTACAGATAGTAGGCATAAGGCGGGTTCTCCTCGTGGTCCCAGAGCTCCGGGGTCTTCATGTTCTCGAATAGCGTGGACTCCTCAGGCTTGGACTCGTCGTCCACGCTGTCGAAGCCAATCACGTGCTGCAAGATATCATGACCCTTTTAGGGACCGAAGTTTTGGGTTCTTGCTTTAGAAAAGAACGTTAGTCAGACGTAGCTAGCCTTGCAAGAGTGACTTCTCTCTAAGTAGGTAATGAATAGGTTCTACTGGACTGGTGTCAAAATAACATCGTTAAAAATTCATGTACTGCGTCCTTTTACTTCTTTTTTAATGACTATGCCTATTTTCCTTAAAGACGATGCCTTCGGGCAGAGAAGTTCGGCGTCTAAACTAATATTAAGAATAACGAGAAAAGATTTGTTTTATTTGTTGCGCTTACACGCTAAAACGACTGAACAGATTTGGATGTTTGGTACATGGGTAGACCAGGACCTTTATTACGCCATAAGATACTTTTTATCCAGATATTCGAACAGGATCGAGACTTATGCGGTTGAAACCGTGGCGCGCAGCTAGTCACTTATATTTAAATTCTCATCACCGATTTACTTACTTAAAAGTTAGCCTATTACAATAATAGGGGAGTTCTAAAGAGTAGCAGTTATCTAATACTACATAATTATAAAATACATTGTACATTGAGAAACTTGTGCAGGTCCGGGTTGGAGCTAGGGTCTATGGAGACGAGGAACAGCGGCTCGAACAGGTTCGTCAAGAACTCCTGAAAGTTCTTCAGCAGCTTCTTGAACCGGTAGATGTCACTGATAAGAGAATTAGAACATGCTTTCATCAAGATACTTTAGATACTGGTTTACCTCATACGGCTTCCTAAGCACATCGATTTCGAACATTTTGTATGAACCATCGCACTCTACAGCGTGATCCCTCCATACAAAGGGGCAATTATTATTTTTAAGAACGATCGCTTTTAATTCTCTGTCTCAAACTGCCAAAAATACCTACCTTTAATTTCCTCTCTCTCTTAATTCTACCTCTCTCTTCTAATAGAAACCTTTTCCCATAGAAGCCTAAACGTCTAAATTATTTGAGGCCTTTTTCTCACAATTACAGAAATCACGACGAACGAATTAGGTAATTTAATTCTGTTCACAGAAAAATAAAATTAGTTATAACGCGTAAGTATTCGTTCCAAATACGAAGCGTAAATATTTTTTGTTCATTTTCGGCCAGTCTTTATTGTAGCGGCCCGTCTATTCATCATCATAACTATTGTAAGTAATACACTTGAGAGCAATGAATTAGGGTCACATAAAAATACCTGAATGTCTCGTAAACTAAGAATGCTAGCTTAATTAAATACCGAAATTGTGTTTAATGGGTCATAATCAAAACTTGCAAAAAAAGTGTTATCACATATTTTTTCCATGTTCAATACACTTAGTAAGTATTTTTTTGGCAGAGGTACGCATTGTGTGCTGAGCTATGTGCGTGATGTAGAATATTAAATATTTTTTTAAGTAAAAGTGGTTTTTTATATGCACACAGTATGATAAAATATCCTTCTGTGGACTTGTTACTAGTAGGAGTTCGTAGCTTTGCGTAGTTATACAAAATCAACCATTCTTCCTATCATAGTCAGACCTTGAATAATAAATAACTAACATAATGAACTTATATATTCCTGACGTCTCTAAAATTAATTTCCCTTATTTTTAAGAAAAAAACAGATTAAACAACGCGTTACTGAATTCGTATCCATCCTGTGGAATAAAAAAAACTCGGAGTCTAGAATCGATATCACACATTTCAAATCGATATTTTTGTTTTGACACTGGCAACTCTGTGCAGCTGTCCCTTGTCATTGAGCTGAGAAAATTTGTATAGTGCGTGTGGTTTAACGATTAACAAATTGTACTAAACAAGTTTTTTGTTAAAGATCGTGTGTCTTTCCTTTGTGTTCAATATTTTGGTAAGTGTGCACTGAATTAACATGAAAAACTTTGACTGGTTACTTCAAATGGATTTTTTTATGAATTTTACATTGTTGCTTTTCTAACCTAAAAAAATATGACTGTAAGTTGCATTTTTTACAAAGCAGTCCCTTCTGTGGAGCTCTTTTCTGTGTATCTGTGTCCACCGAAGGGATGATTGTCGACAGAATGGATAATATTATTGCTAATTACTTATTTCTCAGAAGCTATGTATGCTATGTGTGTTGCTGTTGTTTTTTATTAACTTGTTGTTATTTTGTATTGCTCGTTCTATCTAGATTATTTTAAAGTGAAACTTTTATTACATCGTCTCAAACTTTTTCGTCTGTGTGTTGCATGTCGCGTGACGGTCAGCCGCGGAGTAGGGATAAAGTGAAAAGCGCTCGTTTAATATGTGTATATCATCTAAATAATTGTTAAGTATTATGAATGTCGTACTCTAAGACACAGAGTTCAATAAAAATATTAGTTGGAGACCTAGTCTACTTTTATCATTTCTCATTATCATTACCATTTTCCAAAATATAAAATTAAGATTGATGAAGCGATTTTTATACACTTAAGGGAATATTATTCCGAAAATTTTTAGTTAAATGTCTATAATGTGAAAAAAAGTTTCACTTTTACCGTGGTTTCATAAAAACCACACAATGCTTTTTTGTTTTAGCAACCATGCCTCCAAGAAAAAAAAATGACTGAGGAAGAAAAGAATAGAAGACGTCGAGAGCAAAAAAGCAAAGCATGTGTCGTGCTCGTGCAAGATTAGCTGACGCAGCGATTGAAGAAAGAAGGAGAAAAGATATAGATATATCAGATTTTAATTCATTGTTAGCTTGTGTGAAAAATAAATGTAAAGATATTGAAGTGATTGGCATAGATAATTCTCATGTGGCAGAAATCGAAGAAGTTGCAGCAACTCTCCCATAGTTGAAGGTTCAATAGAAAAACATTCTCCAGTAGCTTCAAGAAAGAGATTGCACTTTGATGATGTTTATCCAGATGATTCTGATGATTTTGTTGTACCGCTTGACAGAACTTACTAATAAGAAACTTACTAATAGCTATAACTTTAACGGTAGTGACAGTAGTTACGAAAATATTTTTTAACTGTTGTAAATCGTAGACGTACAGCGGTAACTGATTATATTTGTCTCTTCTGTGGACAAATAAGATATTTCCGGTGGAATCTCACAGTTATTCTTTTTATTGATTTTTTAAAGACTGTTTTAACAAGAAAATATGTTAATTGTATAACGCAGGATATGTTTAATCATAACAAGTTATTTGTTTTTGTTAAGATTTAAAATCATCGATGTATAAGTTGATTTCATTCATTTCTGTGGTCAACTTAATATTTTCTGTGGACCATAAAAAGTAAATAATAGCAATATTTACTAAACTAATTAAAAATGATCTTTTTCTTACACGTGATTATATTATTTTGAATATTTAGCAATTAAAAGTTGATTTTGCACACAATCTGACGATTTTTATTTTTACAAAAAACGAAGCTTCAATTTTGATTATGACCCTAATAGACTATTTAAATTTTCCTTAAATGAAAGTAATAAAACTTCTTAGTTAATGTAAAGTTATGCTATCAAAAATGACAAAATAAAAAAAATACTTTTATAAATGGAACTACGAATTTGCTGCATCTGCTTTTGCTTTTGTTTCTATTCTGTCATATAAAAAGGTATGTGAACAGCGTTTTTGATGTTCAATATTCATTACTGAAGCTGTTGTAATGTCGTTTACACCTGAAGAATGCACCAGAATTCTCAGAATGCTGGAATCGGCCGGAGTCAGCGTGATACAGCAAGGACAGTTGGTGTGTCACTGTCAACTGTACAAGGAGTTCTTCGACGTTACGAGGAAACCAGCTCTAACACACGCAGACCAGGAACAGGCAGGGCTAAGTGTACCCCAGCAAGAGAAAATCGATACTTGGTCAACACAATGCTTCGAAACCGCTTTCTCACAGAAACTGCACTTAAATATCAGTTCCGACGCCTCGGAGGAACTAACTGAAGCGCATGGACTGTAAGACGACGACTTGCTGAAGCAAAAAACCATTAAGACCTGCAAACGGCCCTAAATTGGAGCGTGGGCATCGTATTTCGAGATTAATATATGCCCGGAAGCACTTAAATTGGAGTAGGTATTGCAAGTTGGTCAAGAGTTATATTCTCAGATGAATCAAGATTTATGCTCTATAAGAACGACGGAAGATCAAGAGTGTATAGCAGACCAGGGGAGCGATTCAAGCAAACATGCATCGAAGAGAAAGTGGCCTATGGTGTTGAATCCTTACTTGTATGGGCCGGAATTTCTACAGACAGTTGAACAGATCGTGCGCGTGTGCGCGTGAATTACATATAAATTCAATAAGAACGCGCTTCCGCGCGGGGAATTTGTCTCCGTGCGTGTTCCGTCCACATCGCGAGATGCGTGATCCGCCTTAGAGTGAAAGTGGGCCTCAACATACTTGGGAAAAGGCACGGCAGATGATGATGATACTCACTACAGCCTGGGCACCTGTATCAGCCACCGTACGTGCGGTGAATGGACGTCGTTCTTCAATGCCCACGAGGCCAGCTTGTTCCACTCGTTCGGTCGCTTGCAGTAGATCGAGATCCTAGGCTCCGTGTATGAGTACCTGCTTTCCTGAAGGTCCGACATCACCTCCTACGAATTAAATAGGTTTAAGATGATAATAATAATAATAATAATGTTTATTTTATCTCCACAAATTACACAAAGTTCATACATTTCACAGATGACAGGAAAACTTTACAAGAAATTTGTAATTTGTGGGAGATCTGATGATGTTCAAACATCGTGAGGAAACCGACATGTCCTAGAACCAACACTTCGAAGACATGTGACATCTAACAACCCGCTGCACTGGGCCCGCGTGGTAGATTACGACCCACTCCCATAGAGAGGACGCCTGTATCCCAGCAGTGGGAACATTATAGGGTGATTATGCTATGCATAAGGAATGTGCCATGTGTTTGTTAGTTTCAAAATATATTTATAATTTTAGCAGCCTTTTCTGAAAGCTACGACAAAGGGGCTATGGGGCAAAGATAACGTCCCAATTTTAAAATGGGAGTTCTGCATATCTGGCATAAAAAAAGTATTTAGAAACCTGCCGCCAGAAGTAAATGGTCTGCGATTGATTCTGCTCAACATACCTTAAGGATGCTGGCGAAATACTTCCCGTTCATGTAGTTGTCAGTCTTGAGGAACACATTTCTCAGAGAACTCGCTCCAACGGGGTTGTACTTCGCGTTGAACTTGTCGAAACGGAGAAACGTATTGCGATCCTGTTTACAATCAGTTTAGAATATAGTCCTGCAGATCCAGGCTAAATCCGTGGGGGTGGGAGTGATGGGACGCTTGTATTCTCTTCTCTCATGTCTACGAGCTGTACTTATTACTCATGTCGTGGCTCTCAATCAGTATAGTAGCAGTTCTTATTGCCAATTTGCGCTTTTGTCATTTCTAATATGACGATATTTATTTATTTATTTAATAATTGAAGCACACAAATCACATAAATGTATAGAGGCGGATTTAATGCCATAGGCATTTTCTACCAGACATCCTTTGGGTGATGCAGAGACAAACAGTGGTAGGTTATGCGTATCTTTATATTTCAATATTTATTCCTCAATTTTCATGATGGCACATGAAAATTGAGGAATAAATATTGCAATATAAAGATACGCATAAAGCTATTTAAAACTATATAATTTGGGATGCATGAAGAAGCCTCCTCGGGTAGCGCAGTTTGTTCCGCCAGTTGCTCAACAGAACCGAGCGCTCGGCGCATCCTGGACAATCACAGCCAACACCTTATTTGACCGGCAAATTCTTCCCTTGCGGTGGTAGTGCTAACGCCCGCCAGGTTTGCGACCACCCTCCCACCGGAGTCCGGCGTCAAGCAGCCTGCTGTGTGTCGTCGATGCGTGGGAGCTCCAGTGCCTTAGGCATCTTCTGGGCACACTCGTTCCATCATAGACCTCATCTATCGCTTTCCATCAGGCGTGATAGAGGTCATGAGCGGGCCCATTCAGCAATTTAAAAAAAAATATATTTTATCTATTAATAAACAAATAAAATAATAAAATTACATAACATTACAAAAATAACTAACAAAACAACAACTACCAACTACTCATTTTTGTAATTTCAATACAATATTATTTTTATAACATTATTTATTTAAGTATTTAATATACATATATACCAAATTATATATAAATATAAACGCAAATAAATCCACGATATTATCGTGGACGGTCCATAAAATGTATGGAAATACGCGGACGTTATAATATTTTTTAAATTTTTTTAGGGTTCTGTAGTCAACAAGGAACCCTTATAGTTTCGCCATATCCGTCTGTCCGTCCGCAGCTTAGCTCAGAGACTCTTAATAGAAAGCTAAAATTTGGCATGGATTGCGTTGCGGTATCAATCGTGATTGTTAATCACGCTGACAAAGTGGTAAAATTAAACAATGAAAAAAAATGTTTTTAGGGTATATGCTTGTTTTTTCTCGTCTAACCCATGGCGTGGGGTATCGTTGGATGGGTCTTTAAAAAATATTACGGGTTCGTGAAAGTCATTTTTCGATTCAGGGATCCGTTTGTAAAATATTAAGCTTTTAAAGTGCACATTTCTGTTAGAGTCAAGTGTCCCGCCAAGCTAAACGGTTGTTTTTAGATACCTATGTGTAAAAAATCACGGTGGTAGTATGTATAACGAATTTAAAAGGAAAAGTATCACAGCTAAGTAGGCTTTACAAGTTTACGGGTTATTACTCGTAAACTTGTAAAGCCAGTCTTGCATCTAGTCTGCAGTTGCAATGCATGGGAGAACATGATTTTCAACCACAATGTTAAGTTTGCTCTCGGGATAAATTCATTCCAACTACGGAACCCTTGATTGAGCGTTGTCCGACACGCACTTGGATTACTGATTGTACCTGCTCTTGACCTCGATCATGCCTGATGGCGATGCGATGGATGAAGTCTATGATGGAACGAGCGTGCCCAGAAGAAGATGCCTGTTCACTTTTACTTTGAAGGCAGACGGATTAAATGTGGAAGGGACACAAACGCTTTCAGAGAGTTTATAATACATATAATGTTATCGTCGACGGAAATTTAAAAGAGTCTCCATATACTTCCATACATGTTACTTTCCTGTGTTATTGTGATGCCGTGACGTGGACGTGGATGTCCACGATAATATCGTCACGTTAAAAATTATAAAACCGGTCAATAACTAAAACAGGCCGTAGTGTCTTCCTGTCTCCTAAGAAAATTCATTTCGTCAAGTGTTAAGCGTGGTGAACTGGTAATTGTGGAAGATCACCAATCTGGTTTGAAGAAACTCGTTTTGCACTAAAGAAACAGAAATGATCTCGCTCTCACTGGATACGGGGAGCACAGAACCGAATTTTGTGGCAATGCTTAGGGACTGGACTAGACTAGACTGTCCAGCAATGGACGTCTTTCAACCGATTTTTTAAGACAATCCTACAAATATTAAAACACTCATACCGCATGCACATCCAATATATCCACATTGAGATCGTACGCGTCCAGTTTCATGTCCTCGAACACCATCTTGAGGGTGATGGGCACACCGTTGCGGATGTCCACCACCTCATCCGCCTGCGTTCTCAGGGTCTTCTTGATGAAGCGCAGGAGATGCTTCTGGTTCATGCATGACGCTGCGTGGATGTGAGTGTCCACTTTCCTGATGATTGATAGCTCGTGAACAGTCGTGAATATGGCGGGAGAAACCGGTTGTATATTTTGGTTACTCTACATTAGAGGAACTGCAAATATACTTTGTGGCAAAACGTATTCTGCTATGCCAGATGTGATTGCCTATCTTCTACGCCCAGTTCGGACAGAGTCATCTTCTTGAACACGTTGCAAATGGTATTTTTAAATAATTTTCGAAACGCTGGAAGAGGCCGCAATGACTTCTAAAAACAAAAGACCCATGCGTAATAAAATGCTTACCTGACATTGTAGAAGTCTCGATGAGGCACGGCTTTCTGCAGCGCCAGCTCGTGCAGTTCGTTCAGAAGCTGGTGCATCTTGAACTTCGACGACAGATACGACAGACGACGGTAGCAGAAAGATTTGCTACAAACAAAGTACCAATGTGACTTTGTAAAACTATATGTACTTTCTGATTTTATCTTGGACATTACTAACATCGGTGAAGGAAAACAACGTTAGGAAACCAGGACTTACTTAGTTAAGTCGAGGTTATTCGGACCTGTAGGCCTTGATGCGAATGCGATGCAGTATAAAATATAGTTGATCAACTGAATTAGTTTTTTCTTAGGTTATTTTTTTTTTTTATTCAAACTAAATAAATCATATAATTATGTCGCGTTGAAAAGCTGTTTAGCCTAAACAACAGATAAACATGATTTTGAGGTGAAGAACTGACTGGGTATCCCAAAAGTCGCGGAAAATGTAATTTTAATAGAAAAAACCAAAGTTATAATTTAGTTCGTTATAAAAGGAACTCTTGTGCAAAATTTCATGCTTCCAGACCCAGCAGTTTAGGCTGTGTGTCAGTGAATTCTTGAATTTTATTAAGTAGACAAACTGTGTGCCTGATGTTATGATCTCTCATCGCTCATCGGCAAAATAACAAACTCCCGTACAAACTTTCATCCCTATCAGTTACTGAAAGTTCAAAAATCCTGAATTTAACATTTTTATAGGTAGAATGGGCTAGCCGATTGGCTTACTGTAATTTCCCTAAAACAAGGATGCATCTATCATGTATGTATGTGCGCCAAATTAAAATATTGAATTCAGCATGTTGTAAAGTAAAAGAGAGGCTACGTGCACATATTGCCAACTTACTTCACGTTGTGAACTCTGCGATAAATGGATGGCTTATCGGGCGCGAGCTAAAATTGATACTTTTTAATTTTCTTATTTGTTTTGATAACTTTGAAAATAAAAAGTTTTACTTTTACGACAATAATTCGTGTCTACTTGAAGACAGTAACTTAGTTTGCACTATCTTGATAATTACACAATTTTTTGAAAAAAAATTGTGTAATTATCAAAAAATCAGCTGTTCCTTACATTTTGACGACTCGTACGAACATAAATGTAGGGAACAGCTGATTTTTTTTTCGCGATTTCGGGTTTCGTCCCATAGTAAAAGTTGTTCATAATGATGAGTACAATGACCCCTTAAGAGGTTGTGCGTTATTTAAGTTACACCTTGTATAACGATTTGGCGCAAGTTTTCCATTTCCTCCTGTATATTTTTTCAGGACCTCAATACACACATTATTGACAAATAAAAATAAAATAAAAAATTATAAAAAAATATTGACTAGGTACTTATTTAAAATTGATTGTAAAACATGCAAATTCGGAAAACTCCCTTTTAACCCTACAGTGCATAGTGTCCCACATATGGTATGTACATACCGAAAAATGTCTTACATTTTAAAAATCGATCCAAGTAGCGTGATCTAGTGTTGACAAGATTAACTATTATGTATTTGTGTTTCGAATTTAGTACCATATATTTTGGATAGACCTGTAGATAAACATTTATTTATGTTTTCTTCAAATCGGTGGGTACTTTGAATACGATTAACGAGCGGCGTATAATAATCGCAAAAAAATGATAAAATTAAAATGATAGAATTTTCAGGGTCGAAATAATTAGTATAGGTAAGTTCATGTTCATATTTGTCATTTTACGTGTAATCTTGTAATTTCATTGATACTACGTAACACATATTAACATTATAATGCATGATGTGCCATGCACAAAAACATACGTTTCTATTGAGTTATGATTTTTCTAAATATTTTTTCGAGAAATGGCATCATATTTGCAGGTTAATGTATTTTTTTAAGCCGATAAGAAAAATCATGTACTGTAGGGTTAATATGAGTCAGAATTCGGCAACCCGTATTGAGCAAGCCTGGTGATCGATGCTCTTGCCTTCTCTGTATGAGAAGAAGCCTTTGTCCTGCAGTGGGACTCGGCTGGAATTATTATAGGTAATAGAAGTCAAAAACTCACAGCGGCCCATCACAGATCATGTTCTGCATCTGCTGCAGGTCTCCCACGTACTTAGTGAAGGACATGAACTCGTAGGGCATCGGCCGGTTGGACTCCAGTTCTATCTGGTTGCGGAAGATCCTCATTACTCCGTCCTCGAAATTACAGGTGTAGTGCAGATCCGCTGGCTGGGAGCACGCCCATGGGTCCAGTGTCATCCCTGGAGGTGACAGACATCACAATATGTCAAAAAAATTAAAGGAGCCTGGGCGAATTTGTATGAGAAGTGGTCTATGGACCAATAGCGACACAGTTCTGATATTTGGGCGACTTCATTTACCTATACCATTGTGCCTGAAATTCTGACGTGGCAATATTAGGGAAAATATACTTTAAAAATTTACAGGATGTATCAACAAGTTGTAGCTACAGAAAGAAAAACGTTCCCAAGGGGGAAGCGCCAAGGTAACCCGCGAAATTCGAAGTGGATTTAAGATTTTTATTTGGAGCCTTGGCGTACACACTGTCGCGCAATTATGTTTTTTTTTTTTTCAAAATGGTATCCACACATGAGACCTATATAAATCGTTAGCTGAAATCAATTAAACAGAAAACATAATAAGACCAAACCCTGTAGTGTTACGTTTCCGAGATCTTAACGTTCAAAGTTGATCACGTGACATCCGTATTTTTTTTTGCTTACATCTTGTTGCTCAGATATTTGATTAGGTGCTTTAAGCTTTAATAGTGATTACTTCGAAGCAAAGTACCATCGACACGAAAAGAAGAAGAAGAAGGTATAATAACGAACTGTGTTCAGTCTGCAGGTCTTCATAGCTCTCGGTGACGCCTCTCATCGCATCTAGATTCTTGCTCTTGGGTATCTCCACACACGACACTGGAATAAAAATAAAATAATAAAAGAAAAAAAAATGCACTTATGAGGGACGTTATCGTAGGGAATCACCTATTTAGTAGAAAGTGTATTTGAAATGTAAAAATAATGGTAACAGCTTAACACAGATATATATAAAAAAAAAAAAAAACATTGGGAACGAAAACATTTAGTAATAATAATTTCGCGTAACAAAGACGGCTCAAGGTAGGCACGTGGCGACTTGCGCGGTATTATGAAACACGCGCGTACCTACGCCGTAAGGCCTCGTTTACGGAGACGCGGGGCGTCGCGCGACGCGTCGCGGGCTGCGCCACCGACAACCGCGCCAACGCGACGGGCGGCGCCCGGCGTCTCCGTAAAGGAGGCCTAAGCGTGTGGGCAGCGGACTGGTGCGCTTAGCCAGGCGCCTTCCTCACAACGGCCAGACGACGTAAAGAGAGCTTATTCCAAACATCGTGGCGCCACACGACCACGGGACGCTCTGGCTCGCATTGGAAGAAATTTTCTGCGGGTTACTACAATTTATTATTGTGTTTTGAAATAACTACGACACTTCTTTTGTGTGTTTTAAAAAGCCGTTTTACTCTCCTATTTGAAAGTTTATGCCACGATCATCATCAGCATCATTGGTAGAAATAGGGACAAACCAGATCAAGCGCGTTTCAGGTTGTCTAAAGTATGTAGTGACCGGGGTTCCAAGTGAACTGATTAAAGAAAGAAAAACATATTCAGTATGAACAAATTTACTTAACTAATGGTTCCAACTTCTTTGCAATCTAAGTACTAATATCTTAATCACTAAACAATGTAAAACAAATAAAAGTGAATGACGCAAACATAAAACAACTTATATAAAAAAAAAAAATCTTGATCTTCGAAAAAAAAAAAAAAATCTGAGGCTGGGATCGAACCCAATGGCAAGTTATCTTATCTCAGGCACTACGCCCAGAATCCAGCTGGTTTCTTGATTACCGAGGCGAATATGCGATTACTGTTCCACAATGAATAAAAATTATGCAGCTTTATTAATCGAAGCTGGATCTTAATCCACTATAGAGCACAAAATGAGAACAGTCAGCTTTGCAAAAAGTCTCCAATCATCCCACCTGCACCTAGTTAAATAGACGCAGACACTTACCCCGTTACTTCCATTACTCGCACACAAATTCACATTATTGCACCCACGGAACAGAAAAAACTGTTTTATTCTGTTCCGTGATTGCACCAATGACAATAGGTACGTATATTTATTATGTAGTAGGTACTTAATTTCCAAATAATAATGGCTTTAATTTACAGAAATTTTGTCTTCTACGAGTACCCATTGAAAATAACTCATTATTTTTCCGCTACCGTCACTTGTCCGTTTACTAATAGTGTTATTTAAACTATTGTGGCGAGTCTAGTGACGCCATCTAATATTGGACTCAAGAACTAAACTACCGATCATTACAAGTAAACCCTTCTTTTATGGGTTACTGTGTAAAATGTTATCATAAAATACCAATCGATATTTTTTAACGAAATGAGAAGAACTTTAAAACATGCATTAAACGCACACTATGTAGACAAGCATATTATAAGTTGGATGATTATATCGTAGATAGAAATGCTTGGCTTAATGCTGGTCCGGCTTCACAGGCACTTGGGCTCACTAGCTAACATTTCAATATTTGGAAGAGATGCTTCCCTCTTTAGGGTTCCATACCCAAAGGGTAAAAAGGAACCCTAATACTCCCGCTCCGCTGTCCGTCGGTCCGTCCGTCCGTCTGTCACCAGGCTGTATCTCATGACCCGTGACAGTTAGACAGTTGAAATTTTCACAGATGATGTATTTCTGTTGCCGCTATAACAACAAATACTAAAAAATTGAATAAAATAAATATTTAAGGGGGCTTCCATACAACAGACATGATTTTTTTGCCGTTTTTATAGATAATGGTACGGAACCCTTTGTGCGCGAATCCGACTCGCGCTTGGCCGCTTTTTTTGTTTCTGACATTACGAACTTAATGTTTATTTTTATTTTATTCAATCAAGTTTTAACTTTTGAATACTTCAATATTAAATATCTCTCATAGTAGATTATTCACTTAGGGGATAAGGCAGTGTCTTTATGTCGCGGGCGCTATTTTGAATCTTGAACGTAACGGATTCTAGGGCTCCCAAGGACTAGAATCCTGAGTGCAGTGAGGGATTCAAGCTCGCCAAGCCGAAGACACCTTTATCCCCGCGGAGAATAGGTACTCTAGTTTTCGCACCTACTGCGAGGTAATAAAAACCAATTCGATTATCGAATTAGTAGTCTATGAAACTGTTAAATAACCGGGGAATACCTATTTACCCGACTACGTGTCAGGACTGGGTTATCTTTTTATGCGTACTTATCTATGTAGCTATCTCTGTATGTGGAATTCCTTATTATACCCTCGAAGCATCCTAACGGCCGGATGGATTTTAATACTTCGTATAGTAGCTATAGTCATATATTCGTAACTTTTTAATTTTTTGCAAAATAACGGCTATTATTATTCGAAAACGACAAGGCAAGACCAACGAAACCTTGAAGACATTATGAGTGATCGTGTTACGTTATGATCTCGACGTTAGATGGGCAGGTGCCATGTACAGGTTGGAGTGTGGCGTAAGGCAGAGGGGCTTAGTCAACCTATATGTCAATCAGCTTATAAGTGAGCTCAGCGACACCCAAGTCGGTTGCTCCATTGACGGACAATGTATCAATAATACAAGCTACGCGGATGATATGGAGTTACTGAGCCCATCGATCAGTGGGTTAAGAAAGCTCCTCCGAATCTGTGTCCTCTGTCTCTGTCTGTGTCTGAGAGGGAACGTAGAGCGTTGGCTGTCAGGTGTAGCATGCTGGCCCGCAGGTCCGCACGGTGTATGCGAGAGATTAAAATAACACTGTTTAGGACCTACTGCCAGTCGCTGTATACGTACGCCCTGTGGGTCAGTTATGCACAGGGCTCATTACATGTACTCAGGATTTTGAAATACCTTGATTTAAAAGAGTGTCCTTGGAGTTTCTTGCCCGTTCTTCTCCATAGAGATCTACGTTTTGGAATGGGCTACTAGCTTCAACTTTCTGACTAGCTGACCGATTATTTAATTTTGACAATTCAAACGTGTCTGTAATAATATGTATATAATAGTAGTGTGTGTTTGAGGGGCTTGTGGCTAAGTATAACAGCCGCATGGGTCGATCGATCAGGTTAAGCTACCGTGGATGGGTGACCATCTTCACATACCAAGACCCCTCCGTGCCTCGGAAAGCACGTTAAGCCGTTGGTCCCGGCTGTCATTCGTGGATCTTTGACAGTCGTTACGGGTCGTCAGTAGCCCGAAAGTCTGACAGTCTTACCTAGGGGTACCGTATTACCCAGTAACTGGGTTGTGGAGGTCAGATAGGCCGTCGCTCCACGTAAAATACGGGTATTCAGCTGCATCCGGTTAGACTGGAAGCCGACCCCAACATAGTTGGGAAAAGTCTAGGCAGATGATGAATTCAAAAGTGTCTGTAAATAGTTTAATTGAAATAAATGCTTCGAGTTTGAGTTTTGTTCCACCCATTGCTGAGTATAAGCCTCGCCCTTTTGTGGCACGCTATGCTTCCCCAGATCTGTGCCACGATAATTATCAAGAATTATGCTGATGGGTAGAAGATTAAGGAAGAGGTGCTTACATCTGGCCTCAGAGCGTTGCGGACTCAGCATATCCATCGGCCTCACCAGCTCATCGGAAGAACACGTCGTCAACCGCATGTATTGTTCAGCAAATGAAGCTGGAATATTGAAAGCACATCGACGTTTAGTAACAGATACCGGCGTAAGTGGGCATAGATCTCCATGTGACTTCTCGTCTGTCGTGATGGTCAAGTCCTCTTAGACCGACCACACACCGCAACGCGCGGAAAAACGGAGGTAAATTCCTCGTACGGAATCGCGTTTTTATTGAATTTCAATATCAACATTTAGCATGTCACTGGCTTGCAAATTGCAAAACCTAAGAAAATTTACATTTCTCGGACTACCCGGACGCTTCCCCCTTAAATGTTTACCAACAACGCGCCCCTGGCAATGCCAAAAGATCCTTGTAGCGCCCTAGAGTGCGCGCAAGAAAAGTCTGCGCGCGACGTTTTAGTTCAAGATTATATCACTGCTAGCAGTTTTAAACACTCTCGGCATGATGATGGCAATTACATATTTACTTTAGAAAACAAGGAACACGGCAGCCTCTTGAGACCTGATATTTAGCGACTAGATGGCGTCAAACGATTATTTCCGCTCTACTAAAAATGTGGCCGTCACGGGATGCCCGGCAGATGTAAAACATAGAAAAGAGCGGCGGCGGCGGCATGACGCCACAAAAGAGCGTCATTATATTAGGTTGTCTTATAAGTTCTTGCCATATTTTATTTTTCTCGAATTTTCACACTGCATTTGGACCGGGTACTACTAGTGATCGGACTGTTCGTTTCTGGTACAAGCGTTTTGACACCGGTGATATAAGCTGCGAATATCAACCTCGCTCAGGCCGACCCACCAGCTTCGATGAAGATGCTTTGCGTCACGAACTTGAGCTACATCCAGACTATAGTACGCGCAATTTAGAGAAGGCGCTTAGACAATCCCACGCCACTATAGATCGTTATCTGAAATCGATGGGATATCGCAGTGATGTCACGTTGGACACCTCATGCGTTAACGGACCATGACCGGGCCGTTAGTGTGGCCATTTGTCAAAGTTTGTTACTTCGTCCGCACAGACGAGACTTTCTCAAGGATATTATTACATGTGACGAGAGCTGGATACATTATGAAATTAACACGCGTCATGCCTATTGGATTCGTCGCGGGGAAAACCCACCAGCCCAGCCTAAACTTAATGAACACGGTCGTAAGATTATGTTGTCTGTTTTCTGGGATTGGCTAGGAATGATTTTCTGGGAACTCCTCGAATCTCATCAGACTATTAACGCCAATCTGTATACGCAGCAGCTTCATAAACTAGCAGAGATGATAAAAATTAAGCGGCCAAAACGACTTGGAGTCCAACTTTTGCATGACAACGCAGGACCTCATTGCGCCAAGTTAACACATAAACAGCTGGAGGAGCTAGGATGGCTGACTGTTCCACATCCACCGTATAGCCCGGATCTTGCGCCTTCAGACTTTCATTTATTTCGAGCTCTTAAATTTCACATACTAGGAAAAAAATTCGAAAATTCTGGAAGTATTAAAATTGAACTTGAAAATTTTTTCGAGTCCCAGCCTGCCTCATTTTGGGAGAAGGGTATTCAAATTTTGCCCAGTAGATGGCTGACTATTGTCGATAACGAGGGAGACTTAATTAAATGTATTTTTTATTAATAAAAAAATATTAATAATAATTTGTATTTTAACTGGCAATAATTTATGAGACAACCTAATATATGTTGGCACAATACATCTATTGGCGCGACTTGAGCGTAAGACGAACTCACATTTCACATCAATAAAATAGATCTACTCACTATCCAAGTTGATGGTGCTTTGATCATAGTCCTTGAATGATATCTTCATGGTAGAGAACTTCTCCCGCTGCTTCTGATTGCGCAGATACCTTTCTAGCATCGGGGAGAAGTATTGCCGCGACGCGGCCATGTACTCCTGTCGGGTCGTCAGCACCTGCAGCAGCAGCTGCGCCGAACGGATCAGATCCTCGAGAGGAACCTGTTCATCAAAATCGTTACTGAGGCAACATTTGGTTTCTACAATATAAACTCACGCCTTTTCTCATGGCGGCAGGCAATAACTACAGAATTCCACGTGCTACGATCCTTACATAAGTACTCCTACAGTCTTACCAAGGGGTATCGTGTTACCCAGTAACTGGGTTGGGGATCAGACAGGCAGTCGCTCCACGTAAAATACTGGTATTCAGACGCATTCAGGTAGACTGGCAGCCGATTCTAAGTTAGTTTGGAAAAGGTTAGCAGATGGCGACCAAATGTACCAAATGGACACTTTTTGTATCCATCTGAAGCCTTCCTGTCACACATCACCAGCACACCGCGGCACGACGCTGTGTCGCGAAAAATGAGGTTTCTTCCAATAATTGTAATAGACAGAACAACAGCTAGTACCTGCTACCTGTAATTTCTGTTCTTCTATGTTTTCTTCACGCCTGCTATTAAGAAGACACTTTTTAATAGCGCGGGCAGAATACGCAAGAGTCTACCGGTCCATATATCCAGAGAGAAACTGCTACTAACTAGTCATAAGATGCAGAATTTTTACGGCACACTGTATTTTCGACGTCGCAGCAGCGTGTTCAATGTGTGATGGCTCTTCTTGTGTTTTATCTCGTGTTGACTACAACTAGGGTTCTTTTGGCGCGTGGAAGATCGGAACTAACGCCACCATCTTGTTTTTCAATACATGTCACAAAACCGATAAATATAGGTAAGTTTACCAACAGCACCCCCTGTCAACGGCATTCGATTGCCAATAAAACCTTGTAGTAGCTGGAGGTGTACGCACCCCGGTAACGTGTATCCCGCTGACAGAGACGCGCTGGAAGCGCACGTCATCCGCGCCATCACTGGCACGCGGGGCGCGGATGTGCGTGCGGTTGTGATCGCGGGTCGACAAGCGACTCATCTCCTCCAAGTTTTGCGTGGAAGTCATATCCCTACAAAAACGTTGATGGCATATCACATACAAAAACGTAGAGTCATCAATGCTAAGCTGTTGCTCCCAAAGTACAGAAAGTTACACGGTGATCGTTAAAAGAGATCAAATTTAGTTCTATTTTTAAAATTAATTCCCGCCCTAGAGAGGCAAGCAATTACTATGAGTCCTTCCCGCCCAAAGGCGGGAATAAATTCCATTCTTTGAAACTTTGCATGCCGTAAGGTAAAATGTATCGGCGCTATTATTATAAAAAATATACAACGTGTAACGTTAAATGCGCAAAACCTGAAAATAGTTTGATCAGAATAACGAGCAGAATTAATTGAACCACTTTTTAATATAGACCACATTTTTCAAAAAATCTTCATTAAAAACGTTGCCGTGTCTATTTATTAATAGGTCAAGCAACCCAATGTCAGCGCGGCGCAGCGGCCCGGTGACGACTCCTCCCTCGGTAAAGCGTCGTCGCAGACGCAAGAAACGATCAGAATGGCCAGTAAAACTAAAATAGCACATATAAAACCTTTACAATTATTAAAATTTTATTGACTTATTTTCTCTCTGAAATAGGTCAATTGAATTAAAAATCAGTTGGGGTGGCAGAGGTCTTGCGCATTTAACGTTACACGTTGTATATCTTATCTGTTTAGCTGAAATATAAGCTAATAAATAATTTCTATTTCTAGTAATAGCTGACGCAGAATTGGGCGAGCCGCACCGCATTGCAAAAATCCTTCTACATCTCTTCAGTTTTCTATAAAGCAACGCACACTACCGGCGGCGGGCCGTACCGAATTTTTGTATAAAAAATGCCTTGCGCTGCGGCCCGTTGCAGCTGTAATGTGCACTTGGTTTAAGAAACTAGATTAAAATATAGTTGCTACCGTTACCCCGGCTCGCGTCTGGTCCATTTCTTGTATTCTTTGTGTGGCCCCTGAGGTTTGGGTGACAGATTAGCTTTGGATGTACTTGGTTTGGCGACGAGCTTAAAAGTAGATCTTTTCTTCATTTTCGTTAAGTTATTATTTACACAAAAGATTTATCCCATTTTCGCGGCACTCGTTAGAAATACAGCGCACGCCACGGTGACGTGCGTTTGAATGCGTATTGAATCTCTATATTTAGGTGTAAGTTTTTTTTATGAACGAAAGAGGTTTCTCTTGATCGTTAATTCCTACGTTCATCTAAGGTTCATTCACTTTACGGATAAAAAAAAGTTGGCAGAATGTAGGATAAGCAGCCCCGGGTCTATGGCAAATAGGGGCCCAAGCCCCGTGCGCTAACTTCAGCGGGCGGCAAATTCAAGCGTGACAGGCAAGTGCATCACCCAGCGCATCGCAACTTGGCGACACATGAGATGAGCGAATGTAGGCGGCATTGTAGCCATGTGTTGTTTGTTTGGTCTTAGAAACCAACCACTGGAAACATATTGGGCATACACTCATATTCTTCACTACTTGAACTGCTTTCTTCAGTAATTTTGTTTATTTATTTAAACTTTTCGCACACAAAAAGGTACAAAGGCGGGCCTTAGGCATTCTCTACCAGTCAACCAAGGGTGGTGAAGAGATTAAATGGCAGGTGCTTTGTTCTGTTATATTTCTTTGTTTTTTGGGTAAAGGTTTAGGTTTAGGTTCAGGAATTATGTTTCTTCTTACTTCAGTAGCGTTTCTTTTTCATTCAAGTTCTTCTTGTTCTAAACCTCGAAACAGTTAACAGACTGATGCTGAAATATTTTTATATGAGCTTGAATCCAGGTACGAAAAATTTACACAATGGTCCCCCAAGGGTTTTCATCGGTAAAACAAAAAATATCGTGATTTTTAACTCGAAACTACTGAAATACAATCACAATGTTTATAATACTGCAGTGAGTGAAAAGTAATGCTTAGATTTTCTGTTATGACTTATAATATTAGATCGAATCGTAAGGAAGTATGGCAACACAAAATGGTTCACAGACTCTTTTTCCGGGCCCTCCATAGCCCTGATGTAGACTTTTTGGCGTCTCTATCCTGGCCGCTTGTTGGCGACCTGTTTGAGGACACCGAAGGTTTTGTCTGTACAATTATGGATGAAGTTATCATGACCATAGACATATATATATGGACTGGAAATACCTACGAAAAAAGGGTGCCTACCTACAACTCATATTGTCTCAAAAAATGGCTGCCATTGCTAGGGTTGTATCAATCAAGGAACATTGGTGTTACTATAACGAGTATCGATACTAAATACGAGTCGTACTAGTTATCACGTTTGGATCATAATATAGTATACTAACTTATAGTCCGTTCTAACTAAGGTTGCCTACTTTATAGTAACGTATCCTAGTTTATTTTCGATAAACATACTTTATAATTTTGCATAAAAATACAGTATGCGAAAATACTTTATTTCTAATCTTTTGTTATGCGTAAAAGACTCATATGAACTATTTATCGATAGGTACAGACGCCAGCACATCAAGCTACCCGAAACTGTCAAATTATCGCAATCAACTTTCTTCCCTGAAAATAAAATTAATGCCAAGTGTTTTTTCGGCACAGAATTAAAAAAAACACTTTTTAATTGCATCACGTTTACGTATTAAAGTGAAGGAAAACAGCGTGAAGAGATATGTATCCATATGCCCAAAAACAGGTGCTTTCGCATATTATACCTTTGGGTTGGAAGGCCAGAGAGCAGTAGTTTCTGTTAGGTATGCGGACCCTAGTGAAAAACAAGTTAATCACTAGGGTGAATGAATAATATAAACTTCCCATCACATTCTCCGTGAATGGGATGGGATGCTTATATTATTGTGTTAATGAGTGGTGGAGTAAAAATAAAATAAAGGTATTTTTTTTTTGCCTTTGTTTATTGGTATGATAATGATTAACAAATATAACGTTCAATTATCGTTCAAATATAACGTTTGATTAGTAAAATAGGCTTACAAAAGTAATACTTTGCGAATGCGATGCTTTGGGCATCTTTTGTGATTGGTCCAAGGCATTCAATTGTATTCTTCATGAAACCTTAATCAGGAAACTTCGCCACTACGGAATCCGGAACCCTCTCTGGATCTTCTCACTTCTTACTTCAGTGATAGGATTCAGAGAGTTGATGTTAACGGGAAAAGGTCACCCGGATCTGTAGTACGAATGGGGGTCCCCCAGGGCTCAATACTTGGACCATTTTCATTTATTATTTATATCAATGACTTGCATTACCTCATAAAGGATGAACATGATATAGTGTTTTTTGCAGATGACACTTCACTTTTATTTAAACTCAAACGTCAACAGCTGGTTACTGACAGTATAAATAGTGCCCTCGCAAAAGTAGTAAACTGATTTAATGTTAATAATCTACTTCTTAACGAAAAAAAAAACGAAATGTATTAAATTTACGATACCAAATGTTAGACAAGTAGAAACTAGTGTTCTCATAAAGGGTGAAGAGTTAAAACCCGAAAATACCACAGTATTCTTAGGCATAACTTTGGATGCCAAGCTTCAATGGGGTCCCCATATAGATAAATTGTCAAAAAAACTTAGCTCTGCAGCATACGCCGTTAGGAAAATTCGTGACTTAACTGATTTAGAGACAGCCCGTTTAGTTTACTTTAGTTATTTTCATAGTGTGCTGTCATACGGTATTCTGTTGTGGGGAAATGCCGCCGATATTCAGACAATTTTAATTTTACAAAAAAGGGCAATTCGTTCCATTTATAAATTAAGTCCCAGACACTCCCTCAGAGACTTTAAAGGGATTAATATAATGACTGTGCCTTCTCAGTACATTTATGATAATCTTTTGTATGCACATAAAAATATAATCTGTTTAAAAATACAGTGATATATATAATATAAATACTAGGAACAAACACAAATTTGTTGTTCCTACAACAAGGCTGACGTTTCATAAGTGCCCATGTAGGTTTATGTGAAAGAAAATATTTTGATTTTGGTGCTGTGAACCACGGGCCGGACCTAGCAAGGTCAATCGGAGCTAATAAGACGCAGGACTATTTATGTTAACATAGCAGAATATACCGATATCGTTCCAGCGGAGGAACTAGTTCCGGAAACTATTAGGCAACGGTACAACACTATTCTATTATGACATATTATTGTAAACAAACGAATGAATTAACAAAATAATAAAAAGGTCTGTTATACGGAAATTCACCCAAATATCAATACTTTAGCCATAAATTCATGATCGCGTTACAATTATATCATCGAATGTCTATTATTGTATGTGTTATTGCATGAAAACCAGCTACTAACCTGTGCAAAGAAAGTTGAGGTTGATTTTCATTCTTCCTTGCACCACACTTCACAATAGAACACACAGGCATGTTGAATTGCTGTTTTTCAACATTTACATGCAGTTTTAAAGGTAAAGTCCTCGTAATTTTCTCGCAAATCTCAATAATACAAAAAATAAACAACCATTTGACAGCTGAACTACCACGAAACTTGGCGACAAAGATGGCTGCTCTGGCACCTACCTACAACCGTGTATAGAATAACAGGGCATCTCCTGTTATATCCCATCTCAATGATCATGACCAATAATTATAGGAAATACATTGTCAAAGACAGTACGGTTGACATCTGCCGGTCGATTCTGTAAAAATCTCACCGTGAAATCATAAGTGAAGTGAGCACTTATTAGTGTTAATCCCTAGCGAATGACAGCTCAGTCCACGCACTTCACCCAAGCTTTCACGGTGAGATGGTTACAGAAACGCACGGCTGTTGGGCATACCATTGTCCCGGTGAATCAATCCGATATATTGATTCCGGTTCTTCTTGTCTTACTAACAGCGAGTACTTGCACAAACACAATCTAGTGGCTAGGATTATCCACCAGCAACTTGCCTCGCAGTACAACCTTGTGGAGTCCGAATCACAATACTACAGGTATGTGCCGGACCCAGTTCTCGAAAATGGTCACGCCACTTTGTACTGGGATAGATCTTCACCACTGACAGGACTATTGTAGGCAATAAGCCTGATATTCTGGTGATAGATCGATGAGATCGCCGTGCAATGGTTGTTGATATCGCTGTCAAGAACGACGAGAATCTCGTAAAAACTGAGAAAGATAAAATAATCAAGTATCTTGACTTAGCACACGAGGTTGTCGACATGTGCGACGTGGGCTCTCCAGTCATTGTACCGATAATCGTTACATCCAATGGCCTATAGCGGAGAGCCTCAACCAACACCTCAGGAGGCTCTCATTGCGCGGCTGGGTCAAGGGCTTGATTCAGAAAGCAGACACGGCACACATAGTGAGGAGGTTCCCCTCTCTACAGTCCGCGCGCGAGCTCCGAGGAATGATAAGGAATGTTGACGTAATGAGCTAGAGTTGTGATTTAGTCGATATTGCACTGTCGATACTAATACATCTTGAGCCTCCGCGCGAGTGTAAATCTTGAAATCATTTTATGAGGGTATTATGTACAGACGCCAGCATGTCAACATACCCGAAACTGTCAGATTTCCCCAATCAACCTTGAAACTAATTCTTTAGCAATAAAGTCGAAAATCTATTAAAGCGACGATAGTACAGACGCCAACACATCAAGGTACTATAATCTGTCAAATTTATTTAATAGATTTTCAACTTTATCGCTATTCGCATTAGGTTCAAGGTTGATTACGAAAATTTGACAGTTTCGGGTACCATGATATGCTGGCGTCTGTACTATCGTCAATCTCCTCACGCACTTCAATAATAAATGAGTCGACAACATTCTCCATTAAACCATCCCTTTGCTTTCCTTTCCTTTTACTATTTATAGTAGAAAATAACACTACCTACTATCGCAAAATTAAAAATGACTCGATAAGCGTGTTCTCGCGTCAAGGTCGACACTAGTACTGGGAGAGTGCGGGGGATGGAGCGACGGTCGGGCGCGGCGCACACCCGCCCGCTTCCTCAGTCACCGATTCCTCGGAGCTCGCGCGCGGACTGTAGAGCCCTGAGCCTTTTTTGTTGGTTAATTTACAATAGAATAGTTTTAATTATTTTTGGATCTTTTTATTGTTGACTTGATTATTGCATAACAGTCTTAAAAACAAAAATTAATAACTTATTTTTGTTTTTAATGTTCTGTTTGATTTTTGTTTTTAAACGTATTACAATATTATTATTACTCTTTAATTGCTTCATTTATTGTTATTTTAATATTTTAAGATAATGTTTTAATATTAATAATATTTCTTGACATTTGCACGTCACACCATGTGGCAAACACGTACCTACAATAATGTTGTTACCATCTTGCATGCATGTATTTTCTTGTGTAGGTATATGACACATGTTTAAGGAAATAAATATTATATTATGTTATCTGACCACCGGCAGCTACTTTATTTATATTTTTAAACGTTTAAAAAATATATAATCTTAGTAAAGGAATAATAATGGATGGAAAATTAGCAATTTAGTTATATATTTTTGTTACTATAATGTTATTAGTCTGTAAGCTTTCCTAAAATAAAATAAATAAATAATAAATAAAAAACTTACTTTGACTTCTCAAAAATTTCACCTCGTCGTCTAGAGCGTCCGCGTCGAGCCACGCTCGCGGGAGACTGGACGGTGTGTCAGCAGTTCAGCACGCGTTCTAGGAGCCCCTCGCGGTATCGGGAATATGCGGAGCGTAGTTAGAGTGTATTCTCGATGGTACTACCGTACCCTGGTAGAAATTGTATCCGGTCTACCCTACGTTACATTAGTGTGCATACACGCGAGCAGCACACGTCAGCGGCAGAGTCAACTGCAGCCGTCGGCAACGAGCCGCTCGTGTATTTGAGTAAGGTTCTCAAATACACCAGTGACATTTTGTTGACGGCAGCCACCGACGGCACAGGCAACTGCAGCCGTCGGCCACGAGCCGCTCGTGTATTTGAGTAAGGTTCTCAAATACACCAGTGACATTTTGTTGACGGCAGCCACCGACGGCAGAGGCAACTGCAGCCGTCGGCAACGAGCCGCTCGTGTATTTGAGTAAGGTTCTCAAATACACCAGTGACATTTTGTTGACGGCAGCCACCGACGGCAGAGGCAACTGCAGCCGTCAACGCGTGTCGGCGGCTTCCGTCGACATTTGGCGACAGCTGCAGTGAGTGGGCTGGTGATAGTAAAGTAGTGAGGAGACATAAAATAATAGTCCTGATCCGGGGTTATAGAGTTTTATTGATTTAAATATAGTTTATAATTTATACATATTCTGAAAGTAAAACATCAGTGCATCGTGCATCAGTTATTTGTTCACCATTTTGAATAATTTATGTACAGTCAGGGAAAATAATGTTTATCAAATCGACACAGTACGCCAATTTGCTGTGTTATAGCCATTTCAATATACCTAAGACAATTTAAATTGGTAGTCAATTTGGTAATGAATAAACCCTGACTTTTCGTAGTACCTGTATTTTTATTTCTATGGACAATTTTGACATACTTACCTAAATAATAATACAAATACATATTTATCAAAAATGTAGTATTAAATCCTGTATATTTTTGTATTTTTTTGGATAAAAACTGTGATTGAAACTTAAAAAAAAAACAATACTTCATTTCTGTTAAACTCAAATAATGGATAAATGATTGACTTAAATACTAAAAGAAACAATACTGTTTAGTAAAAATGCAGCTTACGGCATTAACATTCTTGAAGACAAATATTAATGAATATTAACAAAAACATTTTCACGATTTTAGTACTTAATTTAAAATACCAACTATTATTTTATTTCCATGATTACTAAAGGCGCTATTTTGAAAAACTGTTAACTGTATGAATATTCGGATAGCTCACAACTGTATATAAATATATTTTATAGCTCTTATGACTCAAACCCGCACTTAAGTCACGATTTACTGTGACTTAAGTACTTAGTCCATTTTAATACAGAAAAGGGTGAGTTGCGGGTTTTAGTCACACGAGCTATAAAAATAGTAATAATATATACGATACGTGACTAAAGTATTCTATTAATGCACGGCGCTTAGGTTAAAATTCTATTCTTTCTTTCTAATTTACTGTTTCTTGTACGTACGTATCGTAAAGTACTGTTTGTTGCCTTTTTCATTGTTTTTATTATTTTTACACGGAGAGAAAATTCTTAGAATAATTACTGTGCTCGTCACTGTAAAGTGAGTGCAAGTGACATCTACAGAAAATTTTCTGAGTGAGATTGGGAAAAATTCACTATTTGTCCAATAAATTTTACTGTACAGCATAAGAATATTTACTGTGCTAGCATGGTAATTTTTCCATTACCACTCAAATGCACTCAGATTATGAGACAGCACAGTAATTTTTCCAAGATTTTTGTCTCCGTGTATAGTAACTAAATATGCCAATATGGAATCTGAGGTAGTATTATAAGACACTTTTTTTTTGAACTGTAGAATTACATTCTTCTGTTTAACTTTCTTATACTGTAGGGTTAAATTCATGTAATTTACTTTAATATACTGTAGAATAACATTCAGGCAGTTTACTCTTTTATACGGCAGGACTAAAATAATGTAATTAACTTTCTTATTCTGTAGGATTATATTCATGTAACTTGCTTTCTAATTCTGTAGTATTTCAGTTGTTTAGTTTACCTATTGTTTTATACAGTAGGTTTACATTCCTGTTGTTAACTATACTGTAGAATTACATTAGCGTACATAGTTAACTTTTTTGGGCAGGCCCAGACGGAGATGGCGGGATGGGCTGGACTCCTTTCATAAACATTGGTCCTTGGCACCTCTAAAGAGAGTAGGGAGGCATTTGCCCAGCAGTGGGAAATTATTGGGTAATAATAAAATAGTAAACTTTCTGATACTGTAGGGTTACATTCATGTAGTTTACTTTCTTAAATTATAGGATTACATTTCTGTCGTTTACTTTCTTATACTGTAGGATCACATTCCTGTTATTAAGTTTCTTATACTGTAGGATCACATTCCTGTTATTAAGTTTCTTATACTGTAGGATCACATTCCTGTTATTAACTTTCTTATACTGTAGGATCACATTCCTGTTATTAACTTTCTTATACTGTAGGATCACATTCCTGTTATTAACTTTCTTATACTGTAGGATCACATTCCTGTTATTAACTTTCTTATACTGTAGGATCACATTCCTGTTATTAACTTTCTTATACTCTAGGATTACATACCTGTTGTTAAATTTCTTATACTGTAGGATTATATTCTGTATATAACCTATACAAGCGATGGTCGTTTCAAGCTGACGATGGGAGCCGCAAAGTTGGGGATCGCGGGGGATACTCCCCCATTGGTGCCGCTGAACGTCATGGGGGATTCAGCCTGGGTGAAGCGGCACTGTGAATAGTAACATTGAAGAAAACGAATTATTAGTAGCTGGTTGGTTTAGGAGACAAGCATGCTAAGAGCATTCTTTTTAGTGTTCCTACTATGAATTACTCTCAAGATTGCAAATTCTATCACTAATTTAAATACATAGGTACTTAGTTCCGTTTGTTTTCTAAAACATAGGTTTGAAGCGGGAACTTGTATACGGGAAATTGTGATTTCCCAGTACTTGCCAAATTATATAAAAGCCTCCGAAAAAAAATACAAATAATTGGGTAGTTAAAGAGCCTATTATCATTAAATAATAACATATTGATTAAGTCAAACTCAAGACATACCACAGTAAATGAGAATTAAGCTGATCCATTAGGTACTACTCATTCTTAAAGAAAGAACACCTTTACATTATTAAATAGAGAGTATAACTCAGATGATATCCTACTGAAGTAGAAAGTAAGCATAGACGCCGATTCTGTTGTTCACAAACTAAACTAAATTTAAGTTCAGTGCATCTTTTTCTTTCTTTTTGATTAGGAAAAGGACAGAAGATAAATGTTAAATTAGTCCTGTCAAATTAAGATACTCCATAGACAAGTTTAGTCGTGATTAAACGTCAATTTACGTCAGGCGCCGACTAATTTGACAGAACTAAATTAATATTTATCTTCTCTCCTTTTCTTAATGAAATTTAAAGAAAAAGATGCACTGAACTTAAATTTAGTTTAGTTTGCGAACAAGAGAATCGCCGCCACTACCGATGTGAAAGATACAACAAACAAAAAGAAAGCAGCAAATCGTTATGATACAGGTAATCTAAAATCATCAAAGCTTCGTCCCAAGGAAACGCTGATGTGGTTGATAAAGATGATAAGTAGAGAGAGGTAACTGTGACACATACACACACAAACACACTCGTGTACCTTAGGAGGAGGTAGGTGTGGCACACAGCTTTAGCTACAGACAAACAGTTGAACTGGTTAGAAAAAAATTAAACTACCTATTGTTCGTATTTATTTTAAGTTTTAGTTAATATGGGGCTCGTGCGTGCGCGCCGCAGGGGAGCTGTCTCTCGCCTGCGTTATACTCTATGTACATCGACGACATACCTGCCACGCACAGTGCGAAACTCGCGCTGTACGCCGATGACGCCGCGTACATCACAACTTTATTGTCGGCTGACCACGCGGCCATCAGAATTCAGCGCGCACTGGACGAACTCTCCTACTGGCTCAGCAAATAGAGACTGTCGGTGAACGCAGGTAAAACGCAGGCGATCATCGTCACGGCACGCGGCCGTACGCATCCACCGCACCTTGAGCTCATGGAGACCGAGGTAACTTGTCACCTACTTCGCCCGGTGCTCTCGTTACACCTCTACACGCGAGTCCAGCTAGGGATCTATAAGACCTACGTGAGACAGGAGCTCACTTACGCCGCTCCGGATTGGCTCGCCCTCACGGCCGAGACACACAGAAAGGATTTCTGGACGCAGCAGAACTACGTAGTGCTGCGTCAAATCGTCAAGGCTCCTCGGTACGTGAGGAACTCTGTACTTCACAAGGACCTGCGTGACGATTTTAGCCAGGGCTCTGAACCGGTTTAAAAAGAGCGGTTAATTTCGATGAAATACCGGTAAATATATCGTTCCCTCATTAACCGGTTAAACAAGTGAACTGTTCATATGTAACCCAAATGACAAAGGTTACCGGTTACATAAGCACAAACGGTTTTGACACCCAAATTAACCGGTTAATTCCGTAAGTCGTAAATATTTTTCGTCTACTTTTTTAACACTTCCAACAAGTTATAGTGACATTAGTACATTTAGTACCCCAGAAAACATTAGGAAAAAAAATGTTTGATCTGAGGACGTCAAATACAACCGGAGAACTTAAATGGTGCGGGTAGATTCATGTTGCGACTTGCTTAGTTAGGGGGCGGGGGGTGTTTAACCGGTTAATTTTCACTTTCAAAACCAAAATTCATGAAAAACCGGTTTCTCGCAAAAACCGGTAAAAACCGGTAAAGTGCAAACCTTAACCTAAATCGATTTCGGTTTGGGGTCAATGACCGTAACCGGTTAAGAATTTCAACCGGTTTCCGAGCCCTGATTTTAGCATCCACCTGGCGAAGAAGATGTTTGCGCGTGCTGACATCTCTGAGTACCACCACATCAGGGACATTGCACCATAGCACACGCGACCGCCCGACTACAAGCGCTTCCCGCGTGACCACAACGCAGACTCTAAGTTAATATAGGCGCTCGCACACACTCTACTTCACACTCGTAGAGAAACAGAAAAATCACACGAGCGACGTACACATGCCTCAAGTCGCTCGATACTCACTACTACGCCCCGCGTCCCGCAATGCTACCGGCTAGATCTCGTTACTTTGTTGGGGGGCGGGGACAGCCTTCACTGTAGAGGAGCACTAACCAAAACCGACGCCCTTATAGCTGGATCAGCTCTTGCCGGGCTTTCCCTAGGGAACTAGGGATCTCACCCAGCGGGGGCCTGGAAGCACGGGCGTCGTGAAGCACTTTGGGTGCTCCTACAGCCACACCCCAACGACACACTTCGGACTGCGGTGGGAGGTAAATCCCCCAGCAACTAAGTGTGCAGTAACGCACTCCCACCCCCTCCCTCGGGAGGGGGAGGAGTATTTCAATGACGGGTCTCCAATTCTGGGGACCGAGAGCAAAAATCCTCGGGCAAGGGGCCATAAAGCCTCAATACCGATACCTCCACGCGAGTGGGGTGAGTGGGTAGCTAACAATAAGTAATAACAGCGGCAGGGGTCGATCAAGGTTAAGCAACGCTTGCTGAAATCGGTCCGTGGGTGGGTGACCATTCATTACATACCGAGACCCCTCCGTGACTCGGAAAGCACATAAAGCTGTTGGGCCCGGCTAAATATACGTAGATCGTAGATGTTTGACAGTCGTTATGGAAAGTCAGGATGCCCGAAACCAGTCTTACCAAGGGTGTATCGTGTTACTCAGTAAGGATTGCAGGGGTCAGATAGGCAAACGGTCTATATAAAATACATGGTATTGGCTGCATCCGGTTAGACTGGAAGCCGACCCTTACTGAATTGGGAAAATAGGATAGGCAGATCAGATGATGAGTTACTATGCCGCCTACAATGCCCTACATCAAGTATTTGTCATCCTCCCTTCGGTATTCTTCTCAATGTAGAGGAACGTAATCATGGGACGCAAAGAGGAGGAGAAACTCAAGGTAGCATGCTTTGAAACATAATACAAGAACTACCTACCCATTTATCCCTTGGCCACGATCTACACGCTCAAGCTATAGGCGTTTAGTGACAGCGATTGCTGAGAAAACAAAATTGAAAGAAGTGCATCAGAGTGTGCCACGAGTCTCCGCGACGCGACTTGCGGAGCGAACATTTGGCGCGTATCACTCGCGCGACGGAAACAGATGACCAGCGATTTGTCGCGCGAATGATTCAAATATACAGGGTCAAATTAAATTAGGTAGCGAAACTTCGCATAGGTACCTACGTGGTGTGTATCGATATCTAAACACGATAGATAAAAATGAAAAAAATATTGAACTATTTTTGAAGATCAACGACCGCTATTAGTATTGTTACCAGCAGTGCGATTCTGTAACCATCTCACCGAGAAAATCTAGGTGAAGTGAGCGTGGAGTGAGCTGTCAGTATCCCACCTGATACTAGGGATTGACCAAGCATACATTTACAATCATAATCGAGATTTTAATAATATTTTTATGCTAATTCTATTGATCATTTTATATAATTTCAAAACTAGTATTTTAGTTGTTAAAACATTACTATTTTTTGGGGCTTTAAAATAAAATAGCAAAACAGAGACACTTAGTCAGCTGACGGACCATAGAATACCCACATAGTTTATGTAGCGTGATCACTTCACCCGATTCACGAATTGTCGTGAATCGGGTCTATGTCTAAAGTCTAGAAAAAAAAAAAAAACAGCATTGAGATTCTGACTAAGTTTCTGTTTTGCTATTTTGTTTTAAAACCCCACAAAATAGTAATGTTTTGACAAATAAAATACTAGCTTTGAAATTACACAAAAAGATCAAGAGAATTAACATAAAAAATATGATTAAAATCTCGATTACGATTGTAAATGGCTTGGTCAATCCTTAGCATCAGTGGGATGACACTGACAGCTGACTCCACGCAAGTTTTCACGGTGAGATTTTTACAGAATCGACCGGCTGAAGTATAAGCTGAGAGAATCTGTTTTCGTTTGTTTTTTGTCGTAATTAAGTATCGATACCAATCACATCTGTGAAGTTTACACAAAGAAAACTGATTTTTGCAAAATATTACAAGTACTACACTAACTGCGATCGATGACTCAAAAAAAAAATCTTCAAATTAATTTATTTTACGTTTAGTCATGTTTAAATATAGACACGTCTGCGGTGGTTCGCTTGCTAAACTAATATGACCCTGTATACTAGCGAAAAACGCAGGAGCCACGACTTCAGGGGGGGCGCGACCGGCCAGCACGGCCTCAAAGGTTGCCATCGCCACTAGCGGGTCGTGGCACGAGCACGTGTCGTTTGACGCAAATAACGTCGCAAGTTGCATCGCGTTTGGTTCGTGAACAAGACCTTGTACCGTAGGTACCTTGGCCTTGTGCTCCATTTTAGCTAACGAAGACCCTTAGTCCATTAGCCAGTTTTGTAGATCCTTCAGCTGGTGCAATTTCAAGCGGACCCTTTCCAATAAGTGGTAGAATAAAAATAGCTTCAGTTACATAGTTCAATTCTGTGACGCGGGAGCGTTGTCGATTTGTTGCTATTTTTATTCTACCACTTATTGGAAGGGGTTTAGTCAACTCCATCATTTTAGACTTGCCACATGTGTGAGAAAATGGTTTTTCACGAATCGAATATGGGTTCATAGGGACAGTTGTTCAAGTAAGTCGGGTAGTACCCCAGCGCATACATGGATGCAGGTTACTAAATCAACAACCTGTATAAGCAAAAATAGTGTATTGTGTGTTTTCAAAATCAGCAGGAAAGCTTTGCAAGTACTCGTTTAGCTAGTAGGGGTCAGATTGTCAGAGTGTACCGAAGTATTGTGCTCATTTTTATCAATGATCAAGTAGTTTTAAGATATTTTCACATTAGCAGTTCTTACATAACTCAGCGACTCGTTATGTTTACTAGTAACGATGCGTTTAATTGCAGTTTCAATTATTTCATTAACTTGATTATTGTGTTCATTATCATTATGTAAGGGTAGGTAATCAGAAAACAGTTTAAGTATGATTTTTTTATTTTCAACAATGATAACATTTATATTATTTTATATGGTTTATTATTTGTAAATATAAATATCGGTATAAACTTAATTAACAGGTTGTGTTTTATGGTTAAGTACGACATAAAAACAAAGATAGATTGCTCCATGCAAATGCTATGAGGATTAATGAATTCTTTGGGACATTCGATAATGAGGTAAAATGGAAAGGTACGATTAAGGGCGCATTCCATCAACTTTTATACATAGAATAATTCTTATACTGAGAATAAATTTTGAATTTTTGACAGTTTCTCCATACTAGAACTGTCAGACGTCAATTTTATTCCACGGATAAAAGATATCTGATTTTGGTAAAATCAGCCATAAGTAAAATAAAATGACTGTCAAAAATATTATTCATAAGGTGTTAAGAAAATAAGCGATTTAGTTTCTTTTAATTTATAGAAATGTTTTTGATATACTTTTGGTTTTTTGTGTTTTTAATAAAGCTTATCTTCTTCGAAACACCACACTCTTAATGCATAAGTTGAAGAGAAAAATAGAAGTCACAATCCCATACCATTTAGCAGAAGCACAAAATGCATTATTACTGAAACTATACCCAAACTATTTCTCAAAAGTTGTAAATAATGAATATATAATAATTATATATGTATACACACCGCGACACTTGGATAGCCTCAGCCAAGGTTATTATAGACTTCAAGTAATGAACGAAAAGTTATGTTTGTAAATGACTCAGAAAATTTCACTTTTGTGAAGAGTGCAAGAAACGTATGTCAATTATTTTATTTGTTTATGATTACTAGAAAAATAGCATATTAATTATTCTAATTACACAATTAAGTGCGACACTAACAAAGAAAAAAATAATATTTTAAATAAAATTAATTTTACTAAACCTCACATATAAAAATGTAAATATAAAACAGCGTAACTTATAAAAACATATCTTATTAGTATTTAGTGTGACCAGCCGTCTCACTTATGACATTGAATATTCTTTGCGGCATGGATTCGAACAATTTTTTAATAAAATCTGATGGAATTTTGCTCCGATTTTGTATAATAGCCTTTTTTAGTCATGTTAGCATAAACTGCTCTACTAAGCGGTTGGCTTAGTAGAGCAAATGTTTTCTATAATGTTCAAGTCCGGAGAAAATGCCGGCCACTCAAGAACTTGAATATTTTGTATCTGAAACCATGACATTACAATCTTTGCTGTATGAATACCTGCGTTATCTTGTTGAAAAAACCAATTATTATTTTCATAACTGCGTGCATTTTTACTAAGTGATTTTCTAATAGTTCTATGTACTTTTTGCGTTTTGCTTACCTTCTAGGAAAACAAGATCAAGGGGCCCTCTACTACTAATTGCACCCCATACCATAACACTTCCGAGAGCAGATGTTCTACGTGATAAAATCAATTCCTCTTTTCGAAGATCACTAAAATAATAACTGTACCCGTCAGACCCGTCCAGATTGAATTTTTTTTTTCATCGGAAAAAATAAAAAATTTCCACTCATCGGTCCGTGCCATATGGGTTCGTGCAAATTCTAGTCGTGCAGCACGATGTTTTGCTGTAAGGACACGTTTTCTTTTGAGTTTTTGGCGCTGAATGTAACTTGAAGATTTTATAATTCGTTGAACAGTACGCAGGCTGGCCTTGACTCCAGTTCTTGCTTTGATTTGACTAGCTGATCCCATGAAATTAGAAGCTTCTCTTAAAATGGCACGGCGATCTCTTTCGGTTGTAGCCTTTGCTGTACGACCCTTCTGGTTTTTCCCATAGTTTTCAGGATCCATGAAGAAGTTATTTATCACTTTAGGGCTTCGTCCAATTTTTACCGCGATTTTACGATTGGAATAATTTTCTTTTTTAAAATGGCTATTTTAGCAATTTCTTCACTCGTAAGTACTCTGCCACGGTGCATTTTGATATAATATTACTAATATCACAATAAAATAATTTATACGTTATATTGCGTTGTTGCGTAGACGTCTGCTTTTATCTGTTGCTACTGGTATAACAATATTGCTTTATTGCTGAGGTTATCCTATTCTCGCGGCCTTATAATAGATAAATATAGTTTTCTAATAATTTAGGCACATGAACGAAAACATATGACGATATGACAGAAACTATCGAGTAACATTTATTACGCAGGTTGTTTTCGTATTTCACAAAAACGATATCATTGAATTAGTATGAGGCTATCCAAGTGTCGCGGTGTGTATATCATATCATCTTAAGTGTGCTAGAAAAATAACAAAATTTCGCAATTTCACCCAGATGTGAAGACTCAAGTATAGTTTCAGTAATGTTAAATGTATAATTAGATATATTAACACAATTAATAAATAGATAGTCACTATAACACAAGACTAACGATCACAATATAGTTAGAACGATACAACCAGTAAAGCTTGCGCCAGCAGCTCACATAAGCTAAGCTAATTAATGAAAATAGATATTTATAATAGGGTAAAACAAATGAGGATTGCTGAAAACGACGCATATAAATCGTTTCCAAATATATGGTTTAAAAATGAAGATTAATTCGAGATAAATTCGTTAAAATACTATGATATTAGGAATAATGCAGTAATAAAAGAACAATGATAATGTAATTTAGTTTAATTTCATCGAAAATTTAATGAACAATCTAGTTTGTCTAAGAAAATTATATTGATGAATAGAAATTTCATGATTACGATTTTGATAATAATATTTTTATTAAAATACGTACCGTGAGCTGTAGCTTATTGATAGAGTATATAAGGTCCCATTAAAATAGGTGGACAAACTTTTACAAATCATTCAGACCACCAAAATAAGGACAATGGTAAAAAAAAAAAATAAGAAAAATGCATTAGATACTTTAAAAAAAAAAAAAATCAGTTAGCGAAAATGCACTAAACATTTTGGTTACCCAATGCATAAACACATCCATGTCTGCTATCTCATAAATTCTGATTCTACGAAATAATGGTCCAGGCGCACGTGGCCATGTCACCACCCGCCGGTTTCATTGTTCAACTCATGCCATCTCACTCTAACATAGCCCTTCACCGCGGGGATGCCCGGGGCGAAGGGCCGCTGACGTAAAATATGACAAATTGACAATGAAGCCATTTCAGTTTTCGTCGCGCAACCGAGCCAACAGAACATGTTACATGAAAGTCTGCGTGTGTGTTGTTACGTAGTTATCACAATCGACAACAATGCCTTATTACGCGTACAGCAACCAAGAATACTTGGAAATGGTCCTGTGTTATCGTGAGTGCAACGAAAGCTTACGACAAGCCCAAATCCTTTATCAAGAAAGATTTGGAAGGCGGCCGAGCCTCACCATAATCCTGAGAGCAGTACAGCGCCATCGTGAATGTGGCACCTTCATGCCACCAGCGGTTGACGCAGGAAGACCGCGCTATCCGGTGCGCCTTGAAGAAGACGTTTTAGATTTCTTTAGAATACACCCCACGGCGAGCACTGCCGATGCCGGTCATGTATTCAACGTCAGCGATTTTTACGTGTGGAAGAAGCTCCTTCGTGATAAAGGCCACCACCCATATCATTGCACTCGTGTGCAAGAACTGAACAAATTAACATTTTGTAGGTGGCTACTGCAACAACCCCAACGTCACATTCTCTGGACTGATGAATGTACTTTTACACGTGTTGGGTTATTTAACATACATAATTCCCATTACTGGACAACTATTAACCCAAATAAAGTGAGACCGGATTATTACCAAACACGGTTTAGTGTAAATGTGTGGGTAGGAGTGCTAGACAATAAAGTTTTAGGGCCTGTTTCTTAACCGTTTAAACAATAATACGTACATAGACTTGTTACGTAACGATGTTGAAACAATGTTAGAAGATGTACCCCTGGTAGTCTGGCGTGACCTCTACTTCCAGCATGATGGCGCGCCAGCACACTTCGCTGGAAACGTAAGAGACTATCTCAATTCTCGGTTCGGAGACCGGTGGATTGGTCGGGGTGGTCCTGTCCCGTGGCCTGCTAGGAGCCTGGACTTGACTCCGCTTGATTTTTATTTCTGGGGTCGTGCTAAAGATTTATTGTACGGTGAAAATGGACACTTAATAGCCAGCGTGAATGAGCTATGTACGCGAATCACCCTCGCATTTGAAACAATAAAAAGTGAAAGTGACACTCTTTTAATAGTGCAAAGAAATTAAACGCGCTCGCAAGTGCATCGCTCAAAACGGTAGGCACGTTCAACAATGAATGTAATTACGTACCTATCCACCTATCGTCGTAGAGTAAGTAGTATTTATATTAATTATTGTAAATAGGGCTGATTCTAATTTTTAACCATGACTGATTCAGTGTTTTACTGTTATCGAACTTTAAATAAATAAAAAAGATTCATAACACTACATTGTATCCACTGCGCGCTTGTTTGTTTACAACTTTCTGCATTTGCTTTAATACTTTGATAACAGTTCAGCACGCAATTAGACAGTCCAAAGCCTGGTAAAGTGTGATGGGAAATTAGAATCTTTTCTTTTCGTACCTAGACGGTTCATAATCATGTGTTCAAGGAAAGTTTATTCACCCCCAATATTAGCCTGTTTTCAAATTGCGCGTCTTAGGTTATTTATTTTCGACTTTATTTTAAGGCTCACAATGTTGATTTTTGTTTGACACCTCGCCATATGTGTCGGCCCTAACAGTACTGGCCGCCCGAGTGCAAGTACTTACCCATAAGGATGGGTTTATTCTAGAGTGCCGGCTGTGGTGCCGAACAATTTATTATTTTCGATCAAAATAAAATCACTTTAATCATTGTTTTTTTTGCTTGGATATCTTTGGTTAGACGTACTGAACGCTGTATTAAAATTTGTCCAACTATTTTAATGGGACCTTATATAAAAATTGTACAATTGAAAAGCTTCATAATAAATTCTACTAAGATAAGATTTGAAAATGAAAATGAACTATGAATGTGCATGTTAATTTATAAGGTAAATCTCTGTCAGTGTATTAACGATATTAATATGCTTATTAGAAAAGATAGAGTTTAATATTAGTAATATTCTTAAAAATGCAATAACAATTTGAATTATAATGGAAAGTGTCATGGCAGTACATAGTATTTTAGAGTAATTGCAGAAACTTCTGTCTCACTTCTTTCATGCTAAACAGTCTAGGGTAATTGGGGTTTTTACTAGGATGGAAAATATTATTAACTGCATGATCATCATCATCATCATTATAATGATCCAACAACGAATGGTCATCATCATCCACATTCACAGTTCATAATATCTACTCTAATTCTATAAATTCAAGATCAGGACCAGCAAACTTCATTCATTTTCATAATGAAATGGCACTTTCAATAGTTTCAATCTTTCATTTTCACCTAATTATCACAAGGGGTAATCATATAATAAACTTTTTATTTTTTTTATTTTGAGGCACTATAGCCCTGGATTTACGTATGTTATATATAAAAAAGAACAATTATCGATTAATATACAGTATAACTTGATTTTTAGTAAATTTTAAAAATTAGTAAATGTCATATTAATTAATGTTTGTCGCCAACAGCACTGTCTTGTCTGTGGATGTAGGTTTATCTCCGAGCTGACATACCTTCCTGAAATTACAGTTTTTTTGTTTTATTATTTACGATGATTATTTTGTTATCTTTAATACCAGAATACGGACTGGAGGGAATTTGTATTTTTTGAATACGTTTATCATCAATTCATCTTTAGAATCTTTGATCTAAGTAAATATATTAAGTGTTAAATGTTTAATTACTTTCCAAAATCTACATTGTACTCTGATATTAAAGATGTAAAGTTAACGACAGTTATTTTAGTATAGTTTTAGAGATAATCCTACACAATTAAGAGTGCATGATTAACATTTATATGGGAAGTATGGGAACATTGAAGTCATGAAAAACATGCAACAGGTAAACACGTAACACAAGATACGATTTTTATTATAATTAAGCATTATAAATTTATAACAAGAGTAATAATCCAAACTGCATTTTATAATCAAATAATTTTAGTACTGCAAACCTACTAGCAAATCATCTAGGTAACCCAACTAATTTATACGTTTTTTTGTGTAACTGTTCTACTTATTCATTAATTTAGCTGTCTATTGTGAATAATAAGTATTTATTGTACTTGGTGTGTGAGTTGAATAAAGTTAAATACATAGCACTGTGCTTTTACTTTTACGTAGACGTTTATTTGTACTTGATGGTACGCCTAAGCCGTATCTAGTTAAAAAGGTTTAAAATTGTGGTGTTCGTAAGCATTTAAGCAAGTGCGAATATTGAAATCTAGCAGTATAAAGTCGTGTCAAATAATTTAATTGGCATTGTGTTTTGATCTTTGGGAACTGAGGAGCATGATACGTAACATACTTAAAAATCGTCAAAGTTATGGTATTTGGTATTTTTTTACTCAAAATATAAAGCATTGTTGTGCTGCTCGCTTCCAAAACGATCAGAACACAGCGGCAACATATGTATTGCAAGGGCAAGTTGTAAAAATGTGCAGGTACTTGTGTGTGGAGAAATCAAACTACCAAAAAGGTGAGCCCGGAAAAGAGCAACTTCCATATTTGTGTGTTCAATACGTGGTTTGCTGGAAAAATTAATATACCTTAAATATGTTGGTAAGTTCGTCAAGCAGAGTCTCGTGTCGGAAGGAGATGCGGATGTCTGGTACGTTGGTGCGAGTGATATCGTTGCCGGCGACGCCTTCCTTCATGTAGTTGGGGCCAAGCCAGTACTGCTTCATCTGTTCGATACAAATGGGAGGTTAGACGATTAACCCAGTTTAATTAGAGTCTGATATCCTCATTATCATCAGTAATGAATGAGAATCTAGAAAGTGTCGATGGAGTCGTCAATCAATGAATACAGGTCAAGGCGGTCCATGGAGACCAGAAATCCAGTTGGTCTGAAAGACGAACTCTGACAGAAGTCGAGCGAATCACGACAGGCAGAAAACTCTTGCTTACCTCGTGAGGGAATCCGGACATGAGCACAGAGTTTCTAGCGAGCTCGCACATGTCGCATGAGCTAAGCTTCCACACCTGAGCAGCAATGCTGTACTCTTCCATCAGTGGCTCCTGTAGGGGGAAGAATGAGTTCATATATTATTAGAAAAATATATGTAGTACATACCTGGAATCAAGTATTTGATATCGAAAATGCAGAATACCACCTTACGTAACACACATAGACGACGCGAAGAACATATGAATTTCAATATTCATTCTAGGACTCCTTACCTTGGTGAAGTGGAACTGCAGTGGGTCGTCTGTGCTGAGCGTGATGCAGAGTCCTCGCGCGAGGAACTCGGGCAGAGGGTTGCGGTGGTAGTTGAGGAACAGCGAGTTGTTGCTCAGCGGAGACATGGCGATGGAAATCTGAGCCAAGTAGTACAGGTATTGGAGGACTGGCACCTGAGAAACAAAACACGTTTAAGTCCAATGAAGTAGTAAAATTTTATCGACAGTTGTAAAACGTTGTCCATTGTTTCATAATGTGATGATTTTCTGTATAAATGCGATTGTCTTGTTTCAGTCCGATATCGACAATAATGGTAAAATCTTTGCCGGTATCCAACTACTTGTACAAGGTTATTTTTAAAACACTAACAACTTACAGGATACATCTGATCTACTTTTGCTCTATGACTTTTACAAAACTTAATAAGTTTACCAAAAATAATGTAGAGTTTTTGTTATAATAACACCTTTTAGATCTGTATTTGTAGTAAGTACCGCCCTTGCATTTGCAACGCACTGTTTGTTTACTTATCCAATGTTTTATTTTGGTACCGCGTGGAGTTTTTCACATTTAGAGTGATCAATTTAATAATTAAGTCATAAAACAAAAGTTGTTATTTATATCGTATAGGCTTGTGAGGTTGTTAGTCTTTTACAAATAACCCTGTTTAGAGTCCTCCAAACCGTATTTCGGCCGTAGCGGCTAATCTCAACTGAGACTAGCTTTCAGTGCAGGCGTGTGGGCGCAGACACAGGTGCACTCTCTCTTCCCTCATACTCATAGTCGGATGGGGCTATTCAATAATAATGAACTAGAACTAATAATGAACTAGAGACTGGCACAATCAAAGGGAGGAGGGAGCAGCCAGTGCAGTCGGGCTGTAAAGAATTCTTCTCCTTTTCTTGAAGCCTCTCTAATGGCTTTGACCTTTGCGAGGTGGAACAGCTGTGGATGATGACGAAGAGGATACGCTTACCTTCCTCAGCAGCAGTCCGTGCGAGATGTTCTCAGCGAGCAGGAAGCCGCACACGAGGTGCTGCACGGGGCCTGCCTCGCCGCAGTGAGGACGCAGCACGAACGTATTCAACCCTTGTTCCCTTGGACAAACAGATAAGGGTGAGCAAATGTAAGTGTCATCCCACTGATGCGCGGGATTGATCAAATTTACAATCATAATCGAGATTTGAATAATATTTTTTAAGCAAATTCTATTGATCATTTTATATAGGTAATTTTAAAGCTAGTATTTTAGGTGTCAAAACATTACAGACAGCTAAAATACTAGCTTTGAAATTATATAAAATGATCAATAGAATTAGCAAAAAAAATTGATTAAAATCTCGATTATGATTGTAAATGTTTGCTTAGTCAATCCCTAGTATCAGGTGGGATGACACTGACAGCTCGCTCCACGGTCACTTCACGTAAGTTTTCACGGTGAGATGGTTAAATAATCGCACTGCAGACAGATAGATGAAGGATTACCCTAAAGTTTGAACTAGAAGACTGACGCATCATGGCTAAAGCTTGTACTCAGCAGCAATGAATAAATTCAGCCTGAAATATTGAGAACCTTAACCATAAAGGGGTTTCGATATCTATTTAAATGGTTAACTTATGACTTGTAAAGAATATCCTGTACATAGTCGTTCTACTTACTTCCTGAAGTGGTTTAGCACGGTCATGTTGGCATACATGTAGTAGAGGTAGTACGCGTAGGGCGGGTTCTCCTCATCATCATACTCTTCGGGACTCTTGGCGTCCGGGTCGAGCATCGGGTTCTCTGGCTTAGACTCGTCGTCCACGCTGTCGAACCCAACTACGTGCTGCGAGATAAGAAGGTTCAAGTTACTATTTTGTGAGAAGGGGATAGGACTGAGAGATGAATAGCTGTAGAAGCATTAGGCGGATCACACACTACAACGCGCCACGCGATGAGTAAAAAATCAAGCGCGTTCTACACCCCGTCGCGTGGCGCGTTTTTGTGTGTGATCCGCCTTAGGAACGTAACAATACTGTAAAAAGCCTGCCCCTGACAAATTGTTAGCAGCGTTACAGTAGCCTTACGTACACGGCTGGAAGGCTTTTAATGTTAAACGCAAAAGGAACTGAGCCTGCAGACTCTTAAAGCATTATATATCATACGGTGAGAAAGAGACGTTACTAAGAAAAATATTGTTTTTTATTGTGGAAAAAGCCGAAGTTTTTTATAAAGCTATTCCATATGAACATCAGAGTACTATAAGTAGGTATATAGAGGTTTGAGGAACAGGGTGTATAGTTCACTCACCCTCCAGAGAAAAGGGAGGATCCTCCTACCGGACGGGTGTCGTGTCTGGTGGGCAACTACCCAACGATTGATGTCGGGATGTTGTATATACAATGCGGAGACACAATACGACATTAAATGTAACCACTAGCTATACTAATGCTGCATAAGAGTATTTTGGACCTATCAAATAAATCCTAACATCGAAATTAAAAAAGTGATTTTTTCAAACAAACTAAATAGTAGTGATGGACCGACTATGGGTTTCGCCAACCTTGGACAAGCTATAGTGACTAAACTATTGGATATATTTGACTAAATTTTCGTATGCAGACTGGGAAGGACATTGGATATACTCTGTTTAATTTATTATGTATTGTCATCTCCACCTTGTACATACAGTGTGCAAACTATCACAAAGAATTGGGTACATGCGTCGATGTCCCTGGCACTCAGTGTGCTAGTTGTGCGGTAAACTCTGCTTGCGCGATGCACGACTTTGCGTGACGTCAGTGTGATGCGTAGTTCACATGTGGCGATGTAGATGCCGCCACAAGTGTGTAGATACTTACAGTAAGAAACTTGTGCAGCTCGTCGTTGGTCTTGGGGTCCCGAGTGACTTCGAATAGCGGCAGGAAGATGTTGCTCAGGAACTCCTGGAAGTTGTTCATGATCTTGTTCGACTTGAAAATATCGCTGTAAGAGAAGGCTTTGTTAGAAATCAAAATCAAAAGTCATTTATGCAAATTAGGCGGCGCATCAGCACTTTTCAAACGTCAAAATTACAAAAGTCAGTCCCCCAAAACGCCCGCCCTTCACCACTTCCTAGTGCTTTCGCTGGGGAGAAGAAGTGGAGCAACAAATTCCCCAGCAGCATTATATAGCTGTTGGTTGCAAGATACTGATAGAAATAGATTTGGATGAAGTTAGAAGAGCGAACTCTGAAACACCCACGGTGTAAGGTGAAGCTGAACACCATCGCTGACAACAGCTGATTTTCACAACTCCAAAACGGAATATCCTGTTTACGGCGACTGGCACGGTCTATCAAGCTAAAAAGGAATTGCGTTTGGGGAGAACAACACAGGGATAGGGGAATTGCATCTGAAGTGGAAGATGATAATGATGAACTCACTATAATCGAGGTATCTGTATGAGCCAGCGCACGTTGTCCGAGTACACGTTGTACTGCACGGCCCACTTGCTGAGCTTGGCCCACTCGCTGGGGCTCTTGCCGTAGATCGACAGTCGAAGCTCAGCGTTCTGGTACTTGCTCTCTTCGAGATCTGCTGCTACTTCCTGTTGAAGAATAATTAAAACACTGAAATCTTAAAATTATATCGCACTCAGTCGAAGTCCGTTTTCCGATGGTTTATCAGAGCTGTGTTCAAAACTATATCTACTATACTAAATCAGTATTTCATACCATTTGAATAGGGAAACTCCTCATCAAGGGGCTTGTGGTTAACCCTTTACCGCATCGGAAACCATATATGGTTTGACATGTTTACAGTTTATTTTACTATAAAAAAATAAAAAAACTAGCGTATAAATCCTAATGGGGTTTGTTTTTCATACGAGTATCATTAGCAATAATAAAACACAACTATTTTTTCTATCATCACATACCACTTGGAAATAAAAAAATAAAATAAGATAATAAAAAATACACTAAAATTAATTCTGAAGCTTTAATAAAGACATTAACATAAAAAAAAAGTTTTGTCACTTATTTAATATATCATGCAGTAAAGGGTTAAGTATAAATAGTCGATCAGATTAAACTACACTTGCCGCGGTTGGTCCGTGGAAGGGTGATCATCTTTACATACTCGTACCAAGACCGTTCCGTGCTTCGGAAAGCACGTTAAGCCGTTGGATTCGTGGATCTTTATCAGTCGTCACTGGTCGTCAGAAACCCGTAAGTCTGGCAATCTCTTGCCAAGGGGTTTCGTATACAGTAACTGGGTTGTGGAGGTCAGATAGGTCACTCCATATAAAATACTCGTATTCAGCTGCATCTAGTTAGAGTAGAAGCCGACCTCAACATATTTGGGAAAAGGATCTCGAAGTTGAATAGGAAAGTTCATAACTGTCTCGAAAGTAATAATAATAATGTTGGAGAACACATCACTGACATACGAATGGCAATAGAAAACTGGACCACAAATGGGTAACAGTAAATTGAGTAGGTATGTACATACATTGATGATCCTCGCGAAGTACTTCCCGTTCATGTGATTGTCGGTCTTGAGGAACACCTCGCGTAGCCTACTCTCACCGATGGGGTTGTACTTTGCGTTGAACTTGTCGAAACGGTGGAAAGTGTTCCGATCCTGAGAAACACAAAAACAAGGTTTAACGTAAAAGGAAATACATATGTCTAAATTCTTCCGGCCTCACCGAGATCAGTCGCACCCGCAAAAGACAAAATTGTCCACTGTGCGCTTTTATAACTCTGCAAGTCATGTTATCGTGGACGTCGACATTAAAGATTAACATCGTACAGACGCCAGCACATCAAGCTAATACTACAATCTTTCAAATTTCCTTAATAGATTTTCAACTTTATCGCTAAACCATAAGGTTCAAAGTTTATTTGGAAAATTTTACAGTTTCGGGTAGCTTGATGTGCTGGGGTCTGTACGTCGACAGTAAAATCATTCATCAGTTAACATGAACGCTTATCGTTACTCACCGCGTGGACATCGAGCATGTCGACGGTCAGATCGTAGGTGCTGAGGTTCATAGACTGGAACACCGACTTCAGCGTCATCGGAGTGCCTTTGTGCAGGGTCACCACCTAAACAACATCATTTAATTATTTATTTGGTTCAACTTTACACATTCTCAGAGGAAGCAATGATTAGAAAACATAAAGATAAGAGGAAGATAAGGAAGAAAATGAGAGAGAAGAAGAAGAAGTAGGTATATCCAGTGTAGACATATATTTTTATCGTATTAATAAATAATTTATACAGTGAAATGATTGATGGAAGAACAAAAGAATGGAAATTACAAAATATCCAACGAGTTACCTTGACGTGAAAATTGCCTTCGATAACTATTCCGTCGTATCCCAATTACTAACTAACCGTTGGTAAGTTTACATGAGCAATATAAACGGGAATAGTTACAGCAAACCAAGAATTCTAATGCATTTCGGGTTTTAGTTTTGAGAGTTAAATGAGCAACAAAATGTACGTACCTCGTCGGCATGGTTCTTCAGGGTCTTCTTGATGAAGCGCAGGAGATGCTTCTGGTTCATGCACGACGCCGCGTGGATGTGAGTGTCCACTTTTCTGAATGACATAGTAAATAATTGAAATCTTCAAACACTAAAAACACCTTTTTTTGTTACAAATCTAATCTGCTCTAAGAAGTATTTTAGCACGGAGATAACGCTTGTTGTTTGGCTGTTACAGTTTCGACGGTTAAAACTGTTAAGGACAAACGAATTTGCTTTGTATATGTATCCCACAAAATGGGTGCAGGTTCCTTTTCTTCACAATCTACCAACAAAGTTCTTGGTAGCTTGTTAAGTGTTTGATAAAGTGAACTAACCTGATATTATAAAAGTCCCGGTGCGGCACGGCCTTCTGCGAGGCGAGCTCTCGCAGCTCGTTGAGCAGCACGTGCAGCTGGAACTTGGACGACAAGTACGACAAGCGGCGGTAGCAGAATGATTTGCTGGAACAATGCAAGGGTGGTTAAGAATCACCAATGAGTGATAGTCGATGAGGCAAAGTAACGTTGGCTTGCTTGCTGCCATATGCCGCCGGCATAGGTATCATTACTATTCACTTGAGTCAAGATCCATTTTTGTTTTATTCTACATTCACACGACACCGCCAACGGTTCATCTGCTCCTTTCATTTCATTTTTAGATTATTCTGTAGGCGAGTGGAAGATGCCGAATGAAAGACAAAAATGAAAGAAAATTGGAGTCTGATATTGGCTTTAATGCCATACATTGAGAAAGTAACGGGAGTTACGATAATGATGACCCGAATATCCTAAGACTACGGTTTTTCAATGACTATCTAAGAATTGGCTTAACAGGTCAAAGACCACTGGGGCCATGACCCTAAGCTGATAAGAAAAACACTAGATAAAGATTTTTTAAAGTCATCAAATCCTTGATCAAAAACAAAAAAGCCTTATTTCTTCAGACATGATTTGTAAAGAACGTTTACTCGATTGCCACCAAAAACCATCAAGTCAAAAACTCACAGTGGTCCATCAGACATCATATTGCACATAGTATTCTTGTCCTGCATGAACTGTTGCATGGTGATGTATTCATACGGCAGCCTGGTCTCCTTCCCATCCTCTCCCTTCTTGTACAGGTTGAAGACGCCTCTATCTGGCTTGATGATGTAGTCCTTCGGTTCAGGGTTGTGGCACTCCCACGGGTCCTTGCCTGCCCTGAACGGAGGGTGGACGATGTGGTCTGGAGGAGTTACACAAGGTTAACTTGATTCCGTATTGGGAATAGACTTTTATTATTAATTGGATTGATCTTTTCGTTAGCTATGGATGAAAAGAAGACCAATGGATCGCAGGACCAATAAAATCCTCAAACAGCCGTCATGACCATTTTATCTACTAAGCCTATCGTAATATTTTTAGCAGTGGACAATTTACGACCCGGTCTTTGAATGAACCCATACGAAATCTGCCGTGCGATTCTGCAATCATCTCACCGTGAAAACTTGGGTGAAGTGAGCGTGGAGTGAGTCGTCAATAGTGTGAATCCCTAGCATCAGCATGACACACAGCTCACTCTAAGCTCACTTCACCTTAGTTATCACGGTAGGATTTTTCGAGAATCGACCGGCTGTTGTTGCCTGTTTAGTGCTGTTTTATTCCAGCAGTTAAACATACAGTAAAAATCTGGAAATAATTGTAAGTTCTATTGGTAGTACTTTTAAAATTCCTCGTTAGGTTTTCCCATGCTACCTCCTATTTTTCAGTATTCCTTAAAAATCTGTCTACGAGAGTCAACGTACCCGCAATGTGTTTCTGCACGTGCACGCTGGGCACGTAAGCAGGCGCGTTGGCGTCAGTGCTGCGCACGAAACGCGCCGTGATGGTCGCGTAGCTCTGCTGCGACATTTCCATGTAGCGCTTGCGCAGCTCCAGCGCCTGCACCAAGTACGAGGACGCTAGCTGGAGGTCTTCTAGCGGGACCTGCGAGAAACACAAAGCGACATTAAAGATGGCATAATCAGCCTGTAGCGTTGCCACTGCTGAGACACAGGCCTCTTCTCTGTGAGAGGGAATGGGCCGTAATCCACCACGCTGGCCCAGTGCGGGTTGGTAGATGTCACATGTCTTCGAATTTTTGGCTCTCAGACATGCCGGTTTCCTCACGATGTTTTCCTTCACCGTTTTAGAGAGCAGTGGTGATGAAATAATTTGCACAAGGTAAAGCGTCTGTCTGAGTTCGAACCTACGACCTACAACTTGTAAGTCGCGGCCAACACCACTTGGCCACCTCTACTCTCTATTATTAAAGATGGACTTGTGCTAAAACCAACCTTATAGGAAGCATAACAGACAGGGCAAGTCTCGTAATGAATGGTCTGTCAAAAATACCTCTAATTTCCCTACATTTTTGACAAGTTTTTGACATTGACTGTCGCTGAGATGAGATTGCCACGAACATTTTTAATAACGATAATTGGCTTTCTGATTTTGGCCATAATCATGACGTTTTATTATACGGTGGCGTTGGTCTAGAGCCGTGTAAACGAAAACGGCACTAAGCCGTAACACTCACTCAAATATTATTATGATCCTACCGAACTGAAAAAGGTTGTGGCAATCCATTAGATAAGGGGTGCCTATCGAGCTCATTATCAGTCGTGGTGGTCCTTGTTGTTGTTACCAGTGACGGTAAACTGGTGATCCTTGGGAAGCTTATATCCACCAGGGTTTCGGTTGGTTAGTGATGATACTCATATCAAAAGTCACCCTATCCTACTTTGCGCTCTTTGAGGTTCTTTACAAGACACCATCCCTCTTAGTACTTGATTGTCATTGAACTTAAAGCACCATCTCAAGGAAATCATCTATCTTCATCGTCTCACCCCAGACGTATCCTCCCCGCTGATGGCGACTCTCTGGAAGTGCGGCAGCACGAAGTCGGTCTCGTCATCATCAGCCACCCGCATACGTTCGTCGAACACTGCGCCCGCGCCGCCCGCCTCGCTGCCGCCGAATGAACGCACGGACTGGCCGCATTCTGCTGCCCTGGAGATGGAAAGGAAAAGAATTAAAAAAAAAAACCAGTCAAGTGCGAGTCGTACTCGCGATGTAACTACAGATTCACGGTTTTCGGATTTTTTCCTTTACTTGTGGCACATGACATTGCTTCTTGCCAAATTTCATGATTATAGATCAACGGGAAATACCCTATAGATTTTGATTCCCTTGCGAGTGTCCAAATATGCGGCATAAACGGAACAGAAACGCCCGTATCTTTTGCTTGCGTTGACTTAGAAGTTTGATTCTTTGACTGCTTCAAGGGATTGCAGCCCTGAGTATTTAAAATTAATTTCAACTTGATAACTCCACGCGTTCCTGAGAAAAAGGGTGTTGACAGACGGACAGACAGACGGACAACGAAGTAATCTTATAAGGGATCCGTTTTTCCTTTGCGGTACGGAACCCTAAAAATGAAATTTCTAATGCTTTACAGACCTAAAGCCAGTCTGAGTTAAGTCTAAGCTGAAAACTAAAACTGACAAACGTTGTGGAGGTGCATGTGCAACAATCAAATGTGAAGAGACTTACGCTAGCTGAATTCCACCATAAAGCTAAGCGCACATTACAGCCGCATCGGGCCTCAGAGCATCGCAATTCTGCCGGTCGATTCTGTAAAAATCTCACCGTGAAATCATAAGTGAAGTGAGCTTGAAGTGAGCAGTGTCAATAGTGTTAATCCCTAATGACAGCTCACTTCCCGCTCACTTCACCTAAGTTCTCACGGTGAAATTTTTACAGAATAGCACTGCAGTACAAAAAATCGCGGTGCTTCCCGCCGATTTTGTTTAATATTTCATGAGGATTTTAGAGTTGCCGTTGGAGCCCGTTCAAATGTGCGTCAGCCTTTAATTGACACTTAGTTTTAACGCAATAGTCTTATTCTTATTATAGCGAGATCGCTACATACCGTACTAGGGCCATAAAAAAGTTAACAGTATGGGCGAATTTATATTATGGGCCTACCTAGAACAGCTCCAATTCTGAACTGAGCAACACCTTGCAAAAACACGATAACACGTTAAAACGAACGCCATGATTCACAACCACACATCCTAATTGCCAACAGACCAATAAGCCAATTGGCCTGTTCATAAAACAGTAAGTAAATAACTGGCTATTTGCTTTACCACCAAAAGTCAATATAACAATATTAATACAACCCTCAAAAAATGATTGATTGCAAAAAGATGGCACAAGAGCCCGTCGCAGCCATGTCCTTGCGCAATATTGTTCAAATGCTCAAATATTAGCACAGTCATTACCATTGCGGGTGTTCTGCTAATTACATTTGTGTATATTGCTGTACATTTCAGTTCTGTTTAGTGGACAGTAATTAGTTTGTGGAGGTCAGGCAGCAATCGGTCTGTATTCGTACCTCTTAAATGCGTATTCAGAATTTCTGACCCAATTTTTGGGAGCAGTAGCTAAGTGCATTTTCGTGGTTGTGAGTTTGAGTCCCGTGCCCGTCCCGTTGGTTGTAAGTAGATAAATACTTGTTTGGTTTCCAGATTACTGAGTCTAAGGGGTTTATTTATAAACGTTGCCTAAAGTTAAATAGTCATTAGCGAGTGTTTCGTGACGTTTCAACGTCTCTTAACTTGAAGCAACTTTTATAAATGTTTATACCAAACTAACACTTGTTTGTATTGTAGCCAGGAACTTACGAACTCAAAGCATTTATTTCAATTAAACCATAAAAGGCATTATAGAATTGTCAAGGAGTCGGTCAGTCAGAAATATCAAGCTAGTAACCCATTCCAAAGCGAAGTAGGTAAACCTCTAGAGAAGAAAAATTTGAAACCGAAACCAAACAGATCTTCACGATCTTCTAAATTACGCAAATTTAGAAGATCGTGAAGTCATTGATAGTTAATATAATACCTACTTAATTTGAAATAAGTAACCGTCCTAAGAATATTTGCAAGTAAGCACTTTATTTACGTAAAATGGGAAACCTAATTTAACATTTTCTTGGAAACTAATTTCGTCGTGGAATAAACATTGGAAACGATGGCGGATTCTCAAGTTAACTACATTGCTAATGTTATGAAAGTTCATGTTAATTATTATGAATTATGATACGATTCCTTACAATATTGAGAATTAGATCTTTTTCGTGTAGATTTTGGTGAAAATTTTGCTCATTGGAGCCCCGACACCTGCATTTTAATAGAATAGAATAGACTAGAATTTATTTATCCATCTTAGATACAGTACACCAGTAGTAAGCTTTAAATCGTAGTTATAACTAAAGTACTTACATAGTTTCTAAGTTTTTAATGTACACTCACTAAGTTTGTAAGGTACACTTGCACAAATACACAGTAAAATCAAAACTTAGATAAAGATTATTATGTATAACAAAATGACATGGCAACTATGTAAAATGTCCATTGACGGTATACATAAATAAAATTCTTTCTTTACCTTCCGCGCTAGTTAAAACTGTGTTACGGCAAGGTAAGATTCTCGTTCGATGATTAATTTTCAATCGTATCATAATGAACATATAACACCATTTTGCTAAAAGTTTTTTTTGTTACAATGAGAAATAGACGTCAATGACGAATTGAGGAATGTCCGTTCAAAACTAGCTATTTACATAAGAATGAATTTTACAGAAAATACCAAAAACGAGTACTTAATTAAAAACGCAATACTTTGTTTATTATTCTTTGAAAAAATTAAGAAGTTTGTAAATAGACACTTTTGATACAGATGGTAGTAAATAGACACTTTAGTTTTGGATCATTTGGTAAATAGACTGGTTTGATAAAAAATCAATTCAACGAAATAATAAAGTAAATAGACCATTATGATCAGAAACCCTATAATCGTAAAATAAAATATATTTAAATTATGTAAATAGCAAGTTTTTAGCAAAATTCGTATTTTTGATTTGTGTTTTAACGTATAAGTAAATAACAAGTTTTGATCAAATTAATTTACGAAATTCAAAAAACTTCATGTCTCCGCGCCCGAATCGAAAAAAAAAAAACAAAAGGAGCTCAAAATGTAAATAGCTAGTTTTCACTAGTTGACACTCCTACAAGTTTAACGTAAACAAGTAGTATATGTAAAATAACTAGACAAGCATGATGCGTAATTAAATAAATACGATTTTAGATTGAAATGTGGAAATTGGAATAAATATAGTTTAGTAATGAACTAATGTAAATAGATACATCAATATTTTGTTTCGTTATGCATTATTTGGATACTAAAATAACGTGTACCTGCATTTATATTTGTTGTTTGTTTTGTTGTTTTGTTGTGTGTAATAATCAAAGTTGTAGCTGCAAAAGAGATTACACCTTTGCAAATACAATATCAATTACTTGGAGCTACTGCAAAGGAAGTAGTGGGCGTTTCAGATGCCATTCTATCGATAATAGTGTTGTTTACTATTAGAGATGCGCCGAGTACCTACTCGTTTATTACTCGGTACTCGGTAGCAGATGCTCGTTATCGGCCGAAAACTCGGTTGACTGCCGAGTGCCGAGCTACTCGAAAAGAACTCATTAATTTATAGCCTGACCTGTTTAGAATGTTAATGTAGATTAGTCATGGTCGGAAAAATCCCGTGAAAAAAACGACTATATTTAATTAAATAATCAGTCTCTCGCGGTGGTAAGTTTTCGCTTAGATATTGATCTAACTTTATACTGCCGTAATAAACGCAAAAGCGGTATCTCAGGAAAAGCTAGTTTTGAGAAAATTGAAGTTTTGCTCTTATTCTCTTAGTACTTTGAGGTAAAACTGTGATAGGGAAAACTTTTTAAAGGGTTTTTTTTATATGTTTTAAATAAGATACCGCTATTTGGCTTAGCTTGTTGGATGCGTATTTCTTTAAGCTATCCGATGCCATAAAAATCAGTCACGATTTTTTTTGAGATACCGCTTTTGAGCTTAGCACGGCAGTATAGCGATGGCACTTTTCGGACCTTCACGCTGTTGCGGGGCTGTGCCTCGTAGCAATGCCAAAAACTGTCTATACAAGATGTAACTTAAATAACGCACAAACTCATAAGGGGTCATTGTACTCATCATTATGAATGTAATGCGAAAAAAAATCAGCTGTTCCCTTTTATGTTCGCATAACTCGTCAAAATGTAGGGAACAGCTGATTGTTTTTTCGCGATTTCAGGTTTGGTCCCATTGTAAAAGTTGTTCATAATGATGAATACAATGGCCCCTTTTGAGGTTGTGCGGTATTTAAGTTACAGCTTGTATATTTGAAGCGTTTCGTCCGTTCCCAATACCTTTTTTTTTTTTTTTTTTTTTTTTCCGGCGAAGAAAATGCCTAACGCATACCACGCCGTCCGGGGAGACGACGTGGTTATGTGGGCCTCGCACCCACTAAAAACTCCGCCTGTGCACCTACTTTCGCCTTGATGGGTGGGCCGCGAGAACTACTACGTATGACATTCGCGACCCATCCAGCGTGGCCCACTTCTGGGCTACCTCTTCTTAGCCCGCCTCCGGGCTCCATCTTTCTTCGGCGATGTTGGGGTGCACTGGAACATCACCACAACTCCAGGGGACCGTGCAGTGTGGACGATAGAGTTCCCCAATCTATCATCCGATGGCCTCCCTTATGGCGGCATCAAGTCCGCATTTCGCCGCCTACGCCGTCCTGCCCTCCTGCGGCGAATCGGGTCAGCGAGAGTCTGCCTCCCTGACCCGCTCCGCCGCTTCCTTCTGCGAGATTACGTCCTCGCAAAAAGACGCAACCGCCTCCCATGCCCTTTCACTGCCGACCATAGCCCTTACAACGGCCGACAACGACAGGTCTTCCCCAATTTCAATCGCCAGAACACGGCGCTGCGCCTCCCAGGCAGGGCACTGCTCGAGAGTGTGCAGGGCCGTATCCTGGCTGCAACCGCATTGGTGACACACGGGAGTCACCTCCCGTCTTGCCACTGTGTGCAGGTATTTCCCAAAACAGCCATGCCCCGACAATACCTGCACTAAACGGAAGGACAACGTCCCGTGTCGCCTCCGTACCCACTCCAGTAGGATTGGCTGTATGGCCCCAACAGTCCAGTGACCGGCGCTGGGAGTCTCTAGCCTCACCGCCCATAGCCTCATGATGGCCGTCTGCGCCTCTCTGCGCCACCTCATCACCACTTCAGGCGGTGGGCCACTGCCGCTCTCCGCCCGAACTTCCACACTATGTTGGTAAACTTCGGCAAGCACTCCCGCCTCCAGATCCCACGGGGGTGTTCCTGCTAATGTGAACGCCGCTTCAGCTGAGATTGTGCGGTATCCGCGTATTACCCTGATAGCCGTTCCCAATACCTGCGGCAACTAAACCGAGTAAGGGCTCTTTCCCACGGCAAGATCCCGTTTTTATGCAGGTATGGTTTTTTGCAGCATCCCGTTTAGTAGTATACGTGTTTAAATATACATATTCACACAAGCATCCCGTTTGTCGTTTACTGTAAACAGGAAGCTTGTATCAATATGTATATTTAAACACGTACACCACTAAACGGGATCCTACAAAAAACTGTACCTGCAAAAAAATGTACCTGCAAAAAACGGGATCTTGCCGTGGGAAAGGGCCCTAACTCGGTTACCTGCTCGGTGAAACTTGTACTCGGCGCAACTCTACTTACTATGCAATATTTGATACCGGTTAATTAGTCACTCTATTTAAATATCTTCCAGTAGGTGGAATTCGATACATCGGATTATGTTATGTCTATGCATAGGTATAGGTATTAATGGACTTTGGGATCTGACACCACTGCCGCGTGATTTGTGATTTCGCATGTGGCCAATTTCTGTTTAATGTGTTTCTAATAAAGACGAGATCCGCTGGATGCGGGGAGCACAGAAACGGTCGAAGTGGCGGCGCTTGCGCACTATGTCCATCAGTGGACGCCTTTCGGCTGAAGTGATGATGATGATACATGCAATAACTAAACTTCCAAAAGGTGTACAATCTATTTAGAATCCTTCAAAGAAAATATATAAGCCACCCTAGTACAGTTACTTATAAAAGATGGGGTATAATTTAGACGGCCACCAAAAATATTTTTAAGACTCTAAGCCTAGGCACCAAATAAAATAAACAACTCCAAAAAAAATCAATTGACTTTATTATGAGGGCCCTAAACTATATAATATTATGATCCAAAAATAAATGAAATAACATCAGAAAAATCACAAACCTTGCACAAATATTATTTTTGGTTTCTAAAATGGATCAACGGTCACCAAATTCTATCCAACTCAAAGATTAATATTACTTGGGGCACCCCGACACGGACAGGTTAGGTTCGAAGGGGATGACGGGGGCTCAAGTGAGCGAGCGGAGCGAGCGAACGAGCCCCCGTCATCCACTTCGTGTTAGGTTCCTTTAAACCCTGCAGACAGAAATAGGTCCGTCGACTACACCTTATTATTATTAAAGATAATAATTAGTGTACAAAAACTTTGGTTATAATTTTACTTTAAAATGTTGGTTTAATTTTGGTGATCGTTTACTATTTTTGGGTTACTCATAAGGTCCATATATTTTTATGACAGACAATAATAGGAAAAAATGGATTTATTTCATAATATTTTAGGAAACGTTATTTGGTGACCATTAATCCATTTTGGTAACCGTTTAGAATTTTTTTGGTTGCGAAATAGGTACTTTTTTGGGCGGTGTTTAATCACAAGCCTAAAAGATGTACGGGTCTTGCTTGCGTGATTTCCAGTTGTTGTTGGTCCAAATAATTACAAGCTAATTATTTCTTTCGAGCCTATAAGTCTAGTTATTTAACCAACATAAACTCACTCGTCTACAAATTGTGAGTACCTACGAAAAAGTTTAAAACTAAAAAATAAACTCAGTTTTCTAAAACCAGGCCTTCAAGCCACCCACCAGCCACCCAACACATCAAGCTACCCGAAACTGTCAAATTTTCCCAATCAACTTTGAACCTCATGCTGTTGCGTTAAAGTTGAAAATCTATTAAAGAAATTTGACAGATTGTAGTAGCTGGATGTGCTGGCGTCCGTACAAAGTGTTTAGTAAATATTTTAACAAAGTAGGGAGTAAGTATGCAATAGCACAAAATACATAATAGTACAAGTGCATATTCACAAGGATAACATTATAATTATATTTCCGTTCATTTTAAAATCCGTCGGTGCCTTCCAACATCGGATGTTTTAAAACAACAGTCGCAGTAGGTACCTATCGGAATCTGAACAAATTATACAGATCGGACTAACTTACCTAGTGACGTCCGATCCTTAATTATGTGAAGTAATCTCGTCCTCATTGTATACTTTGTAGTTTGCACTCTTGCACAACTCGCTGATCACATTGTTTAAAGATTTCTTCTAAAAAAAACACAAATGTTATCTGTGGTCCAGTCGCTGGCGCGCTCTCCTGTCATCTGTCAAATCATTCTTTCAAAGCATAAGAACGGGACTTCACGATGACCTTTATGGGCATCGCATAGTCCCGGTCCAGTGCATACAGCACAACACAACTTTTAGAAGGGGTTTAATAAGGTAATCCAATACACCTAAGTGTGATGATTATCTGGGAAGGGTTGGGATACAATGAGGACGAGATTACTTCACATAATTAAGGATCGGACGTCACTAGGTAAGTTAGTCCGATCTGTATAATTATGCTTCGTAATCTCGTCCTCATTGTATACTTTGTAGATGTTTAAAGAATAAAGTTGTGTTGGTATAACAAAAAATAAGCATTGTTGAATAAATTGAACATTGTAAGTCAACATGTTATTCTAAGTTTGTTATTTAGGTACTAATTCTATATGTAGACATTTCTATTTAAGAATCAGTCTACGTTAAGGTCAATAGTTACCAACTTAATGTATATTTTCTAATGACTATTAGTTTCTGAAATTCTTATTCAGTCTTGAATCAATTAATCCTGTAAGGCACACAACAATTTCCTATAGGTAATCGAACTTAGAATCACAATGAAAAGGTCTCTTATAAAATGAGCTTTGTGGGCCTCAGTATTGACCCCTGCTTCACAGCCTGTTTTTTTTTTTTTTTTTTTTTTTTTTTTTTTTTTTTTTAATAGGAATTTCTCCTTTATTGTGGGTGATTTTACAAACATTTAAAGGCACATACACAAACAGCCAGACAGAACAACTACTTGTAGGTCACACAAATATTTGTTCCGTGCGGGAATCGAACCCGCGATACGCAGCGCAGCAGTCAATGGCTTAACCACTGCGCCAACCGTGCCGTCAAAACTCAGTGAAGTATGTCACTATTATTTAAAATTTGTTTTATCGATCCACTACATATTGGTTACAGTAGAGGTGGCATAATTAGGTTTTCTTATAATTTTCTTTAAAAATGGTAGTTTTAAGTTCGGTTGAGATCTGCCCAGTGCAGAAGTTTTAATTATATTATGTCTGAAATTTTTATGTTAATATTTATAAGAAATGTTATCTATAAGTGACAAGGTTTGAATTCTGTGTGCAGTTACAAGAACTATTATATATACTATTTGTTTGGTTAGTAATTCTAAACCAAGAGTTTGACAAAATTATATAACCCAAAGCAATACCGGGGTCCCAAACTATTTCATATTTGGATTTCTTTGGTCTTAATATAAATATAATTCCTGGTCTATATGACAATCCTTGGTTATACTTAGTGGTAAAATTTATATGGCTATGGTGACAGCCTAGGGGTCAATATCTTGATTCTATCCAAAGAGAATCCACTGATTTAGTGTAAATTTATGAATTGTTTTCCTTTGTTTTACTAGACAAGGAAGCTAGTACTATATCATTTGAAGGGAACAGTCTTTCACCTCAGGAAAGCGTCCTTGATAATATGGCAGCAATTAGTGTGTGCATTGGGCGTAGATCCCATTTGAAAGTTAATACATCTATGGAACATGCACTTGGCTCAGGAAGCCGACATGTTGACGATTAGTATTGCACTTGTTTGCAAACAGGTCAGTGGGGCTGACCCAGCATAGCAGCAATTGACTTGTAGGCTATATCACATCACTTCTATTCAATTTCTATGTTAGGAAGTCTAGATTCTAGATTTCCCAGTGTTTTCTTTGGAAATAATATAGTGTGCATGAAACCATATTTGTCCTTTCTCACACCATTGCCAAAACTGTCTAGGCATGTTATTTTCATAAGTAAAACAAATACCACCCATCTTACTGATACGGGCTATGGCCGTTGTGATATATTTTCCAAGTCCTCGCAGTATCTGAGTTTGCTTGTAAATGTTTTGAGCCCCATAAATGCTGCTAATAGTTCAAGGTAAGGTATGGAACTTTTCATTATTAGCTGTCCAGTGCTTGTGAGTTTTGATATCATTGCATACCAGTCTCAAGCCAGTTTGAAAAGCATCAAAGAATATTTCAAGAACAAAGTCAAATTCTCTGATTCTATTGTGGTTTGTTGAAATGTATGGTATCAAACAACTTTTTTACTTTCCATTATCTTGGTATAAAATTAACCATATTCTACAGCTGCTGATGTAACTACTAGAATACCTAGTAATTAGACAAACTGTTATTTATATCTCCTTTCTAATTCTATCTAATTATAATATGTAATATTCTTTATGGACTCTAGGATAAACTCTATCTTTCCTGAGGAAGTGAAATGGCAAACTGGACTCAGTCCAACAAATATCCTAGATACTGGCATCACTGTCTGGGCTCTCTTTTCAGTTTTAATAATAAATCCTAGATTTTTTAACACAGTTTGAGTAGCACACATTTTCTAAATACCTTGCATATGAATCGGCAGGGCACAGAATATAACTGTCAAGATGTATGACTTAAAGCAACCCTGATGACCTCAGGTGACAGACAACTGGCTTCGTGATGTTTGTGAATACATTTGGTGTAGTGCAAAGCCCAAATACGAGGCATGTATGTACATTCTTATAACATATATTGAAGCACAAAACTGAAAATATCTTCTGACATATTTTCATATGGATAGTTGATATTTGTTTTTTAAATCCATTATTGTGGGCAAAAACTTAGGTAGTAACATAACTATAAAAAGATTTAACATGTATCTCCAAGTACCATGTGATTACACAAGATAAAATTGATTATTGACAGGAGCTCATGTTTCTATGGCACCTAACTGTAAGAGATTATTCAATGGAGATAGATTGCTTTCTTTCTGACTGAAGTTGTTATTCAGCAGCTTGATCTGGAAACTCAGTAAAAGGTAATTTATAACCCTTGATCCACTCATGTATGGTTGGATTAGTAGTACCTAATAACATACTTCAGAGAAATACTGCAATCTGAGTCTGTACCTGAGCTAGTGATGATCCTGGTTCTGGCAACAATTGTTGGCATTGAACTTATCTTGAAGCTTATTGATGTTCTGACATTGGTCAGTAGAACAGGTATTCTGATATCGGTGTTTGATCCATCAATTCTTCCATTTGCTTATTAAGGCTGGGTAGGATTAAGGATCTCAGTGTGTTGCAATTTTCATGATGAATGTCACACAGTAGTTTAGCTCAGTAACTTGAATGTTTCGATTTGATCTGCATTAAGCACACAAACACATGGGAGGCTATTAGACTGTTATGGACTTTTCCAATTAACATAATAGTAGCAGCCACTGTAATTCGCTGACCCCTGATCATTTGGACCCATTCAAATGGGTCCAATGGAATGTAAGTGGAATAAATAAAAAAATATAAATCCAATCAAGTTGAATCAATTCCACTTCCATTTGCTGTTGCCGCCACTTCCTTGTTCAGTTTTGGTGTGTTCAATAATAGATTATAGTGATAAAATAAGTATTTTAAGTTTTGCTTCTTCTCTGCATTCAGTCTATTATCATAATTGCTGACCACCATGTGGCCAGACTGCCATGCAGTTCCAGGTAAAGTAGCTAGCTGAACCCCAGCATCTCACAAGTAGATTTTCAATACTTGAACTTAAGGCTGACGGTAGGAAGGGGTATGTATACCGTTTCACTCTCAGCATCCTTCTGGCTGTATTTTAGTGGAATTGAAATACTGACATAGCATATTTAAGTTAGATAGTACACTAACATCCACCTAATTCCATTTGAATTAGATTATAATTAGCGGCAGTGAGTATGGATATTGCCAGTCTGGCTGCGTTGGCTTTGGTCACAATGCACTCAGCATCTTGAATGTGTTCGAGTGGAGCATGTTTAACTGAAATATCTATAAAGAATAATTAAAGTAAGGTCCCAAACTGCTTAGATCTAAATCCTCCGCTAACCTCTCATGATAGCTCTAGGGATGCAGCAGGGATGTGTTTATACATTGAAAATATAGACCACTAGCTAACCTCTCATGAAATCTCATGTGGTGTTGATGGCACAGTTAAATGTTCTCATGGTTAACCTCTCGTGAAAACTTTTAGAGACGGCCAGGGATCCGGTAGGAACGTGTTTATAACACTGAATGTGTGTACCATCGGCTAACCTCTCGTGAAAGCTCATGTGGTGTCGTTCTATTGTAAGTATATGGCACAGTTGAATGTTCTCATGGTTAGCCTTTCGTGAAAACTCTTAGAGACGGCCAGGGATCCGGTAGGAACGTGTTTATAATACTGAATGTGTGTACCATCGGCTAACCTCTCGTGAAAGCTCATGTGGTGTCGTTCTATTGTAAGTATATGGCACAGTTGAATGTTCTTATGGTTAACCTCTCGTGAAAACTCTTAGAGACGGCCAAGGATCCAGCAGGAACGTGTTTATAACACTGAACGTATATACCATCGGCTAACCTCTCGTGAAAGCTCATGTGGTGTCGTTCTTGTGTAAGTATACGGCACAGTTACGTTCTCATGGTTAACCTCTCGTGAAAACTCTTAGAGACGGCCAAGAATCCAGCAGGAACGTGTTTATAACACTGAACGTATATACCATCGGCTAACCTCTCGTGAAAGCTCATGTGGTGTCGTTCTGTTATATGTCCATGGCACAGTTGAATGTTCTTATGGTTAACCTCTCGTGAAAACTCTTAGAGACGGCCAAGGATCCAGCAGGAACGTGTTTATAACACTGAACGTATATACCATCGGCTAACCTCTCGTGAAAGCTCATGTGGTGTCGATCTTGTGTAAGTATACGGCACAGTTACGTTCTCATGGTTAACCTCTCGTGAAAACTCTAGAGACTGCTGTGCGTATTACGGCATCCAATGTAATTTTATGAACATTATTTCCACTGCCGACCACTTGCGTTTCGATGACGGCTCCGCTTTTGCTTCTTCAAGCGATTTTCCAGATCTCGCAGACGTTCTTTCAGCTCCTTCATTCCTTCGTTTCGCTTTCTTCCATGTTTTTCCATCTCGATAAAAGTTTTCTAAACTTTTTTAAGCGAAGACGTGATCAACGCGCGGCACAAAAAAGTACAATGATTTGACAGATGACAGGAGAGCGCGCCAGCGACTGGACCACAGATAACATTTGTGTTTTTTTTAGAAGAAATCTTTAAACAATGTGATCAGCGAGTTGTGCAAGAGTGCAAACTACAAAGTATACAATGAGGACGAGATTACGAAGCATAATGCAAAACTTCGGATATCCGCTTCCCGCTCGGATTTATTCGTAAAACACTCCTCACGTTATTCAAGTCTCACCTATTTTACCAACAATTTAAAATTCAAATTACCATGAATTCCTCGTCGATGTCCATCTCTGACAATCTATTTTGCTTCCAAACATAATAATACTAACACCACAGCACAGAAAAAAATACTGTCACAAATTCACATCTCCCGCCAAAACGAAACAAGTTTTTGAATAACCCAAACAGCGGCAAAGGAACGGCCGCGTTCTGTCGGCGACGCGCGTTGCAATGCAATCAAATTACAAGTGGCGAGGCATCCCTCGCGGTAAGGGTTACTGTCGCTCCAAGGTTAATCCAATTACTTCCCACTAATAATATTGAGTCTCAGCGGCGTATCGCATGCTCGTGTAAACGTGGCGACCGCAAAAATAGGTTTATCGATGGCTTTAGAGGAGCTTAGGCCCCGGGAATATTTATAGACTGGAGGTGGTATAAGACTTGCCTGCCTGTAATGCCTCTTGAAAACAATGGCGGCAGTTAACACGGCGCTTATACGGCCAACGTAACATTTATGACGTATTAACGTTGATAGAAAAGGCAACGATGATTACTATATCCGATAGAATTATGACACAGGGTTGACTTGAATGAATATGTCGTCGACCAATTACAGAATAGCCACACATCACGATTTCCCTAGTCATTCAATACATAATAATATAGTCTTAACCTTAAACTATATTCTGCTTTGTACTATTTATTTATTTATTCCTTCATTTCAGGCAACTAAGGCCCATAGAAAAAAAAAACAATACATACTATTACAAACATACTTATAAACTAATACATACAAAATTATCACAAATACAATACTATAATAATATAACTTAAAAATACTATAAATAAATACAACATAACACAACTTATACTACTGCACACGAAGTGTCGGTGTCGTGTTTCGCTGACTGGTGTCATGTAGCCGGCCATGAAACTGGCGATACACAACACCCTTCGGCCAGAACTCTTCTTTGAGGAACTTCTCGAGATGATGTGTCGGAACACGCACCACGAACGACTTGAAGTTCGTGTCGTGACGCGGCTCCAACTTCTCGACCCTCAAAGTCCAGTTGGTCTTCACACGCAGGTACTCCACGATCTCCTCAACCTTCGTGGAGTGGTGCAGCCTGGACACGTACAGCAGCGTCACCGGGATTGCTGGACGCAGCAGCATGTTGGGTCCTGCCGGCGCGGTGCCGCACTGGTTCCGACAAGGAGGCTTCTTCTTCTTCTTCTTCTTTTCCACCTTGATGAAACCATCCTCGTCGCTCATGTCCTTCCCTGGACCCTGCCTTACCAAAACCTTCTGGGTTTTAGACCGGCTTCGTTTACCCCCTTTTGGTTTTTCCGCTTGTTTTACCCGCGAGTCTTGCGATTGCGACTCAGCAGGCTTATTAGCGGCGGCTATTGCTGTGTAGGCTCGTTTGGGGGCCGATGACTCTACACAAATCGTTGTATCCACCTGTGTTGAGGCAGGGACGGCCACGGCACGCTTTGCAACGCATGCATTCTCGGCAACTGGTGACGCATCCGAGCTCGCCGACTCGAAACTGCAGATGGAGGCGTTTTGCGCGCCGCGACGCGTATCCACGTTTACTATAATATACATACCTTTATTATTAATATCTTAACTTACTATTTACACTAAGTACTAAATTAACAGACTAATTAACTAACTATATAAATAAATCCAAAAACAAAAGGATATTTAGACGTTGAAGTACTCGTCCGCATCGCCGTCATCCGGACCCGTGCCCAGAAGACTGTCAGCATTGCCACATTGAATGGCAATGCTAAATTCTTTGGTCAAAGAATGACCCAGCCATCTGATCACGTGAAGTGTCGATCAGACGGCGAGAAATTTCTTTAAAAAGGAGACGCACACTCGGGCCCCAGGAAGCTGTAGTTACCCATAAGGTTATACAGGTTGAAATTGAAAACATGCGACAAATCGAAATGAGAGATTGTACTCATCATTGTGAACAACTTTTACTATGAGATAAAACCTGAAATCGCGAAAAAAAAAACTAGCTGTTCCCTACATTTATGTTCGCATAACTCGTCAAAATGTACAGAACAGCTGATTTTTTTTTTCGCAATTTCAGGTTTGGTCCCATGGTAAAAGTTGTTCATAATGATGAGTACAATCTCCCATTTCGATTTGTCGCATGTTTTCAATTTCACCCTGTAGTATTTGCGCCGCTTGAGCGTCGCAGCAGCCGAGTCGCGGGTTGTTCGAAAGAGTTACCGTGGCCCTTGGCACAGGCAAGTGAAGGAACACGGGTGGGTTTTAGTCAGTAAAAGTCTGACACGGCCTCCCGCTCCGCCCAGGGCGGAAAAAAAGAAAAAAGGGTACCATAGCGGTACATCATCTGGAGGCTATCGATTCAATTTTGGGTCTCAGCAGCCGCAGCAGCGGCGCCAGCACAGCCCGCCGTGCTAGGAACATGAGATGGCGCAAGAGTATTTGACACAGGTTGCGTCCCACACCAGAGGCCTACCCACCTTCCACGCAACAACGCCTTCTGGTCTCTTCCTGCCGTCCGTTTGGTTCTAATACCGCTGGTACGCCGGCGGTGACAAGGGCTCGACGAATAATATCGTTGATGCTGGCGTGCCGTGCTATGCGACCTGCGCTCCTGCAGCAGGACAGGCCATGGTGCCCGAGACTGACAGCTTTACCGCAGTGACACCGATGCGGAGCAACACAAGGTGCGCCCAAGCGGAGACACATAGCGAGCTAAAACGATGAGTCATCCATCATAGTGCCTATGGTGGATGGGATGACGGGTGCGCCTGAAGCCACAAGCCTGACGCCCACTCCCCCACAGCCAGCAGACGGGCATACTCAACAGTATTATGTATAATAAATATAAAAATATATTATACTCGTAGTATATTACATTTTAAACGCAAAAGTTTGTGAGGGTGGATGGATGAATGGATGGATGTTTATTACTCTTTCACGCAAAAACTACTGAACGGATTTGAATGAAATTTGGCACACAGATAGTTTATAACCAGGATTAACACATCATATTCCGATATTCTGCCGGGATCGAAACTTATGCGGGTGAAACCGCGGGGCGCAGCTAGTATATTATAAAGAGATAAGATTTGATTTTTTGTTTGTTACGCTTTCACGCTAAAACGGCTGAAGGGATTTGGATGAAATTTGGCACATGGATAGATCACGACCTAGATTAGGACATAGGATACTTTTTATTCAAATATACCCACGGCATCGAGACTTAAGCGGGTGAAACAGCGGAGCGCAGCTAGTCTCTGATAAAATAAAAGTTATTGGATATGTGCTGAGATACATAATGGAAGCCAGAGGGGTCTACATCTAGTTGTAGATTAGTTGTAGATTACAGGCTGGATATGACAATAACATCCCCAGTGTCTTCTCGAAGTCTCCCTAGGGCAGAGAGAGGACTAGTAGGTCCCACCTAAGGAAATGTGTGGTCATATTTAAATGTGTGGTTCAGTCATACCATACCGTTCCATACATTTGAGTCGAGTAGATAGTTTTGTATGGAACAGCCGATATTTTTTTCACGATGACGATATGGGTCACATTGAGAAAGTTGTTCAATTTGTTGGTCTGTACAACATCCACACATTTTTGATACACGCTGTACAGTAATAGGGCCAAGACTATTGCACCGGGCACCCGAAGTAAACTAACTATCTCATACCAACCAACTCTCGCCTGAACGCACCTATAGCTTTTATTAGCTCTATTTTAAGCTAGAGCAGACAAAATAGCCCGTAAAAGTTGTGTGTGCGAAGGCCAGGCGATATTTACGATTCGATGTCAATCGACTCGTGAGTCATGCGTGTCCTCTTCAATGCTAGTCGATTTACATAACTGCTTAAGGCGCAATCATAGTTAGTCGTTAGCCCGTATTTGGGTGCTCGAAACACTACTCGAATTCAGGCGCCCGATACATTAACTACACTGGTCATTGCACTGGAACATGATGCTGGACTAGATTGTCCGAAGACGGGCGTTCTCGACCCCGTTCATTTACACTTGTCGTTTGCCCGAATTCCATAGGCAACCGAATTCGGGAGAACGAAGTGTAATTGCGCCATTATTGTAACCGAGATAATCAGTTTGGGAAGGAGAATCAAATGAATCTATGGATGGACAATTAAACATGGTCGATCTGATTATACTAAGTACCTACTTACATAAATGAAGCAGCATCTACTTTACAAAATCAAAGGTAATCATGAGTCCTTGACTATGATTTGAGTGATGTTAAGACAGGCGTAGCAACAGTAGGACATAAGCCATGTTGCTCTCCAGCAGGATTCACAACTGCTTACTATCTATAACCTTGACTATTCAAAAGTGCCTGTAATTGGTTTATTTTAAATAAATGCTTTGAGTTTGAGCATAGTAATAATAAAGCTGAAGTCAACTGAAGCTAATTCTCTAAAAATACCGGTTGGATTTAAAAAAATCTTGTAGCATTTCATAGCCCAATTCTTGAGGCTATAGGCTATAGGCTTGAGGGCTAAACAAAACGAAAATAGGTTTAAAAAAACGCTAAACGAAAACGAAGTAACAGCGCGGGCAGACGATGCGATACGTCGGGGTATGTCGAAGCCCGAATTTTCACGCGGACGAAGTCGCGAACAGAAGGTAATATAATATAAGCAAGCTTTATCCCCTCGTGGTGGCCACGAGCTGACCGCTCACGCGTCTTGCGACAGCGACTGCGGAGAAAACAAATGAAAGAAGTTTTTTAGAGATTCGAGCTATGCGACCTGCGATGCGACTTTATTAAAGATTTCAAATATTAATGAAATTCCAACGTAAGGAAAAATAATGCCACATATTATAACTGCAAAATAAAGTAATAAAGCTAAGCGCGCAAACAGAATACTTAACTATGCAGTCGCTGGTACTCGAGCCGGTCGGCAGAAAATTCAGAAATGAATAAATAATTCCCCAGAGAACACGCGAGTAGCATGCTGATCCGTGCTCCCGTACTGTACGACAGTTTCAAGGGCTATGGAGGTATAAACCATGTCAGTTGCTACACTAGCTAGCGAGCATCTGGTCGTCGCCCTATTTTAGCAAATCAGCTGCGGAATAATGAGCAGCAACAGAGGTAGTTTCTGAACTAGGTTGTTACATAGGTAGTGTTTAATAAATGAACTACTCATACCGAGCCGAGACCGAACTCCGGCCATGGCGACCAATCTTAGCGAAGACAAGCCTTCGGCGCGGGCGATATTATAGCGCACAAGTGTGTGCGCAAATACAGGTGCACTCTCATAATCCGATGGGACGGCAATCCGACACGACCGGAGAGAGATCAGGCGGAGGGCCAATGACATAACGTGCTTTCCGAGGCACGCGGCTATCACACCGCCAACTTCCAAACTCTGTGCTGTTACTGCGAAATGCCCAATGGAAAAACCCAATAACACTTTGCCCGACCCGGGAGTCGAATCCAGGACACCATGCTCAGTAGTCGAGCTTGCGACCACAATACCAACGGGGTAGTCAAAGGTAGGAAGTACAACCGAACAACCTCTATCAATACTAAAAGTTAGAGTTTTCACGATCTTAATTTCCAATTTTCCATGCAATAAGACAACACGTGTTTAGCTGACATTCAAGAAGATATAAAATGTACAGAAGAGTTCAATTTATAATATAAAACTAAAACTGTGACCTAGTTCCGGAAAACAGACGGAGTAAAAAGAAATCAGTCGGCAGCAAATTGCAATGCGGAACGAAACGGGAGACAGATCAGAGCTGCAGGCATATAAGTACATAGAGTTATAACTACTTCACAATCACAAATCTATATTAATATTATAACGTGAAAGTTACTAATTATCTGTTTCTGCCGGTCGATTCTGTAAAAATCTCACCGTGAAATCATAAGTGAAGTGAGCACTTAATACTCGTAGTGTTAACCCCTAGCGAATGACAGCTCACTCCACGCTCACTTCACCCAAGTTTTCACGATCACATCGTTTTGGTTACAGAATCGCACGGCTGTTTCTTTTTTACCTTAACGGCTGGGCGGATTTCGATGAAATTGCACATTGGCATGCAGGTAGACCTTGGATTTTTTATAAAAAGTATCCTCTTTGATAATTTTCGACCTCTACGCGGGCGGAGTATCCTCGCCAACGAATTCAAACTGTTTCTAAATTCAAAGTGAACCATACACGTGGCATAGCCGACCCTGACTCTAGCCAAGGTCACGTAAATTGAATTACAAAAATACACACACCACGGTACGTAACTGGATTTGTACAATACTGTGTGTGGACGTCAAGAGCGGCAGACGGAGGGTGGCTTTTGTCCAGCAGGGTACGGTGGCCAAACTAATTATCACCACTATATGGAATTTTACCTTTAAACCCATAATTTGACTGATTAATGACAATGTCATTAATTAATTAATTAGTAAATCACCCTGATACCGAGAATACATTGAACATCCCTCGTAGGTACAGGCTGGCGGGGACACCGAGCCGCAACCTGTTACCATGAATTCAGAACATGATTCAGAACCCCTATGCGTTAAAATTCTTTGTCAAATATTAAAAAAAAACGGTCAAGTGCGAGTCGGGCTCGCGCACTGAGGATTCCGTACAAATGTGCAGGATATGTAACAACAAATTTACGGTTTTCGGATGTTTTCCTTTACTTGTGCTACTTGAAATAGCTTCTTGCCAAATTTCATGATTTTAGGTCGGTGTCGGGGGTTTGATTCCGTTGACTTAGAAGTTTGATTTAATCATTGCTTCAAGGGATTGCAGCCCTCAGTATTTATTATTCATTTCAACTTGATAACTCCACGCGTTCCTGAGAAAAAGGGTCTTGACAGACGGACAACGAAGTGATCTTATAAGGGTTCAATTTTTCCTTTTGAGGTACGAAACCCTCAAAAAGTACTTACTGTTTCATAGAAAAGTGCAATACCTTCATGGTCAAAATATATGGAACAGCAATTTTTTTTATAACCGACGAAAAATTTCAAGCCTGAATCCATGCTTACAGTTTGCGCGTCGATGTCCCTGTCGCTCCCTACCCATTATTTATGGAGAAACCTGAAGATCGAGTTACATTATGATGGAAAATTACAGGGCACACAATAGACGGAATAATAACTACGTACTTGGTGAACCAGTGGTCATTGATCTCCCCAGTCGACGACGTATTCAAAAGCTAAATTGTATTGTGTAGGTACACCTACTAGAATGTCTATTGGAACGTGTTTTTGTTTGAGTCCAAAAATAGACACTTCAACAGAATGTTTTCAATGTTCTAACAAAACTTTTGGAAACGATAAAATACCTAATTTTATATCGAACAATAAGGTATTGTATGACTTCCAATAGTTCCAATATACAAGGTCAAATTAAATTACCTAGCGAAACTCTGCAGACGTGATGGTCTCGATATCTAAACATAATACAACAATAGATAAATTTATTTGATTTTTTAGTGGTCATCGACTGTATTCACTTGAAATATCCCTGACGCTGAATATAATATGGCATCCAATGGCACGATTGGAATGATATGGCTCGTGTAGAAGGTAGGTTCATCATTATCTTTTGTTGGAAGACACGATGTGCGAGTTTTTAATTCATAACATTTATTCATATTGATTGAGAACTCAATCAATAACAATGACGACTTGACCTTCTAACAATACCATTTATTTATTTTAAGTCATTAGCTTTATCATTTTTCAGTTTAAAAGATATAGATCAATTAAAAGTTTGAAGTGACTAGTAGAACCTGAAACATTTGTTAACATTTTTAAAATTGAAAAAGAAAATCAAATTTTAATCGTAAGAATGTAATTTCTCACTTTCGATAAAAAAAAAATGTATCTTGCACTAATATTAGGAAGACATGCGTTTATACATGAAAGCGTATTTCATGATAATACCATCGCAAAAAAAAAAACATAAATAGAACTTGTCGAAATAAAGTTATAAATTTTTAAGTCCTCGTATGTATAGATTTACTAATCTTTTCCAATAGGTATAATTATCGATTTCTTATCTAAAATGTTTATTATATTCCGACCTAACACTCCTTGCTATATGTAGGCACGTGTCAACGATTTTGGGATGCAACAGAGTGGCTACTTCCACAGCTAAAGTAAACAGTTACTCGACACTAAGCTGCCTCGCTGTGATGCTGTGAACACTTCTATTTACTCTCGACACGGAGCTACACCTTGCGAGGTACTGACTGCTAATGGACCGACAGTAAAGTGTTGCAAGGGTAATAAAATTATATATATACTGGTGGCTTTGGTTTCCTAAAACTAATTTTAAAAATTCCAAGCTTTGAATTATAGTAGGTACTAGATGACTTATTCCTCAGAGCTTATGGCTAGGGCATATCTTATTGGATAAATAAATGTAAATTCTTGTCCAATCAATATTGATGATATAGCTTCACTCATATACATAGCTTGATATATTGGCAACCTTTGATAGATCGTGCTATACTCCACATTTAAAGGCCCATTACACCACGCGGTATCAAGTCTGTCTTAATAAGATAGTCTGTTAAGGCTGCCTGTACATTGACGCGGAGCGAGGCTGCGGAGCGGAGAAACGGGGAAATATTAACCAATAGAAAAATAACATTGAGATTTTATGCAATCCTATTTAATATTTCTCCGTTTCTCCGCTCCGTAGCCTCGCTCCGCTTCAATGGACAGGCAGCCTAAATGAGACAGACTTGATACCGCATGGTGTAATAGGCACGGGCGATGAGCCGATGACTCATTATGAATCTTGAACTTTTTTATTACCAAACTTAATGAGTTTCCGTTCTAATAAATTTTCTCCAAGATCCTATAAGCAGGTTATCAGTCTATACTAAGTTCTAAACTCACTTGACATTAAGCTGCCTCTGTATGAGCAGCTTCTTCTCGATCTGTTCTATGGGGAACTGCGGCACCTCGTATGGGGCTGACAGCTCGTTGGGCAGCTCCCGGGGCGCTTCAGCACCCACGGCACTGGTGGGGCTCTCACTCCCTGTGAACAAACACATGGTGTTGTAGATACTGCTTATTTTAACAGAAGAGTGCGAATGCTGGATGTGGGCAGTGTCGGACTGGTCTTTATGGCAATATTTGGCTGATGATGTCCAGCAGAATAAGACTTTCAGCTGACATTATGATGATAAAGTATATACAGGATGGTATGACATCGACGTTCAAACTGTAACCATCACTTCAGCACATGATTCTTGACCCCTTGTGTTAAAATTTTTCGTCGGTTATAAAAAAAATAGCTCTGCCATACATTTTAAACGCGTAGCTATTGCACTTTCCTACGCGGAAACAAAAAATTAGAAAAATTAGAAAAATTACTGTGCTCGTCACTGTAAAGTGAGTGCAAGTGACATCTACAGAAAATTTTCTGAGTGAGATTGGGAAAAATTCACTATTTCCCCAATAAATTTTACTGTAAAGCATAAGAATATTTACTGTGCTAGCATGGTAATTTTTCCATTACCACTCAAATGCACTCAGATTATGAGACAGCACAGTAATTTTTCTAAGATTTTTCTCTCCGTGTATGAAACAGCAGTCTATGTCTTTCTTTGACAGCGCTAGTATACAGGGTGGCAGGTACATCGATCGACGCATAATCAGTTACCATGGATTCTGTGTATTATGATTCTGAAGAACCGTACGTTAAAATTAAAAGAAAAATCTTTTAATTTTCACGTACGATGGTTCAGATGTGCCTGCCACCCTGTATATTAGTGCTGTCAAAGAAAGACATTTCATCAAGGATTTAATGTATCCTGGACAGCAGAGTATTTTCATCTAAGATATCGATGATGTAAAATGTATAAACCATAATAAATAAGACGCGGTTAAAAACTATGAAGAAACTGTACTCAATAAAGTAGTTCATAAAGATAAAGTATTCTCCATCAATTTTAATTTAATCAACGCGGTCTAGATATTGTAAAAACCGCTCGAAGTGGTGAGAGAACTCAATTGAAAAGCACTTTAGCAACAACTGGATTACTCAGAGAGGAGAAAATACACAATACAAAAGTAATAGATTGCAATATTATAGTGAATGATGATAAACATACAACTAGTAACTGTGCCAAAATCAGCATAGCTACGAATTAATTTTATTGAGCCACTATGCGTACCTACTTATTGCCAATACCCGAGTAGGCGTAGATTGTGACTAATGGCGTTTTTATATCTAACACATCGTTTTTAGACAGAATCATATTGGCAATTTAATCATTCTTATTTTGTATCTCATTGTATGCTGCGCCGGTTGACGTTATCACGTCAACCGGCGCTCACAGAAAACCGGCGCTCAGTGGCTCTGTCTCGCATAGAGTCACAGAATTATGCTGAGCGATAACCGTTTTGCATGGATGTGACGTATATTTTCCCCAAAATTGTTCTTTTTTGTGTTTGTGTATCTTTGAGTTATGCTTTACCGCAAATAAATGTATTTTATTTCTTTTCTTTCTTTTAATTCGAGAAGATACGACAAAGGGTTGGCGACGTGGAATCTGACACCATCAGCATTGACCGTGGAATAGCTTACTTGTAGCGATGCCTACAGCTGGTAACACTACATTCACATTACCTACAGATTATAATACCAGCCTACGGGAACTTCTACCTAATTTCACTATGGTTAGTGTTACAGGTTTAGAGCTATTAGAAAGTGACCGCATTTCAGACCCATTTCAGGCCGAATCGAAAATGATGCTTAATGACTTCCGAAAATTTCCAAATCAATGTCAACACAAATTAGTCTTACATTAAACGCGAGCGCGACGGCAGCAAGCAGCTTCCACGTGGTAGTAATCTCGATAAAGCGAGTGTCAATGTAGCTTGAGCGTAATCTCCTGGAACTAATGGATCAGGACGTAAACCAGATAAGATTATTATATTTTCACACTACCTGCTCGCTAACGTCAAAGCATATGCCATGAAAATGAAAACCTAACCGAATGCATGTCATTTAAGCCCTAGGCTCTAGCCGGGCATTAATATTGTACTGAATTTCATTATGACCCGCGGGTCATTAATGTGTTTTGAATTTGGAACCTCAACTGAGAATAGAATAGAATACTCTTTATTATGTACACCATATAGATTACAGACATAAATATAGAAATTTTACAAAGGGTGACACAATGGGCGGTCTTATCGCTAAGAGCGATCTTTTAAAGACAACCTGACTGAGAAAATCCTATGGAAACATTAACCAAAAATATTAACCAAACCATTAAACTTTTTACTATGAATGTACAGACGCCAGCACATCAAGCTACCCAAAACGGTCAAATTTTCTCAATCAACCTTGAACCGTATTCTTTAGCGATAAAGTTGAAAATCTATTAATTTTGACAGATAGTAGCCTGATGTGCTGGAGTCTGTACAGGTCGACCAAAGAGTTCTCACTTTATAGGTTTTAGTCGCTGTCGACGACCAAAATGATCGGTTGCTGTGGCGCGTATATACCCCGCGTTAGAATGTTGGATTTGGGCTGATGCTCCATTGACAATTACGACGAGATTAGATTGAAAAAAACTCGCCAGGCAGTAGGTATGTTATTTTAGTTCAATCTCTTTGATGCCACCAACTGGATCAGACTGCTTGAAAAGTACTTAAACTATTTTTTTAATTGCAGTTGGGTTTTCATTTTGTCGTTTTATTTTAATCCTTTTAGTGTGTTATATTTTTGTAATAGTCTTTCATAAACTACTGTTTTTTATTACCTCGCAGTAGGTGCCAAAAGTAGAGCATTCTCCGCGGGTATAAAGGTGTCTTCGTCTTGGCGAGCTGGAATCCCTCACTGCACTCAGGATTGTAGTCTTAACTCCTTCGCTTCGCTCAGTAGTTAACTCAGAGCTCCCTCGCTACGCTCGGGAGCCCCCGATTTCTTCGTTGCGTTCAGGATTCAAAATAGCGCCCGCGACATTAAAACACTACTTTATCCCCTTGGTGAATAATCTACTATTAGTGACATTTCCTGAAGACAATTTATGTAGATAAATAACTTGTACGTTCGCATTATATTTCTAATAGACTCTCTTACCTGAAAAGCAGAAGGTATATATGCGCATATTTCAGTTGGTACTTATGAGAATAGTTTCGTCAATTTGTATCTGAACTCCATTCTTCGCAACGCTATCCACTATTATACATAGCTCTCCCCGAAGTTGCAATTGAACTTACATTCTGCGAATGCTAGGCAGTTCCAGCATTCATTGAGCACAGATACAAAGCGGTGAACCTATTCTCATACAAGTACAACGCAGTAGAGGAATATGTAGCATAGATACATTCTGCATTTCATGCAGGAGATAATTGTACAACTTAAAAAGGTCTAAAAAAAAGTCCGCGATGGTATATATGTCTATCTCTTAGGGATAACCCACAATAACCATTTTTTATCCTATACTTTTTACGAGAAATAATGGCTCTAAAATTATCAGTGTTTCACCATTGCACCCGTGCGAAGCCGGGGCGGGTCGCTAGTATACTATAAATCATTCTTTAGTCTCTTATATTTTGTAGTTTTAAAACGACCTTCAAAACCATACTTATTTCAAAACGGTGAAGGAAAACATTGTGAGGAAACCGGCTTGTCCTAATACCATTCCGCACAAGGCCCGCGTGATGGATTACGGTCCACTCCCTCTTATTGTTAGAGAGAGGAGGCCTGTGTCCCAGCGGTGGGAACGTTATACAACGTGTTACGTTAAATGCGCAAAACCTGAAAATAGTTTGATCAGAATAACGAGCAGAATTAATTGAACCACTTTTTAATATAGGTCACCTTTTTCAAAAAATCTTCATTAAAAACGTTGCCGTGTCTATTTATTAATAGGTCAAGCAAGCCAATGTCAGCGCGGCGCAGCGGCCCGGTGACGACTCCTCTCTCGATAAAGCGTCGTCGCAGAACTAAAAACTAAAACACCACATAAAACTTTTGCAATTTTTTAATGACTTATTTTCTCTCTGAAATAGGTCAATTGAATTAAAAATCAGTTGGGGTGTCTGAGGTTTTGCGCATTTGACGTTACACATTGTAGAGGCTGATAATACTTGACTTAGCTAAGACGCCCATACTCAAACAGTTTTAAAACCCACTTAACATGTAAAAATAAAACTTGTATCCTCTTATCATTTTTCTTTATAGGTCCTGTCCTGTTATTATTTCCAAGACAGCATTTTTCCGCTACCTCTTCAGTGCACAAAGTAAATACCTGCACTTTGTACAAAAGATTTTCCCCAAGACCCCTCGGTACCAAGGATCTTACCAGTAATTACTTTATAGAAGTCAAAGCAATCACATTAGTGGCAGACGACGGTGTATCGGAGAGCTTGGCTGTGTTACGGTAGATAGTAGGTAGATAGTATGTATAATATATTGGATACACATGCAATAGATGTTGTTTACTGAACCGTGCGGGTGCGTTGAAAGTGGAACATAGCACATAGCTCATGTGGTACCACTCTATCTTCCACTGTTAAAACTGCCACTTTAGACAAAATAGTGCCTGTTTCATTCTTCTTCTTTTTAGCGTGTCGACGGGAATTTAAATAAGAGTCAGCCGATGGATTCTGTAAAAATTTCACCGTGAAATCATAAGTGAAGTGAGCACTTAATAGTGTCAATCCCTAGCATTAGGGAATGACAGAGATCACTTCCCGCTCACTTCACCTAAGTTCTCACGGTGAGATTTTTACAGAATAGCACTGCTGTACAGAATTTGGATAGGTATTTATTTTATTAAAAAAATTCAGATTTATATTTTTAGTAGAAATTTCCATTTTATAACAGCTTGTAGTAACCGCTGTACTAGTCTAGTCGCTACTGTGTACAGATACCAAACTACTTCTAAATGTTTATTTACGAGGTTTTCAAAATAAAAATAGACGCTCTGTAGAAGAATGGTGTACAATCCAAATATCTTGGCTAAATCGTGCTACCAACGGTTCAAGCATAAAATACATGTTACAAAGCACTTTCAGCTTAAGAATTCACTACCCGTCTACCCCCATGGGCCTTGTGAGACTTGAGTGGACGGGCATTAGCATGGAAGATTATAACAAACCATTATTCCCTAGAGCTGGTGAATTTCTTCTGGTAATTATTAAACAACAGCAGCGTTGTATGCTGTCTACAAATTGGGATCCGTTTGTCATAGAACTGCCTCGTTGGTGTAGTGGGCACGAGCGCTACTGATAAGCATGAGGTCCAGGGTTCGATTCCCAGGTCGGTGTGATATCGGAACGTAGCAGTATCTTCTCGCTTTCTCGCGACCGATCAGCCATATTGTGAAAACTTATGTTAAAACTAGCTGCGACCCGCGGTTTCACCCGCATAAGTCTCGATCCCGTAGGAATATCGGGATAAAAAAGTATTCTATGTCTTAATCCTGGTTATAAACTATCTGTGTGCCAAATTTCATCAGCATTGGTCCAGCCGTTTGAGCGTGAAGAAATAACAAACATATTCGCCTCTTTGCGGTGACAACGTGATATCTCTTAAAAATTGAAGTCGTTGAAATATCACGTTGTCATCGCAAAGAGGCAATGTACACACAAACACACCCACAAACACTCACAATCTTTCGCTTTTATAATATTAGTGTGATACTTTGGAAAATAAATGCAACTTTAATTAATAGAAGTGTTTGTGTTTGTACAGACGCCAGCACATCAAGCTACTACAATCTGTCAAGTTAATTTAATAGATTTTCGACTTTATCGCTAAAGGATAAGGTTCAAAAATCATTGGGAAAATTTGGTAAGTTTTATTGTTCAAGCTTGATGTGCTGGCGTCTGTACATAACAGTCGGGCAAAGTGATATTGGGTTATTTCATAAGGAATTTCTCAGTAGCAGCCCGGAGGTGATTTGTACCCGGCTGATGGCAATGTACTCGCCATGTGTACTACGTGAGCTCGACAAATGGATGTGCGATTAACCCGGCGGTACTCGCTAGGTGTTTACATGCACGAATACTCGCTACCGGGTAAAAAATACCACATGATTTAAATGACATTATCTTGGAAAATAAGTTAGCTTTACAGACTTTAATGGCGTATTTAGTTTATCAATACTAATGTCTAATAAATAAAAGAAAATTGAAAGTTTGAATTATTATTTATTTCAAATTATAGCTTATCTTAAAAAAGAACGCAAAATTAAAAACAAAAATTCTTCATAGTCTTAGAAAAATCAACAAAAAAATTTTTTTCTTAGGTATCACGTAAAATTGAGATCAAAAATTATAAATCGACAGTGCTAGTGTAGTTGTACTCTGTGGTATTTTTTACCCAGTAGCGAGTGCCGCCGGGTTAACGCTTATGCGACCAAACTGTACTGCGACTCACCATAGTTAAAATGCACGCTTGTAGGTCATAACAAATATTTTTTCCGTGCGGGAATCGAACCCGCCACACGCAGCGCAGCAGTCAATAGCTTCACCACTGCGCCAACCGTGCCGTCAAATAATAAAACTATTGACCCTTAAATTAATACAGTAATAATAACATATGGGGTAGAAATTATGGTAGAAATCTGCAGCAGTTTTTAGTGCTTGTCGTTAAAATGTCCGGCCTGCCAGCACGCGATTAGCTTGTGCGCAATGCGTAAGACTATATACATATTTTATTTTGTACTTTGCCAGGATGCGTGGGAAGCCAATTTTACGATTCAGACGTGATATTAAAGTGATTTGTGTAGTATTTCTTTAATTTAATGTTGTATCTACTGGCCGTTACAGATAATGCCATCCATAAAGACGCGCCCCACTCTTCTTTTGAATGTTTACAGTACAAGTGTGCAACATTCCGCTAGTATTTTAGTTTTTTGGTACGGTAATTACTTATTAGTAGGTAATTAGTGAGTATCGCCAAAACTAAGGGCGCTTTCAATTTAGACGTTTGGTGCCGGACTGCTGCAGTCCGGGTATCGTACTGCGCACGGGCGGTTATAATTTTTCATACAAAATGTCTCGACGCAAGGTCGTGCGAGAGATGAAACATCATAACCGCCCGTGCGCAGTACGATACCCGGTCCAACCGTCTAAATTGAAAGCGCCCTAAAACTCGTGCGTCTTCGCGGATGGCACTATCTGTACAGCCTATTTCATTTCATTTGCTGTCAAATCTCGTGTGAGTTTACGTGATTAAGTAATAGTTTTATTGTGTTGTTGCTTTGTCCATCCTCCGGCTAACCAACGAATTACTAACGTAACATCAAAAAATAAAGTAAAATGGTTTATTCTGCACAAACAAAATGCACATTCCACATGCAAATGAAGCACACCAAAATTATTTCTCGAAACGCACCATCCTTTTGAGGAATACTTTTGGTGCACTTTATTTGGTGCGGTTTAAAGTTGGTGCGCTTCGAGGAATACCCCGAACTGCCTTCCAAGCATGTAAAAATGTTTCCGAATGGAATCCTCGCGGGTGATTATTAATTTATTATACACATAACTACATTCTCTCACGCACAAGCTATTTTCAGCTGTGGATTTATATTTACAAAGAGTATTTACTGTAGTAAATATGAGTTTAATAAACACGGGAAGTCCTCGGATATGTTTCTTAAAAAAATTCAGTACGGACTACGGCAATAAATATAACTTCAAGCATATTCCCGGAATGTCGGCTTTTAACGTAGGTAGCACGTAAATATCAAACCCCTCGGTTCCTAGAAAACCAATCATGAAGCAAAGCACTACGCCGCCTGCACGGAAACAACAACGACCTAGCACTCCATTTACAGAACTTCTTTCATAGTTGGAGCTTTCTTTATAAATGCTTCCGTGGTTTAATTTTAATGTTGCTCTTATTTGTTGTCCTGCAGTGCGATTATGTAACCGCCTCACCGTGAAAACTTAGGTGAAGTGAGCATGGAGTGAGCTGTCAGTGTCATCCCACCTGATACTAGGGATTGACCAAGAATACATTTAATATGGATTAGTCCAGAAAAAAAAAAAACAAAATTGATATTCTAAGTTTCTGTTTTGCTATTATATTTTAAAACCCTAAAAAATAGTAATGTATTGACAACTAAAATACTAGTTTTGAAATTATAATATGTAAAATTATCAATAGAATTAGCATAAAAATATTATTAAAATTTCGATTATGATTGTAAATGTTTGCTTGGTCAATCCCTAGCATCAGTGGGATGACACTGACAGCTCACTCCACGCAATCTTTCACGGTGACATTTTTACACATCACCTCAAATGTATTCACAGAAGAGTCCGGCAGAGATTTAATGTAATGATGTAATGTAACCCTCTCATTTAGCCATTAATTTTTACTTAAGTCCCATGCAGTGGAGGACGAGTCTGTTATCATCTACGAACACAGAGATAATGGAAGACCGCAATTACACTTTGTCCGACCGGATCGAAACCAGGACCTCAAAATCTTATTGGAAGTTATGCTTGCGGCCAATAGAGTGATGACTGAAGTACCTAAATTTTTATTAAATAAAAACCGTAAAAATATTTACGCTGTCTCTCAGGAGTGCTGCTTCTATTCGGAGTCGCTTGGGAGTCCTGAGATTCCGAAGGTCTCCTCACATGCCACAAATCCTTATCGAAGCTATACATCTTCACCAGGCACTTGTATCACTCTGTTCTCACTATCAATATTACTTAACACGTATAACTTTTTAGTTAACTCATTATCACTAAAAGAAAGGTTATCGGTAGGTAAGTTGAGAAGATAATGACACTGAATGAGACGACCGCCTGCGTTGACGTGTTGTTGTTGAATGAACTCAAGTATTCCAAATATGAATGTTAAGCGGCACGAAGTACTGGCCGGAAGTCTTGGTGATAAATGGTAATAAAAGCTGTAACAAGTAAAGTAGTAAAAACAGAATTAAGAAAAAAGAATGCGTCTTTGTGTAAGAAACAGAGGGAGCCATATTGAGCATGAATTATAAAAATAAAAAAATATGTAATCCAGGTGGGGGGGGGGGGCTTGCCCAGCAGTGGGATGTGACAGGCTAACAATCATTTCTAACACTTTCTCTAAGTTAATTTTAATTACATAATTCAATAATAATAATAACGTTTATCGGACAAAATAAGAACTTCATATCAATGTTTTTTATGAAAGATGTAATAATTAGACGATTTTATCCTTACTTCTACGTTATTACCTCTATAAACTTTGTATAATCTTGTATTCGACGTACTCGTATAGTTTAAATACCTCGTTAGAAAGCTAACAATAAGTACCTACGTAGATGTTTTTAAAATATTCTGCACGCCAAATGTCATAGTGATTTTTTTTGTTTTTGTCATTATTTGGAAATCGTTGATTAAAATGTATGATGTTTCCTTCGGGTATTTTCTAATGTGGACATACAATTCTAGTTTTTTTTGTATTGATATATAATGAATGCTTGTTGTCTTTTAATTGTGAAAAAAATAAAAATTTGATTACAGCCAATACTTTTTCTTTTTATTAATTTTTAAAACGCCTTACCGCGATAACCTAAAAAATAAATAAAAATTCTCAAAAATGGTTAACTTTTGCTCAGAGACTTAATAGTCTAATTCATCGGTAATAGCCTCGCCTACAACCTTCTACCAGGAATAGGTCGATTACCCAATAACCCTGTATAATACTGGCCTGGCTATATTACCATTTATGACCAAGACTTCCATTCCGTTGACTTCCGTTTGTACGGAAGTGGAGAAATGTGGTTGATAAATGATTCATCTGCACTAGTGATATCATTGTTTGAAATTGCTGCTAGTTATGAAATTACATTAGAAATTGTATTATTTGATGCAATGCCATTAATTCAAAGACTTTTGTATAAAATACTAAAGTAAGGATATTAAATGGGGACGATTACTTAATGCGTTTTTAGACAATAACTTTGCATTACATCCTCGATGTATTGCTGACCATAATTTCGGTAACTTTCGAGACATTTAACTCCCAACTACAATTTTCAAAACCTCATAAATTACCATATTTATCATACAAAGATAAAATATGTAATAAGTTTATAAACATTTGAAATAAGAACGCAAAAAATCGGGCTACTGCGTCACAGCTAGAGATCGAAAGGAGCGTAGCAACAGATTATAATGTTCGACCCAAATACGACCCTTGTGTAGCTGTGCCCGCAATGGCGACGAGCGAACAGCTGAGTGGCCACGTCATCGGGCCCTGTTGATATAGGTTCACGGATGAGAATGACCTTCTAAAAATACCGATAGACCTACATATAAATAAGTGCAGTTTCTTATATTTCAATTAAGCGGGCTTCGAAAATTGGAATGGCTACTTTCAAATGTATCGATTTTATGTCCGTATTTGATCATAAATGCCCTTTGAATTAGTGATAGACTCCCATGTAAGTATATCATATTGACATCCAAGACCGAGAGACAGATAATCTAATGATATATACAACAATAAACGTTACTCTATACTGTTAGTCGTTGTCGACACACAAGTAATCAGCTAAAAGCTGTTTAACGCCATTATTTGACATTTTTAGCATTCAATTCGATAGGTTTGTGAGTTCGTTAGCACCTAGCGCAAGGAATGTTTGTAATGTCGCATTATGTATGCTTTAGTATTACGTCATTCGTCTGGCCCTTGTTTGGATATATCGCTAGTAATGCCGTACTAACATAACATACCAGAGCAAAATTCAGGTTCTCTTCTGTAACATTATTCACGATGTCAACGCCTAAATGTTTACAAGCAGTTTTCAGAGCGCAATGAAAAACCTACCAAATTCTATGCAGTAGTTTCCAGACATTTTCAGAATATATTTGTTTGAAGATTAATTTTAATATTAACTAATCCGCGTTTAATTCTTAATTTAGCTCTGGAAATGATTTTAACAAAGGAGTCATGATATCGAATAAACATCTTTTCTTCCTTTCGAATCGTAATAATGGTAAATAGATATATTATGTAGCCTTGGCCACTAGAATTAGCATTGTTCTTGAAAACAACTCCATATTTTACCTCAACTCTTTCTGGCTAAATTTTGGGAGTTGAGGAAGTTATCGCGTCTAAATACCTGATAACTAAAGCTACTGGCATTGGTGTATATCGGAAATACTCTCATGTTTTTTATCCTTTCTGTATTTCATGGAAAAGTAGATTTAAAAAAAAAATTGAAATGTGTTGAATTGATGGAGAATGGAACTAGTGCGGTTCCTGTGTAGTAACCGCACTAGTTTCATTCTGCTGGCTGTTAAAACCTTGGTGCCCAGAAATGACCCAGCCTTTGAAATTACGGTTACATTGCCCACTGAATAGACTATCGAAACGAATAGTAAAGTTTTGACAGAATTAAGTCGGCCAAAGATATGAAAATCATTAAAAAAAACAGTCTCAGAACATAACACATTCAGTCATAACACTCATAACTACACAAGAGGCGAGTTAAGACCCATTAGGTACGTATTTTTATTGAGCCGTCACAGTTCTAAGGCGAGGCGTCCTAACAACCCACTTATAACTGATTTATGAGTCTAATACTATCCAAGCACGTCTGCACGACATAATGACAAAACATGTCGGAGGAATTTTTCCATTAATCCGCAATTAGGTGTGGACGAATGTCGCAATTCCTCAGACTAACGTCACTGATCACTGATGTGATCAGAAAACAATTACCATTGTTACAATTTATAGCTTTGATTCAGTCCAGCAGCCTAATTGCGTTACACACTATTACTCTCAATTTGAATCATTTTGAAGCATATTGCTAATTCATTGCTCCATATGTTGGAAAAATGTGTCTGCTCAACAACGTAAATAACGCAATGAATATTGTTGAACTGTCAAAACGAAACCCATTGCTACTGATAGTGTGTTACGCAATTACCCTGCTGATTGTCAGCTGTTTTATATAAAAGTGCAATCAAAATGTATGGAACAGCTGATTTTATTTCTCATATTTCAGAGGTGGTTCCATAGTTAAAGTTGTTCATTTTCGTCAGTACTGACTCCTTTAAAGTATGTATGTCGCTTCATTTACCTGATATCCATAATGCCTTACTAATATTATAAATTTGGAAGTAACCCTGTCTGTATGTTACTTTTTCACGCCTAAACCACTGAACGGATTTCGATAAAATTAGCCAAGGAGATAGATGGCATCCTGGGGAACACAGGCTACTTTTGGTCCCAGTAGCACGTTCCTGTGGGATCATTTCCAATATCCCCGCTAGTGCTGTGTGTGTGACGATGGAAACGAAGGAAATTTGGAAATAAAATATTTTGGAATGTAAATAAAGGCTTCGATGAAATTACAATGAACTGAAACTAACAATTTCAGTTGATATACTCGTAATAGATTCCAACTACAATATTGTTCTCCATTCAAAGATTGTTCTTATCTTTACTGGACGAGCAGAAACAAATTAAGTGATGGACATAGTATTGAAAGCAAACAAAGCCATATTGAGTATGAAAAATATTATACTAATGCATAATTCATGAACGAAATAATGCGGACAAGTTTTGAAGTCAGCTTGAAAGCATAAATCGTTCTACTCGACTATTTTAGAATATTTAAATATTATCTTTTAGTGATTTCTGAAGAAGCTACTGTAATTAATGACGATAATTATTGTGGTACAATGGAGTAAGAAAGGTCTTGGCCATTAGTAATAATATATTGTTGTAGTTAATGTGTTAGTCAAAAGTTATAAGTAAATGACGAATTTTCATTTCATTTATAATAGGTATGCAGTCGCCAATAACACACTAAAGATTGTAATGCAATTACGGTTCCTTTTTGTTTACACAGTAAATAAGAAGATCCACAAGACCACAACCATCATTGCCATCGACCAGGGTCGCAGGGACATCGAAGAGCTACGTGTTACAATGGATTCATTAAATAAATCTGGAACCACTTGCGTTGAAATTTTTCGTTGGTTATCAAAAAAGAAATGGCTGTGCCATAGATTTTGACCGCGTAGGTTTTGCACCAACAGTAGTTCTAACTGATTTGTAATTTAAGCGAATGGCTCCTTAAAATTTTAACGTTCCGCTATTTCATTGCGTGTAAATGTAAATATTGGACCACGGTTGATATTCTCATGAAAGACATCAAACAGAGAATTTTATTGGAATTATGTGCGAACGAGTTCGAACAGTTGAATTTTATAACTTTCACTGCTCCTTCACTTTTGATATCCTCGCGTATTGGCTAATTGGAACACGCAAATATTAAAGTAGCTCAAAACTGTGATGCAACTTCGTTAAATTCTCCACTAATTAACGTCTGAACTTACACTAATTACGCAAGATTTATTATCGCAGCGAGAACGATTAAATACTAATTTTGCATATTATTATCAGTAACACGTCATCGCATTTGAGAGCGAGTTAGTTCTATTAACCTACATTTGGTAGCAAACAAGTTATGTGAAACGTACTATTTTGCAGTCTAGCACTAAATTGTAAAATTAAAGAACAGACAACAAAGAGCCCTAAGTTGATGCAGCTGTAAGTGCTAACTACGCTGCAAACAGTGCAAATAATTCAAGTTGGGTAGAAACTTGTACATAATGAGACGCATTATGATGAAAACTCAACACTAAACTCGAACTTTCTAAAAGTGTAGGAATACAAACATGCCGTCTTATCACAGTGTCATTATCTCATTAAAAAAGAAAATACGTTTTCAAAATTTCAATATGGAATGCCACGCGCCACGACAAAATGCGCGAATACGACCGCAGCGCCAGTGCGTCCTCGGTAGCGGCCGGCGACGGTGCCGACGAACGCGGACTGACAGACGGACTCACGGACCCCACGGCCGAGCGGCACTTCACACGCACGACCCGACATTGTAAACAAAAGATAGGATTTGAGGTGACTTTATTGCGTTGCCTTGATCGGCTTTTGTTTAACTATTAATTTATTCGTGCAACATAAACAACATATTACTCCATTTGAGATAAACGTTAGAAAAAAAAAATGTTGTGAAATAAAAATGGTGTGATAAGAAGCGTTAGTAACCCTGACACAAATACACTATAACGGAATAGAACATTAATTCAGTCATTGGTACGAGGAGGAAAAATAACGGAAATAATAATGTTGAAGATACAAGTTATGATTTTATTAGTTCTAGAATACTTAGCTAAAAAAAAAACAAAAATGTAAATATTGAACGCGAGAATCATAATAATCATATAAATAGAACAGTATTCTGACTAAAAACATCATCGTCATCCTAATGTGACTGCAATTTATTGGCTGCATACGTTTATACTAAGAACAAGGTCTAAAATTTCGCACAGTTTTACAAGCCTTCGATAGCTCAGTTGGTAGAGCGGTGGACTGTAGCGTATCAAACATTGTCATCCATAGGTCGCTGGTTCAAATCCGGCTCGAAGGAATCTTTTTGTATTTTGTACATTTTTTTTTTGCAACATATTTATCTGCAAAATTTTTCTTTTTATTTTTTATATAGAAAATGTAATTTTGTTTACTTCGAATAGACTTTTTAACGTGCTAAATTTTAAGAATTGTATTAATATCTACCTAATTGGCTTAATAAACGTTGGTCTAAAAAATTGACTTGGATTTTTTTTATACCTACATACCTTACTATTAAAATCGAGAACTAACTGCTTGGTTGGCGACAAGAATAGATGTGATCGATCCCTTGAGAAACCCTTAAACTTTTAAACTTTGCACGTGTACTGGGACCAACGTTTTCTACTTATTACGTGTAGTTTAGCCTAAGTTTATGGTACCTACTTTATGAAGTAACTTAAAATCACACCGAAAACCTAACCTAGCCAAGTCAAGATGCTCCAACTTTCTAGCTTGCTTCGCTCGCTCTTGCATTCTCTTTGTGAAATTACTGAAAACCTAACCACAATTCCGGTCCAGAATGCTCCAATTTGCAATGAAGACTTAACGTATAGTACGGTGCCTGATTTAGAGTTCTGACGGGCCTAGGCAAACTATGAATATGCGACGACATCCGCTGGGCAATGGAGATTAAGTCCCTTACTGTTCTTGTATTGCTAGACTTTAGCAGCGCCTTTAACTCTGTGGATCAACATTTTCCCAGGTATCCTGAAATCTATCAATTTCTCTTCTTCCGCTCTAGCCTGGTTCAGTTCTTATCTTCGCGGCCACTCTCAGTGTGCTCGCCTTGAGGAGTCTTTCTCTGATTAGTTTAGCCTCACTGAGGGCGTTCCGCTGGGTAGCGTTCTCTCCTCTTCTCTATTTTCATAAGGTTTGTTACCGGAGTAATCTCCTCTAGTTTGCATCTCTACGTAGATGACTTGCAGCTGTACCGACATTTTACTGTAGCTGACTCGGGTTCTACAATAGCTTCCGAGAATCATGACCTGGTATGTATTAGCGCTTGGGCGCAGTCTTTGGGTTTGCAAGTAAACCCAACTAATTCCCAGGCCATGATCATAGGCAGCAAATTCGTTCGCAATGTGGTTGAAGTTGTATCTCTGATGTCTTTGTATCTCGATGGTGTTCTCATTGATTATTCTGAAACCGCCATAGATCTGGGTGTAATTATCGACTCCAATCTTTCGTGGCGTGCTCAAGTCAATGAGGTCAGTGGAAAGGTAAATTTCTCGTTTCATTCGCTGAAATGCCTTCTTATGTCTCCTGCCCTTGAAGACTAAAGTTTCTTTGGCGCATACACTTATTTAGACTTCAAACATATAACATAACACTTATAATATAACAATTATATAATACTATACTTATGATAACAATTATAATATAACACTTATATCCACTATAAACAGGCACTGTCTTTGTACGCGAAAGGTCGGTCGGTCCAACGGTCAGGCAAGACCGCCGAGCAACATGGAGCTGAGGCACGTTGACATTGTTTGCTACTAGTGGCAGAGTCGATATTCATGTTTAGGTATAGGTACTAGGTCGGTGAGAGAGCGCGGCCGGAATATTTTCAATTCACAATCAAGTATTTAGTATTTTCAAATTACCAAATATTATTCTGTAAATATGTGGTGCTTGCAAAGGCAAGCTCAGCCCCCCTCGCGCCCCCTCCTTGCGGCTTAGGGTCGGGCCTATTAGCCTGTGTAAATCAGGCCCTGTGTAGGTAAGTACCTACCCGAGTCAGGATACTTCAATGTTTTTGTGAAGTAACTTCCTAATAACGTCCAATAAACACGACCCCAGTACCTTAGGAATAGGAACACAACGACATATAAAGCTGTACTAACCAGTTTAGCTGACCTCGCATTGTACAGGCTCTTTGTACAGACGCCAGCACATCAAGCTTCCCGAAACTGTCAAATTTTCCCAATCAACTTTGAACCTAATACTTTAGCGATAAAGTTGAAAATCTATCAAAGAAATTTGACAGATTGTAGTACCTTGATGTGCTGGCGTCTGTATAATGAGAAGTCACCTTATACTGGAAATGTATAGCTTCTTGATATTATGTCGTCGTGCGTATTGGGGCCGGTCAGCTTTCTCATAAAAATGCAAAATCAATCCCCAGCTTATCTCCCCGGAATCTTTTGGAGGGTTTCTTATGTCATCTTAAAATATGCACCCAGCATTATTAAAACTGTTTTCAAGGCTGTGAGAAAGTCAGTATATTTCTTATTAATGAAACAAAGTAACTACTCAAGTATTATAATGAGTCTTATTTATTTTTTAATAATAGCCTCCCGACCGATTTTAATCACGGTGGCCAATCTCACGGAGATTAACCAGGTACGCAGGAGATATCTGTCTTCTCATCATGTGTCATCCGTCTTTACGCAAACACTTCTGCTATAGTGCAGAAGTGTGTGCGTAAAGACAGATGCACTCTCTGTTCCTTTACTCCCATAGTCCAATGGGACGGTAATCCGACACGACCGGGGAGAGATCAGGCGCAGGACCAACGGCTTTACGTGCTTTCCGAGGCGCGGGGGTATTAAACCGCCAACTTCCAAACTCCGGACTGTTACTAAGAAATTCCTAATGGAAACCCCAATAACACTTTGTCCCGACCCGGAAATCGACCCAACACCCACGCTCAGCAGTCGCGCTTGCAACCACGAGACCAACGGCGCAGTTTTTGAATATGAGGTCAATAAATACCTAGTCCCCACTTGTGTAACACACTTTCTTTCACAATCTGACAGATTTTTAACGAAATAAGTATCTTGCAGGATCACCGAGCTGCTACACCGAGAAATTCCTGATAGAAATACCCAAAGACACAGCCCGACCAGTCGCAATTATTAATATTATGTTTGAAAAATTCGTCTGCGTAACGAAACGAATGTTGTCGAATTGTCAAAATTAAAGGCATTGTAATTGTTAGTGTGTTACGCAATTTCCCCTCAGGTACACTCAGGGCAATCAGTCCAGTGTCATGAATGTGGTTTATACTAATAGAACTAGTCCCAAAGGGACCCTGTGTCACAATATGCTGGGAAGCCTTTGTTCTCGACTGCGGCGAAGCTCAATAGGAAATACATAATATATTGTTTATTTTACAACATAAATGAAATGGTATCCAGAATCGGGAGGTTTGAAGCTGTCATTTTTACGGCCCTTGCTAAGAGAAGCAAGCCAGAAAATTTGACCAGACTAGGACAGGTTAGATTTTCTGTATGACTTTACCAAATGAATGCTCTAGCTTGAGAACTGGACCGCGCCTGTAGCCTTTTTAAGCCGTAATTTTTCATATTTTTATTACGTATTCTTTCTTTACAGGCCTAAAATACCTACCCGCCTTTTCTTAAGAATTGTAGGTTCTGGATAATATTTTATGAATTTTTGCTTACACACGTGGGCGCCCCTGCAGCTTGGGGGCCCCGTCCTCGTATCTTTGATACGGCTGATACGGTGGTAACTACCTACGCCCCTGCTTAAAAGTAATCTTTATTTAAGGTAATAATCCACGGTTCAACCAAATTGATTCAAATTCCATTTGGTTTGGTAGTTTCATCCAAATTGATAGGCAAAACAGTAGTTCAGGCGTAAACTTAGTAGGGCACATAGACAAAGTCATGTCTTTAAATACTCCGCTTTTAGCTAGCCCACGTCAGACAGCTGTGAGGAAAGACGTAGGCGCGCCTCTATCGCTCCATCCATGTGTTCAAAGCTTATATTTTATAACGCTTCGTTACCCTGCAAAGATAGGGGATGGAATATATGGCTAGATTATTTTGTTTCTATTTAGGTAGCATGGAACACTGTCTATGACGCGTACCTATTTATTCTCTTTAGAGCTATGCTCGGTCTCGATATTTGGAGCATTTGAGTAAAAGACCATAGCGTCGCCCTCTATTACTTGGGACCTAAAGGGGCTGTTCATACGTTAGACGATTTGAGGATTTTTTTCTTTGCAATTATGGTAGATATCTACCATAATTGCAAAGGAAAAAAAATTGAAAACGACTTTTTGCTTACTTTTGAGATCTTACGTAAGAGCAATGTAGACCCCTCCCACTCCCAGGTAAGAAAAAATAAGACTAGTTTGAACGCCCTCCCCCTCAAATCGTCTTACGTAATAAATGGACAGCCCCAAACACAACTGGTGTAGTAATAAAATAAATAGGTAAATAAAAAATAAACGCAGGGGTCTTGCTCAGATCGTGAGAGGACCATGTAGATTAGTGTCTGAAATGGTATTTTGAGGAAAGAACCACACGTGGTTTTTTCCTCCAGTCAACGCACGCCTTTTTCAGTAATTATATCCTACTATATCTTACCCTCATCATCGAAGAACGAGTCGGTGATGATCATCGGAGATCTGGAGCCATCTTGAACGCCTCTTATAGACATTGCACTCAATTATATTGTCACTTACATTACACTACACTTTACTGAAACCTGTAAACCACGACTTAAGCGATAAAAAAAATATCTTTTAGCAGAATACTGAGCATTGAAAATACTCAGTGATGTGCAACAACACACATGATGGGCTAATAAATGGGGTAACTAAATAATTATATCGTGAAACAAAGTGCTGTCGTTCGATTCAAGTGTCTTGTGACCGTTATAAGTTTTATAACAATCTTTTTGTTATCAAAACTCTCCAGATTTACAACTGAGTAATCCGATAACGTACTTTTATGTCTGCAATATGTCACAGGTGCATTTATTTGTGTGTTTGTTTGTCATGGAAAACAATGGAATACGATATTGAATAGCTATGGTGAAATTATGATTATTTCTGTAAGTAGATCTTTAAGACACTTTTAGAAGTTTTTTTTTTATTTAACTAGATGGCGCCGGTATTTCCTAGCGGACTGATCAATGTATGTGAGTAGAAGAAGAAGAAGACCCATGTGTGGAAGGGTCTTTTGAAGAAAGATCTATTGCAACTTTGAGTTGACCTGCCCCAACAGACGTCATGCATCAGTCATCGTGAAGCTCAACCTGTATGTATTAGGGAGCTGTTGTTATGCAAACTTATGCATAAAGGTTTACTTAATAGATAATACATGATTCACTGTCTTGTGCCTTACATTTTGGATGAATCAACTAAATTGAATCCTGTAAAGATATAGTGTGCGTGTGCGTATGCGTGAGCGGGTGTGCGGGTGTGCATTTAGTTGCCCGGGGTGTGAGACATTTGATTTGACTCTAACAAAAATTAGGACTTTAAAGTTTAGTATTTCACAAAAGGATCCCTGAATCGAAAAATTGTTCTTAGAAACCCGCAATACCCGACCTATCCAACGATACCCCACACCATGGGGTAGACGAGAAAAAACATTCCCACTTTACGTGTAGAAGAAATACCCTAAAAATATTTGTTTTCATGATTTTATTTTACCACTTTGTCGGCGTGATTAATATGTATGTATATCCATGCCAAATTATAGCTTTCTAGTCTCTGACTTCTGAGCTAAGCTGCGGACGGATGGACGGACAGACGGACATGGCGAAACTATAAGGGTTCCTTGTGGACTACGGAACCCTAAAAATGCGATTGTGTACAGCTACTTTTTATCAAAGGCTTTTTCACGAAGTAACGAACCGATGGTCGATAGCAACTAAATGTAAATTAATTTGAACCAATTTCATTTGAGGAAAATCAATAAACACAGCCCACGCTCCAGGTGAAAATAGAGCGTCCTACAGACATACCTCCGTACCTCCTACTACATACAGCCAGCTATGTAATCAAACGACACTGCAGTAAAAGCATGCAGCCGTCATTATTTATACATAACCATACATAAACTCACGCCTTCTTCGCATGGGGGTAGACAGGAACTACCTACAGAATGCCACCTGCTATGAACTCTTTTTTACTCGTCCCTTTCATACGTCTGGTCATACACGCACCCCGGTTGTGAGTAAGCACCTGACTCTCCTGAAGAACATCACCGACAATAAGGTGGGTTCGAACCCGGGCAGACGATTAACTTTGTGTAAATAATTTCATTACCACTGCTGTCAAAACGGTGAAGGAAAACATTGTGAGGAAAGCGGCATGTCGTAGAACCAAACGCTTCGAAGACTGGTGAATTACAGCCCACTCCCTCTCGAAGAGAAAAGGCCTGTGTCCCAGCTGTGGGAAAATTATAGGCTGTTTATGCTATGCTATACTGTATGTCTTTCTAGGAAGTCCCGTCGCGGCGTTCCCACTCGCATCTGCCTTGTTAAACCTCTTGTTAAACGTCTTTCATTCATCCTTTCACCTTTCATCTTCATACTTTGTTTATATTAATAAATACAAGTTGTAACTTAAATAACGCACAACCTCTTAAGGGATTTGGTCCCATAGTAAAAGTTGTTCATAATGATGAGTACAATGACCCCTTAGGAGGTTGTGCGTTATTTAAGTTACACCTTGTATAAATTAATGAATAATACAAGATTGGATTAGAACCATGTCAGTCTGGTATTGTTTACGATGTAAAATGGCGATTATATAAACGTGACCTTCGTGTCCGTTGCAGAAAATAATCTTTGGCATTTGATTGAAAAGCGATAACGCTGGGTATGTTCTGGGAAATCTCTGATTAATGAAACAAACAATCCGATAGATGAAGTTCCAGATTCTGACAAGAATATATTTTATGGTTAAACAACTATTTATTTTTCGGCTGAAATACTGAAGACGATCATGAAACCTTCAGAAGCAATCACAGCTACTCCGGACAAGTGCCCAGGGCCCCCAAGTTCCTGCCAGCGTCGTAGCTACTGGCTGTCAAAAGAAAAGCTAAGTAAATCCCAGACGGGGTGCTAAAATTCACTAGCACTATCCTCCATCCTCCATTATTCTTAGTACTCAAACTGCGTAAGTCGACAAAGTAACTCCTATTTCCGTATGTTCAAACAGAAAACCTAACCTATCCGAGGTGGAGGTCGATTTTTGAGCTCGCTTCGCTCGCTCTTGCATCCTGCATTCTCCATAGGAGCCCCATTATCCTAAAGTGCCCAGGGCCTCCAATAGATTAAAGACGGCCCTGGCAATCACAATACTATTAGAACCCTTCTATGTTTATCTAAGAGACCACAGATTCTTGTTCTCATGGAAGAATCGGAATTAAGACTCGCTCATATACTTGTCTAACCACCCCGACCAAAACTAATGAACGAGTTATAAGACTAAAATATGATTAGACGTTTGGGGCGGCGTACAAACATATTCTTCTTTATTTGGAAATACCGTTACTTCTTATTTAAATAATTTTATAAATTTCGTAATGTCGTAACAAACTTAAAAGCATTGGCATAAGAAATAAATTTAAAAATAAAATGCGTAAGCCCTTTTGTTACCTAAATAATTATTCTAACTGTTTTCAAAATGACAGGCTCATGAAACTGGCGTACGCGCATACGCCTTCAAGAATTGTCTACCAACATGGGCGTATGCATGGAACCTGAACGCTTTTCTGTTTCTACGTAATTTTTGTAATCTTGGTGTATAACTAAAGCCTGTTTATTGTGCAAGTTTCTTCAAAATAAAGATACACTAATTGCGTAGTGTAGGTACGCCTGTCACTATGTGTTACAACCGTTTCACCGTGCGATAACATTACGCCAATTATCTTTATGGCCTATAAATATAATATCTAAAAAAATAACAGAAAAATATAAGACTTTAACTATGTTATGGACCTCGTCTTGTACTATCTATTGCAGTGCCTTGCGTGTACGCCCGTTTGTTATGAAGCCCTCGATGTGAGTATGCCAACGTATAGGTAATAATAAATTAATATTATAAACGAAGTATATACACGAGCACGACATTAGCATAGACAATCAATCTTGCGTTGTTGCGGTCATCATTGCGCGGGTTGTGGTCGTCAACCAGACAGACATACTGATAGAAACGAAACAGAAGAACAACTTGCCAAATGCAAAATTTAGGTTACAATGTTTGCGATTTTTTTAATACTCTTATTTTGTATTTATGCCAATAAACGCATTTTCTTTCGAACGCTGATAGAATTGAGAATGTCATAATGAGCTTCGATCGAATGGTGAGATTCAAAATGTTTTTGTTCTCAGGTGCTTCAACAACTTCTGCTCCATCCATTGTTGTAAGTTTCTGCACTTTCAGCAATCTCGTTTGAGCATAAAATTTAGGTACAATCAAACTAACTAATTTGAATGAAGGCTTATCATCCTTTATACTTAGATAAGTAGTTTTTCTAGCTTCGACAAAGAATCCACAACCTAGATCTGAAATACTACTCTATCATTAAAATCTACTCAAAGTTCTCAGTGTTTCATTTTAGATCAGCTTTGTTTTTCCAATAAATCGATATGATCATCCATCAGTTTCCGATTGAAGCTTATTTACTGTCTCCACTCCACAATGCGCGCCCGCAGCTAACAAACAATATTTTGCATTTGGCGCCATCTTAAATTATCCCGCCAAATTGCCAGGTAGCATTCAGTTGAGTTTCTTGACAACAAAGTGGGAGCTATTTTCGGACTATTTTCGGTGGGAAAGTTGCCAAACACCCACTGAATTGAACCGTGAGCACTGAAAGTCAAAGACCTATCAGAATTCGGACGCGATTCCTTCGAAGACACGATTGTTTTGAGAGAAAACAGACGATTCTTTGTGATCGAAATAAATTCTAGATTAGATTCTAAATAGAGAAGTAAAGTCGAATGTTTTGGGATAACAGCGAGGACGAGGAAATAAATAAAGTATTTTTGAATTATCTAGTAAACTCTAGAATGTTTACGATGATAAATGTATAGGTACTAATAAGAAGAACACTTTATTATGTTATTGTCTAGATTCATATTTCTATTATGTGTACTTAAGTCTGAAGCTTAGGTAGTGTAGCCTATTATTTGCTTGTAATGCTGTATAGCAACCTCATGTCACATCCTTAGGAGAATACCATTAAAACGCGTTCATTTGTGTACTAACTTCCACAACATTCATGACTTGGCAAAAATATTTGGAGCTTTCTATTCACAACATCTCTTGTTCATTCTGAAACTGTCCCGTCATTGCACGAGCTGCAACTCAAGTGGAACCTCACGTACAGCGGTCCCTTTTGTTATCAGCAAATCGATCAAATCAGCTCTATCAGAAAATTAAATCTGCTATGACTTCCACCAGCTTTATGAAGTGTCACATAAAAACTAGATACTTTAATTGACCGAAAGCTCAAACGATCGTGCCAAGGACAGTGTTAAAAGTGTTTTCGTGTTTTGTTTCTTTTTTACGTCCTTAGCTGTTCAATGTCGGTTTTAGAAGTGGGGCGACACTATAAAATACCTCATCAAAGGACGCCAGATGACTTATTAATTCTAATTGACCGAGATACTGCGTTTTCGTCCCGGCAACCGCACGAATAGCACGATCAAACGCAACACTTGCAGCGGCCACTGACGTCAGATCACTTGGAAAATGGAACACTATGCACCTGTGACATAATGTTACGAACTGGAAAATTCCGGTACTCAAGACACTTGATTAGATTCTGTTTTCCACTATTTACTGTGCACACTAACACTATGTTATTGTGGCAATGTTTGGCCCAAGACTGAGCTTGGCACGGTGTTCGTTTCGACTCTTTTGTTCGTTCAGTTTTCAGTGAGGCGTCACGCGCGATCTATTATGCGTTGTCGCTCGAAGATTACTGTGTAAATTGCTGTAGAGTGGAAGGTTGTTAGATAAAGTATTTTGTTTTTAATGCTGTTGGTTTAAAGTTTAGAATGCCGTGCAGCTGCAGTTTTATGAGTGATATTTACACAGTTTAGTACCTATCTGTGAGAAACGTTACTATCACGAGCAATTTGTCACTACCTGGGATCGTTTCAACTAGACATTATTTACAATCATATAGTTTAATACGAGTTTCTTAGAAACTGTGATCTCCTAATATGTTCGTAGAGCGTACACTCAAACCACACGAGGTGGTGGCGCATGGTACAGTCAACATCGTGAGAGTCTTCTCAAACAGTAACCGACATGACCCATATGTCTCCATAGACCTCAACATTGGTTGGAACGTTCCAAATCCGATGAAAGACGTACATGGATGCTATTTATAACTGGCTAACTCGGGTGAAAATTCGTTTTCAGAACATTCTATAACATTCTACAATGTAAGAAACACGCTTTTTTTCGTTCCAGCATTATTCAATTTTCTCTATCTTATGGCGTCACTAAGTAAGTTCTTTTTGTTCTGTTAAACAAGACTAGTTAATCTGACGGTCAAAACAGGACCAAACAATGAGCCCTGAGGGACTCCACCATAGAAAGCTAGAAAGACTTCACTTAGGGTCAGGACATGTACCCAAATACATATTATAAGTATTCTTATTCTTTTCTTTTTAATTTCGAAGCAAGTCAATTCCAATTCCAATACATTCGGGGAAGCAAACCGTGATATTTTATTTTACAATTAGTTCCATTCTATCGACTTTCTATAAAGTTTTTTCGGAAACGTTGTAATTGCGCTACAGTTTTAGAAAAACAATTTTCTTGTAAGTCCTCATAAATAATTTATACAATGCTCTGACAAGTCAATCTAAAAAAATAAGAACTTCGTCTGATTCGTCATTTGAATTCCAAAGCTTCTTTGCCAAATATGTCTCCTCCTAGCGCTGCTTCTTCGCCTTCGTCAGTGATGACCACAAACGATGTCAAACTGACTCGACGTTTAACGAGCTGATGACGCACAGTTAGAAGGGTTGTCATGTCATCATCTTCAGTTGGCACATCAAGATCTGATATTTATACCTGAATGGTTCATATTTTATGTTCTTGAGGATTCGTCTGTGCGAATATATTGTTTTAGCAGATAGTAAGATTGTATATGATTGATAGTAGTCGTTCGTAAAATGCTTTTGAAAACTGGGCTCCTTCGTTTGATGTGGGTTGATTCGTAAAATGTCTCATGTTGTCTTATCGATTGTTGTATGATCGAGGGCAAGAGCGGGTCCATTCAGCAATTAAAAAAAAATACATATGTGTCTTGTGTTTGTCAGTTTTATCTAAAAGTCTAGTTCTCTTCTATTCTTACGTTTTTCATTTTTTACCCGACTGCGAAGGAAGGGTTATGTTTGTTTATATGTGTATCTTCGTAGATATTTCTAGTTACAATAAGTAGAATTGCCTGTATCGCGGGTTCCATTGTAATAAGAGTTGCATTTACATTTCGTAGAAAACCTAGTTTTAAATTGGTCAATACGAGTAGCGTCATAGACCGATTTGTCTTTTTATTTTCAACATCGTTCGCGACGCGAACTTCGCGTGCATATCGGAAAACAAATTGGATTTCATGGGTTTTAATTTTTTTTTGCGCGGAACCCTAATTCTTTTTATAAAATAAAATAGTTACTCCCTAAAGCATCAGCTACCTGCCAGTGAAAGTCCACAGACAGACAAAAATTTAAAAATTGTTTTTTTTTTATAAGTAGTTACAGACGCAGTATACCAAACTACTACATTCTGTCAAATTTCTTTAATAGATTTTCAACTTTATCGCTAAAGCATTAGGTTCAAAGTTGATTGGGAAAATTTTAACAGTTTCGGTATCTTGACGTGCTGGCGTCTGTACATAATTTCGTATGCATTTAGTAAAACGCTATTATTTTGACATTACAACACTTCAATTTATTAAATCACAGGTATTAATTTAATCACAGGTATAGATTTTAAAGAGAATGAAAACGAAGTACTTATAAATAGACAAATTATACTATCGTGGAAGGTACTGAATTACAGACAAAAATAGCATGCCATCTACAAGTTCGCGTGGGCGCCGCGGAACACGGAAGTCCCAGCCAAGTTCAACGTTCTGTTTACTTGAAATTTTAGGTTATTCACTCAAACATACAATATAGGTATAATGGTTACAAATATTTGAACAAGTTTCACTATTTTAACAACAGACAGTCTACACTTTGTTACTGGGTGTAAAATTGTGACTTTGTTTTTAATTTAAATATGGATGTTGATGCCGGTTAGATCAATGCTTTGGACATTGATTTGAAAACGTGAATTTAAACGTTTCTTTTGCTTTCAGTAATTGAAAAATGATTTTATTTCTGTAAGGTTTGTGCAAACACTTTTACACGTCAATCATCTTTAAAAAAAACTAGATTAGGTCGGCGTTTCCTATCTGACTACTCTGAGCAGAAAGGCCGAAACAAACTCAAGAGGTCACAGTCTCTTTTAAAGTCCAGACATAATCTTGGTCAGATCTTGTGAAGACCATGTAGATTGGTGTCTGACATTGTCTTCTGAGGAAAGAACCACACAGAGTAAATTGTAAATTCCCATATATTAAATGTTACCATTCAGAGTTCCCATGTTTCGCTTCAGACTCCGAATTCGCCAATTCTGAATGAATAATCACCTCGGCCAATCAGTTTCAAACGCCGGACATCATCATCTTACCTTCTTCAACTTTCATCCACCCAATACTGAATTTACATTTCCCCCATTACACGCCTTTTATTCCGGTCTTAAGGTGGTTTTACACCGGCGAGGCGAGGCACTGCCCAGGGGCGTGGATAGAAATTTTGCCCTAAAAATTTCAATTCTCGCCCATCCCACCCACGCCTCGCCTCGCCGTTGTAAAACTACCTTTAGGATCTATAATATGAACTATTGTCATCTGTATCCGCATCCGAAGTCTAACCTAGATACCTCCTTCAATTCCCTGTCTCTGCTTATCTTTAAACTACTTTATTACGTTCCACGAATCACGAATAACTGTTATGTTAATAATATTCTGCCTGATAAGGATAAGATAAGCAGCAGTGTATGTAGCTGCTTTAGATATCTCATTGGCATCATCACAGCTCTGCCGATTCAGAACAGGACAAAACCAGAATGTGGAATTCTTTCAGGACTGTTACCATAATTATCTATTTTCTCCCTTACATAAAATACCTTCAGGGTGGCAGGACATCGACGTGGAACCTGTTACCATGGTTTCAGTACATGATTCTGGAACCCCCAAGGTTCAACGCATAGGTACAGACGCGCAGCACATCAAGCTACCCGAAACTGTCAAATTTTCGAAATCAACTTTGAACCTTATATGCTTCAGCTATAAAGTTGAAAATCTATTAAAGAATTTGACAGATTGTGGTACCTTGATGTGCTGGCGTCTGTACTCGTACCTATTGCACATTTCTATGAAACAGCTATTTTTTTTTTTTTGATAACCAACGAAAAATTTCTTCGACTTCTACAATAATAATGGGCGGGCTCGAATCATGTGCTGAATATTCATGGTTACAGTTTTTGTAAGGAACAAAATAGATACCTAATTATTGAAAGAATTCCATCCCTGCTACCCTGTATGTATTAGGTATAGAACCTTTGTCGATCGAAGTATAAAACTCAATGTTCAACGATTCTTTTTAGAAATGCTGGTCGAATTTTTGTGGTTGTGTCTAGGATATGGTAAACCACGATTCGTCAAACCTGAAGTGTTGCCATTGCAACACTTCAGATTTCTCTAATGTACGCTGAGCATTCCCAGAATGTAGGTTAGATTACGCTTCATAAATACAAGTTACAGCACCAGCAGATACACCAAACAGATTACATTGCTCGCAATATTTTCAAGGCGCAACGAACAGCCGTGCGATTCTGTAACCATCTCACCGTGAAAGCTTGGGTGAAGTGAGCGTGGAGTGAGCTGTCGTTCGCTAGGGATTAACACTACTTATTAAGTGCTCACTTCACTTATGATTTCACGGTGAGATTTTTACAGAATCGACCGGCAGAAGGCCAATTCCCGTATATAAAATAAAAATAAATAAAATAAAAATAAAAAAAACGTTCAAAATGTAATCGCAATCTCTTCTCAGCGCAATTAATGTCAAAAACTTGTCAAAAATGTAGGCCAATAGTTATTTTTTAGTTATTTTTTTTTTTTTTACAGATTAGACTGAGATCAGTGAGATCAGACTGTGAACGTTCTTTAAATTACGAGAATTGCCTCTCTCATAGCTTGCTTGGCGACAAGGAATACACTAATATTGGCACAATTGACAATTATTACGGGCTTTGCCTAACTTATAATAGAGTCGATTATTTTAATTAAAACACCATCTGACGGTTTTCAATATTTTGTATATGAACTACCTACGCGAATATCCTGCAGATCTGGTAGCGTCGTGACGGGTCGTTGAGCTCCCTAAAATATGGTTGAGCTACACGACGACCGATGCATGCATACCGTCTGTTGGTACAGGTCAACTCAAAGCTACAGTGGCTCTTTCTTCAAAAGGCCCTCCCAGACATGGCCGTGCAATGGTTAGACTCACATAAAATCTTAATAATATAATGTCTGGACTTTATAAGAGACCATGACCTTGTTTCGTCATTTCTTCTCAGGGATCAGTCAGCTAGGACATGTTGTGGCCATCTGGTTATTAGAATATTGAAATATATATATATACAACGTGTAACGGAAAGGGGGTATCAACCCTGAAGGAGGTGAATGTGCTCATGAAACTCAACAACTTTCCCCAAAGAACATAGGTCGAAATATGAAAAAAAAATTTGGCCCTCCCTTACAAAACTGACTACCAGCTGATTGATTTACTATGGGAGGGCCAAATTTTTTTTTCATATTTCGACCTATGTTCTTTGGGGAAAGTTGTTGAGTTTCATGAGCACATTCACCTCCTTCAGGGTTGATACCCCCTTTCCGTTACACCCTGTATATATTGAAGTGTAAAAGTGTCTTACATAAATAAACATTTTATTTTATTTTATTTCACAATTACATATAAATAAACGTGTAATTATGAACATGTTTTGTCTCATGTTTTCGATTTAGTCGCATGATCGCGTCGGTGTCCTTATGGGTAGTCAGAAGCTCGAAATTTCTGACAACCAGTATCGTGCTACCCGGAAACTGAGTTGTGGAGCACAGATAGTCAGTCGCTCCATGTAAAATACTGGTATTCAGCTACATCCGGTTAGATTGGTAGCCGACCCCTAAATATTTGGGATAATGCTAGGTTGATGTAGAACGATTAATTCATGTTTTCAGAATATTCTAGATTGTTCTTTATGTCGTTGTACATTTTGGGGTACGTAATTTAGATAAGGACCTATAAGTACTTACTTTTTTTATCTCAAACTCAAAGTATTTATCTACACTAATATTATTTGACTGTTTGTTTGTATTGAATAGGCTCCGAAACTACTGGACCGATTTGGAAAATTGTTTTACCATTAGAAGCCGACATTATCCCTGATGAAAATAGGCTACTTTTTACCGCTGGAAAATACTTCATTCCTACGAAAACGGGTAATAGGATTTAAACGGCGGGAATTCCGAATTCTACGCAAACGAAGTTGCGGGCGGATGCTAGTTTCAAATAAACCAATTACAGGCACTTTTGAATTGTCATTTGGTTCGGCCAGTCACAAAGATGAAGCTAGTTGCCCATTCCAAAGCGTAGCAGGTACCTATGGAGAAGAACGGGTATGAAACTCCACGGACACTTTTTTAAATCAAAATAATATGGTTACAAAGTATTGGTTACATCATTCTTGTTAAAAATTATGCACGTGAGAACGATGCAGAACGTTAAAAGCGCCCGTAATTAAAAGATAAAAAAAAAACAATTTAATCACTACATAGTATAAAACAAAGTCGCTTCCGTCTGTCTGTCCCTATATATGCTTAGATCTTTAAAACTACGCAACGGATTTTGATGCGGTTTTATTTAATAGATAGAGTAATTCAAGAGGAAGGTTTATATGTATAATACATGCATAATATAGTAGAGAAACACTGATAATTTTAGAGGTTTCTAATGTGATGTCGTAAATAAACACATTTTTTGCGTTTACATTGCAAACGCTGGCTGAATCCTACGAGATAGGTCAAAATAATGTACTACAGTATTGTACACTTTAAAAAGGTCTACAAAAATTCACAATGGTATATGTGTATCTCTTAGGGATAACCCACAATAACGATTTTTTATCCTATACTTTTTACGAGAAATAATGGCTCTAAAATTATCAGTGTTTCTCTACAAAATCTCTACAAAATCCGTAGCGTAGTTTTCAAGATCCAAACATACATAGAGACAGACAGACAGCGGGAAGCGACTACTATGTAGTGATCAGCATTGCACCCGTGCGAAGCCGGGACGGGTCGCTAGTATTAAATAAAATTAAAATGAGCCATGGCAGCAGAGATGACCAGTCCCAAGTAATGCGCCCGTTCCCGAACATGACGCATGAATAGCACCACTCAGCTCAACCAATAATACGAGATTCATTACGAGATTCATTAACGTTGCGTTTGAAACTTCAACGAGCAGCATTCTTCACCGGCCTGCTTCAACGGCCAACAAAAATTTCTGGGCTAGAAAAAACTCGTCATTGCAGTGTGTACAGTATTATTTTTTTGTATAATTTTCTCCACTTATCTGGATAGACTAAGCAAATATATGTATACATCGGTGGTCATAAATCGAATTGAAGCTCAAACATTCTTAATACCTACATTATGTTCCCTTGTTGCTAATAAACAGTTCCCTTAAGTACAGAAGACAGCACATCAAACTACTACAATCTGTCAGATTTCTTTAATAGATTTTCAACTTTATCGCTAAAGCATAAGGTTCAAAGTTGATTGGGAAAATCTGACAGTTTCGGGTAGCTTGATGTGCTGGCGTCTGTACATCACCATTACTATTACTCGTATCTAATCAGTAGATGGTATCGGTTCGGCTGGCTAAAAGCCGATAGACATGTCAATGGGCACATGTCAAATTGTCATTGTTATTTAGAGGCCTGAGTCGGATATCGAATGGCGACTAGGTGTATGACAGGTAGCGGTGCCATCACGATACTTTGTCTAACTCATTATCTAAACTTATAATACATATAATCCTAATACTAAGTTTGTTTGTTACGCTTTCACGCTAAGACGGCTGAACGGATGAAAGGGTAAGGACATGGGCTACTTTTGATCCTGGATCGCAGACGGAGTCACGGGCAGCAACCAGTAAAGACATAAAGAAAAAAGATTTAATTTTTTGTGTGTTTGTTTGTTTGTTACGCTTTCACGTTAAAACGGCTGAACTGACTTGGATAAAATTTGGCACATGGGTAGACCATGCCCTGGGTAAGGACATAGGATACTTTTTATCCCGATATTCCCACGGGACCGAGACTTAGGTTGGTGAAACGGTGGGGTGCAGCTAGAATACCTAATTTGTTAGACATAGTGGCGAAACTAGTCATATGGAATAAAGCTACTGTGGTTAGGTTCCTAACTTCATAAATTAGATCTTCAACCTCAAAATCCTCCTGGCCTGTCCTTAGCATATAATGTTTCACTGCTGGGACACAGGCCTCCTCTTCTGTGAGAGGGAGCGGACCATAATCCACCAAATAGGCCCAGTGGTTGTTGCAGTTGGTGGATGTCACATGTCTTCGAAATTTTGGTTTTAGGACATGCCAGTTTCTTGACAATGTTTTCCTTCAAAATTTTGAGAGCAGCGATGATGAAATAATTTACACAAAGTGCTCATAAGTCGCAGCCGTTACCACTGGCCCATCGTAGCTCTGCCGCTGCCCTCTCCTTTTCCTTACTTACTTGGGGTCAGAGCAGCGCACGTCTTTTACTTCCTTTTTTTTGGGTGGGAACTTATCAAACAACTTCTCCCGCTCTGGACGGAGCGGGAGGGCGTGTTAGACTTTTACTGACTAAAACCCACCCGTGTTCCTTCAGTTGCCAGTGTCTTGTTCTGAGTACCTACGTCCATCGGGCATCCTGAACGGTCACCCTGCAGCCCCCTAACATACAGGTACCTTAGCAACATCATATTTAAGCACCTGGATACTAAAGCGACGACAAGAAAACTTTTATAAGTAATTTTCAAGACTCAACTAAATGGGAAAGCGTAATCCTGTAAATTGTCTGGCTCGCGGCCCGAATATAAATTAGATTACTAACTTCGTTCTCCTAGTTCGATATCACTTTGCGACAGTTTTAGCTGTTTTATGAACATTGTTCAATCTACACGCAAATGTAGGAACGTTATACCGACATACATAGAGTTTGGTAGGTGCAGACATATGGGTAGTTATGTGGTCCGCAACACGAGTCAGCTGAGCGGGTATCGATCGGATTACCCGGGAAAAGTGAGGAGCTCCCAGTTTCTAGGTCATGTAGCTCGATTGGGACGTATCCGCACTCGGTCGGGTAGCGTCAACAAAACAAGCGACTGCCGCATTGAAATGTTCTGGAGACCGGAGGAATATTATGTCTGTCATGCAAATTGAGACAGACAAAGTGTGATATTTCAGCCGGCTATTTGCTACACTGATGTTCTGGACAAAGTACCTATGCTTGACAATGCTACTTTTAGTTATAGATTAGGTACGGGCAAAACAAGTTTTGGTAGCACAAAGAATACGGTAAAATTGCTGTCGAAAATGTTTGTGTTTATTTTAATTACCAAACAAAAGAATTAAACTTCAAAGGTTATTGATTAGATTTTATTTTTGTTCTATGTATAAGACGTAAGTATGAACACCTTGTCTCGTTCAAAAATCAAATTCCCGTTCAAATAAAAAGTGTAATCAAGCCATAAAGTACACTAGCCGTGCAATTAAACCTCTAACGCGAACATAAACATTATTCTGAGGCCGATAAAGTAACACATGGCAAGTACTTACCGACGCGCTTGTTGAGCCGCGGCGTCCCTCGGCCCTGCTCCTCTTCCTCCACATCAGTGTCGAACGAGAACGGAAAACTCTTCGTAGACCCCACAAAACCGGTCGCCATAACGACAAAATTCACCTAAAACACGCGTCATGCGTCAACAACCCTCCAGTTCTCCGATATGACTGGCTGGAAACAGCGGCGCGCAAAACCAGCGGGAAAATTTCAAGCGTTAGATGGAAATTTAACCAATCGCTGTTTAGTTTACCACGCACATCTAGCGCCCGATTGGTAGATTTTGTCCGCTTTTTGCAGCACATATTTGTATTATATTATTTTTTATATGTTTGCTGAGTCAACATCAAAAGAAAATTGGACGCGAATGAACAGACGCGATTTTTTTCAATGTTTCACCTCCAAATGATTAACTGTCGCCTCGATGGAAACATTTACGAGCAGTAGGTACCTCAAATGGTATAATGATGCAGATAATACCTAAAGATAGGTATTAAGTGTAGTCATAAAAAGGCAATAAGTATAAAGTATATTATAATTATGGTAATAAACATTATAAACATAGTCCAGGAAGGAAAATTTATAAGGAAATTCATGCTACTGACAAATCTTCCTCAGTAGGTATCTAACATCGAAAGATAAGAAGGTATTCTTAAAAGTCAAGTGTGTTGATAGCTGTTGAGTCTATTGTGTGTAATAAGATCAGTGTTAGGGCTTTGATGTCAAGATTATCCATGAAATACCTGCCTTCTATCAACTGATTACAGATAGAGGAACCTAAAAGGATCAATCGTAGTTACTACCTACATGTAGAACTTCCGCAGTTTTTAGCAGGTGGTGGTTTATATAGTTGTAACAGGGTGTTTCTTCGGTTTCGACGTTATTTGCGCAGTTTTTGTACGAAAATTATAATTTCATTTTTTTTTAAATTTGGTTGCGTTATGGTATTTGGCATTATTTTATTTATCAGATATGTGAAAGGCACGCATATATTTCAAACATTGATAGAGTTATGGCCACTTAAAATATGTGCCAAGTTACGGTAATGAACCCTATCCACGGTAATGAATTCTTAGGTATACGGTGATGAAATACAAAGACATGGTAATGATACAAAAAAGATGTGAATATAAAAAAAAAACAAAGGTACCATAGATTATCATTCATTGTTTATTAAACAATCGCCTTAACAAAATAACTAATAGTTCTTTCATAATTGAATGGTTTTGGTAAAAATCAGCCTTACAATGTCGTATTAAACGATACCGATTTTGATATACGGAACGCAATCACACAAAAGCCTAATGTCAAAAATCTTAGTGACTGAATTACAAATAACAATAAAAGTCTTTCATAAATTAATATTTTTGGTAATCAGAAACGAGGGCTGCCTTTTAAGTCGTGTCGTTTGCAAACCTCCCGCAATTATTAAAAAAATTCTAAATTAAAAAGATGAAAAAGTCATACTTAATTATGTTTTTATGGCTTTTTCATCTTTTGAATTTAGAATTCGAAAACAAAAGAATGTTTTTTGATAGGTCGAATAGTTTTATTGTAGCGTCTATTCCTGGTCAGGTAATCTTCAAGTAAAATATTCCAACCCTATGTCTATGGTTCACATATCTCATTTGACAGTTACCTCCCCTCCCGCCTTCCACATTTCTGCCATGTTGTTGATCTGTCAAAACTTGTTTGAATCTACCTACCCCACCATCATTACAGTTTACAGTTTCAAAGTTGATCGAGTGAAGTTCTGCGTTGATTTATTTCCGTAACTTATCCTCTCAATTTTTGAAACTGTAATATTATCATCGTGCAACATGTACAATAAGTGCTGTGTTGTGACTTGTGCTAGTAGACGAAAGGACATCAGTTTTCATATGTTTCCAAAAAGTGAGATAGGACTCAAAAAATGGTTACAGTGCATTAATTGTGAAAGACTGCGAAGCTTGAGCTTCCAAAAACTTCGCAAACAGTTTGTGTGTCGAAATCATTTTGAAAAAAGGTTTCTTTCGACAACGCGCGATAGAGTTCGTCTTTGCCCCGACGCCTATCCAACTTTGTTTACTGCTAGCGAGATATCCAGTGGTATTCCTCAAACCGATGCTTTAATACCCTACAACTCTGGTAAGTACCTTTTTGTTACTTATGTAGTTAGAGGCCCATGGGCAGCATAAAAACTGACACCAGGTTAGTCACTAACCACACGTTGAAGAAGAAGACCTAGGTGTTGTTAGTTTACATTTAATTTCTAATCTGCACATGTTTTATTTACTCTTTGCACAACATGCAAACTTGTACAGTTTATGAGTGTAGACACTTCATTCTCAACAAGAAGCATACACTCAGTTTAAGCAGTTACATTTAATGATTTTATGAATCATTTAGTGGCAGTGAACGAGACACAATTTATGTTTGATTCATTTGTTTGTCATTAGCTCTATAGGTGTTCACTGTAATGGAAAATGTAAAGGGAGATTGTATTACATATTACAGCGATGTATTCCAATTAAGATTTACTTACCGCCTCAAAATTATAATAAAAATTAAATGTTTTTCAGAGAGCGTCAAAACCGATCATGACTATTTAAAAAAAAGAAGACACATGGATCACACCTACTGTAAACCAGAAGTTGTGGAGACACACTCAAAAACTGACAAAATTGTTGGCAATGGTAAGTTCCCATCTAATCTAATACGTGCAATTCTTGTTTATATATTTTAATAATCTGAATCTCGGAAATGGCTTCAACGATTTTCATGAAATTTAGTATGCAGGGGGTTTCAGGGGTGGTAAATCCAGATATTTTGAATAACATGATGGTTACAAAAAAATAAAAACATTTGTTTTTTGGGGTAATAAGTAAGTAGTATTGGGAGCTCCTTCAATGCACTAGCAGATTAGTTTTTTTTGTTAATTAATATGAGTATAAATTTTCATTTCAGAAATGGAAGTGGATGTAATTTTGTCATTACAGCCTTTGCCTTCTACATCTGGATGTAGACATGAAGTCAATAAGGAACCAATAGTGGGTAAGAAATAATTGTTTAATATTAGTTTCCCATTTATAAGTATATAAATTGCTACAACTGACAATCATTTATATTCTGCCAGTTAAGGTCAGTTATTAAAAAAGTTGGCAAACTTACAAAAATAATCCTTTTGTGAAAGTTATATTTAAGTATGAATTTGTAAGATTTTTGGTTGTTTTTATATACAATAGAAATAGTTTATTAAATTACCTAAATGGACAGAGTTATAAGGAGAAACTATTTAATATGGTAATTAATTAAATTATTTATTTTACAGAAGTTGTGCATAGTACTCCAGCTACAAAGAGAAGACGGCGTATCATACATTCGAAAAATAAGCTGTCGCCGCACTGTACTAGGCTTTACAAGGAATACAATAAGTCTAGAAGGCAGCTTAATTTCAATTTACGAGCAAAAAAGGCATTAAAATTTTCAAAAGAAAAGTCTTTTCAAAAGCTCACAGAAAAACTGAATCCAATGGCACAAGCTTTCTTATGGATGCAGATAAAACAGTGCACTAAAAAAGCCAGGGGCCGGCGCTTCTCGGATGAAGAAAAATTGATAGCAATGGCAATAATGAAACAGAGCCCAAAGTGCTATAGATTTCTTCACAGGATATTTATTTTGCCATCCAAATACACACTAACCAAAATGATATCTAAATTAAACGTAGAATCAGGAAACAATCCTCAAATATTTGAAGCTGTGAAAAAAGAGGTAATATTATTTTATAAATTAAAATAACTAGTGTTTTTAAATTTTAAATTTTGTTGGCAAAATTTTTATGAATGAATATAAATAATGTTTTATTAAATTGCTTTCAGGTCAACACTTGGGATGAAAAAAAAAAATATTGCTCCATACTTTTTGATGAAGTGGCTTTAGAAGCAGCCTTGTCTTATGACAAACATAAAGACATTATTAATGGATTTGTGGAACTAAATCAAAAGACCAGTGATTTCGCTGACCATGCACTTGTGTTTATGTTACGGGGAGTGGTTCACAAGTGGCAGCAACCTGTGGCCTTTTATTTTTGTAAAGGAGCAACTTCTGGGGTTGAATTAAAACAAATTCTGAAAGACATGGTCACTGCTGTTGGAAACACAGGACTGAAACCTTTGGCTTTGGTGTGTGACCAAGGTACAGCATTTCGAGCTGCCCTGAAGAGTTTGCAAGAAGATACAAGGCGACTGCAAATAATTGCTGGTGATAATATTGGTGAGTAGGTCATGTTCTCTTTATATAGTGCATCCTTGGCAACATGTGATAACATTTAAAACGATGCCTATAAATGGCCCCCCCACCCCACAATTTTTTTGACCTTTATTGTAACAATATAATTTTAATGTTTCAGATGATGTTATTGTAATTAACGGACATAAGCTCAGTATAATTCACGATCCACCACACCTCATTAAAGGGTTAAGAAATAATTTTATTACAAAAAATATATCCCTGAACGGAGAAATATCGAAATGGAATGACATAGTAGATGTCTACAAAACCGACTGCAATCATGCACAGTCGCGACTCCTCCATAAGTTGACTGACGAACATGTAATTCCGGAGAAAATAAAAAAAATGAAGGTAATTGTTTAATTAAATCACTTGTATGATATACTGTATGATATTCATATCCTGTTACCTGTAAAATAATAATTTATATTATTCTATTTCAGGTGAAAAATTGCACTACAGTGTTCAGCAAGACAGTAGCTGCTACATTGTCTTACACTGCTCAGTTTTGTAAGTTAATAAACTGATTGTTTTGTTTTAAGAATTTTGTTTATAACCTTAGTATCAATATAGTATTAATTTACTATATTATTTTTTGTAGCTCATTATGCAGATGGAACCAAAGTAAGCTCTACATTAAAGAACACCTCTAAAGTAATTTCATTCTTTGACGACCTGTTTGACTCAGTCAATGGAACAGGCTTCAACAAGACTTCTAAGGGAAAGCCTTTAAGACAGGCGGTAACAGAAACGTCGCAGCACCACGAATTTTGGAGGGAAGCAATAAAAAAACTAAAACTTATTAAATTTGTCGATAAACACGGTAAGGAAACATCTGTGCCATCGTTGAAAAATTGGATTGTAACATTAAAAAGTTACCAGAGAGTGTGGCAATACTTAAATGAAAGAAGTATTAAAATTATGCGCCCGCGATATTTAAATTCAGATCCCATCGAAAACTTTTTTGGACAAATGCGGGCATATAATTTTAGAAATACAAATCCAGATTGCCATGCCTTCAAAAGTACCTTTAAATCACTGTTAATCACGAGGTTTATACAGTTTCACTCAGATAGCTACAATTGTGAAGAGGATTCAGGTAAACAGTTATTAAAACTAAAATCACTTTTTAATATAGAACAAACTAACTCAGAATCACCAAGTTTATCACTTGCAGATTCTGAGTTAGTTTGTTCACCTGAGTCCTCTGAGCTATCAAACTGGGTTGAAAGTGAAAGCGTTCAAAGCTCAGCAAAGCAAGAAAGACTAAATATCCACTCACGTGCATTTACAGCTGGGTGGGTCATAAGAAAAATATTACAAAAAATAAAGTGTCTGCAATGCGAAGAAAATTTAACTAATAGGGAATCCAATTATGATAAAAATACTGTAAATAATTGGATTTCCTTTAGAGAGTTCAAGAGCATAAAAGAAAAGAAATTGACCTACCCTTCAGAAAATGCTGTGAGATTCTTTGGAATCATTTTAAAAGAAGCAAACAAATACTTAGAAAAACAACCTGAACGGAGTCCTATTTTAAAAAATATTAAAAATCATATCAAATCCAAGTATTTGTTTGACTTCATAAATTGTGAATTGCATAAGGATGCTGTTTCTGAATGCTTTCTTGCATTAACTTTAAGATTGGCAGTATTTAATTGGTGCAATGTTATTAATAAAATATTAAAAGGCACAGATGTCTTCAGACTAAAAAAACAATCTTTGTTACCTCAAATGCAATTAAAAGCTTATAATAAATACAAAACAAAATTAAAAAATAAAAAGAAATGAAAGTAATAAGAATAGTTTTTTTTCCTAACATTATCATTCCCTTTCTAACTTAATAATAAAACATTGCAATAAACTCATAAAATGAAATTAAAATTACCAATTCCTAGCAAGAAAAACCTTTTAGGCTGAAGCCATACCACGCCTTTGCTTAAAGATCCGCAACGGATGCAACACTACATAAAAAAAAAAAAACTGTCATACATGATATGTGAACCTTACGCGAGTCAAATTTTGTCTATGAGAGTGCCCTGTCTGAGGCTCTCTGTGGTCTGTGGTCTATTCAAAGGTGATAAGTCGGTTGTAAAAATGGAAATATTAAAGGAAAATATGCGTGCGATAATTTTCTACAACTTTCAAAGGGGATTAACGCGACTTCAGTGCTTTGACGAGATCAATTCTGGGTTTAGTGCTGCAGCACCGTGTCTTAGGACTTTAGAGCGCTGGTATTTAGAATTTCAACGTGGGCACTCTAGCTTCAGTGACAAGCCACGTGAAGGTCATCCAAAAACCACCATGACGCAAGAGAATATCGACGCCGTGCGGCAGCTAATCGTCGAAGATTGTCATGTGACATACCGTGAAATAGAGACAGCCAGAATTTCAGGGATTACTATACAAAAAATCCTGCACGAAGAACTCGGCGTAAGAAAGTTGATCTCTCTTTGTATACCACATTTTCTTAGCGACGACCAAAAAGCAGCTCGTGTTAGATGGTGTCGCAAAACTCTGCAGCGATTCAACCGAGGAGAGTCAAAACACGTTTATGATATGATTAGTGGTGACGAGTCTTGGATATATGCTTACGATCCAGATTCCAAGCAGCAGTCAACTGTCTGGGTCTTCCAAGATGAGCCAAAACCGACCAAAGTCATACGCTCACGGAGCACTTAAAAAAATGGTTGCCTCGTTTGTGGCAAAGAGTGGTCACGTCGCCACTATTGTACTAGAAGATCGTAAGACGATTAACGCTGACTGGTATATACCACTGTTTGTTTGCCACAAGTCATCACAGAGTTTCGAAAAAACAACTCAAGACGTCGCGTCGTATGATACTGCTACTGTAAGTTCGCATACCGCCCGCAATACAAAGATGTTTTTGAGCACCCAAAATGTCGAAATTTTAGATCACCTGCCTTACAGCCCTGACTTGAGCCCTAACGATTATTTTACGTTCCCCAAAATTAAGCAAAGTCTTCGTGGTCAACGTTTCAGCTCACCCAAAGAAGCTGTTGACGCATACAAATCGGCCATTTTGACTACCCCACTTCGGAGTGGAATAAATGTTTTAAAAACTGGTTCGAACGCATTCAAAAGTGTATTAAATATCGCGGAGAGTTCTTTGAAAAACAATAAATGGTAATAATCTATTAAATCGTCTATACTTATTTCAAACGACACAACTTAAAAGGCAGCCCTCGTACTAACAAGTTTGTTTTCAGATTTTCTCTTCAAGTATCTTGCTTTTTCAATATTATATAATTCTTCGTTTTGTTTTAAAGCAGCGTAGCTTTTACTCTTACGCTTTTATTCTTCTTCTGGCTAAAATTTCCTCTATTGTCTTCTTAGGGCGTGCCATTTTTAACTGAAATATTAAGTATATTATTTAGCAACAATATTAATATTAATTTCTTAACCGCCTTAAAAATTATTTATTTAAAAAAGTATTAAATAGAAGCAGAGTCTATTACCGTATTTTTCATTCATTACCGTGACCTCAAAAAGGTTACGGTAAACGACGGTAATGAAGGACACGGTTATGAAAATTAAGCACTGTTTGGTTAATTTACATTTATCTATGACTAGCGACCCGCCCCGGCTTCGCACGGGTGCAATGGAGAAAAACTGATAATTTTTTTCGTAAAAAGTATAGGATAAAAATGGTTTTTGTGGGTTATCCCTAAGAGATAGATATATACCATCGCGGACTTTTTTGTAGACCTTTTTAAGGTGTACAATACTGTAAGTACATTATTTTGATCTATCTCGACGGGTTCAGCCAGCGTTTGCAATGTAAGCTCAAAAAAATGTGTTTATTTACGACATCACATTAGAAACCTCTAAAATTATCAGTGTTTGTCTACTATATTATGCATGTATTATACATATAAACCTTCCTCTTGAATCACTCTATCTATTAAAAGAAACCGCATCAAAATCCGTTGCGTAGTTTTAAAGATCTAAGCATATATAGGGACAGACAGACAGGGAAGCGACTTTGTTTTATACTATGTAGTGATAAGTACATGTTATCTACATATTAAAAAATGAAAATGACACAGAATCTAATGAATTGATGTAACAAAAAGATACCAAGTTTATTTACGTATCAAGATGTAAGCGGACTTGTAATGAACAACAAAATGAACCAAACACTGTCAATACTCACATCGATCGTAATTTATGGCCCGAAATCTGGCGTACGTCCTTCCACTGTTACGTTTGCCGGTCGACTGAAGAGCAGGGGAGTGGCAGTTCACATAAAGGCGGTATGATCAAAGGGTTTTGTCGTGTAAAATTCGATTTACCGTCATGGTTCTGGTAATGAGTTTTGCGCCGTTACAAAATTGTAACAACAAATTAGTCTTTAATTTATTTATAAATCAACGGGTTAGTTTATAATTATGAAACAAACAAAGACTAAGTTATTCGACACACTAGTCAATTTAACGATATTCGCACTAGATTTCCTATAATACTAATAAATATATCAAATCTAGTAATGGAACAGGTCCCTGTAATGAGTTTTTGGGTCATTAATATTAAAATTTATGCATAATTAACATAGAAACTAAAAAAAAAAGTGCAGCACCTGTTAATAATAGTAGGTTTACATTACATACATATATTGAATCGAGTTTAAACCTAAATTCAAATTTTTTACCCACTAGAACATGTGAATTTGGTATACTTTGAATATTCACCCAACAGCAATAAATCAATACATTTAGGTATATTTTATGTTATGTTGCAAACGGATTCAGTATTCTATTCATTTTTTTTATTATAAAAATAAAAACATTTAACTATATTTATTTATTTATAATAAGCACAAACAACATAAAATTGGCATTTTAATAACCATGCAAGTAACAGGTAGGCATGCATGACATTTAACAATATTAGAGACAAAGGAGAACAGTAAAAAGTGTGTCTAGTAGATCAAAAACAACTGATTTGACCTACATAGACGTGCCCTCTTCACACAGTCTAAATAGGGAACGTCTGTATGAAACAAAACTCATTGAGAAAATATCGACAGGAAAATCTGTAAAGTTGGGTCTTTCAATCTTTCATTATATTGCCCTACGTATAAGGGCCCTTTCCCACGGCCAAATCCCGTTTTTTGCAAAAAACCGTACCTGCAAAAAACGGGACTTTGCCGTGGGAAAGAGCCCTTAGTGGGCTATTAAAATGTGGTATTTAAGGTGGATGTAGGCTAGACCTAAAGTTAAAATAGTTTACCAATTGTGCATCGATGGAACCGCTTATAATTTTATGGAGTATTAGTAAGTCAGAATGGCTACGACTTTTTTATAAGCTAATCATTTTCACCCATTCTTCACACATAAATACCTAACAAAACGGGCCTGAACAGATTCAACACTATTAGAATAAGTTGAATAATAGGGAGACCAAATAGTGGAACAATATTCCTGGGAGCTCCTTACTAGTGCGTTGTAAAGTAAAATAATGCTACTATAATTACGAAAAGGTTTCAACGTACGGATTATAAAGCCAAGCATTCTTTTAGCCTTAGTCACTATACCATCTATATGATCGCGGAGTACCCCTAGGTCACGGATGACCGACACTGCTCAGTAGGTACTGATCCATCAATATGATAATCAAATTTAATGTAGGTAATTCACTTTATTCGTGAATTGTCTGGCATTTTTTAACATTGAGCGTCATTCTGTTGTTCAAACACCATTCACCACCACCAGGACACCAGGATCTCTTTGAAGCTGCAAACAATCACTTAGGTCCTATATCCTACAGTATATCTTTAAATCGTCAGCGTAGGTTAACCAATTGCAATGTTTTAAATCTAAAAGATCATTCAAAAATACCAAAAAAACCAAAGGGCCCAATTTAGAGCCCTGTGGAACACCAGAAACAGGAGAAAAGGGCACAGATTCATAACTGCAATTGCGTGTCGGACCACGCACAATGAAGAGTTCCGTAGTTGGAATGAATTTACCCCAAGAACAAATATTATTATTATTATTATTCGTAAACTTGTAAAGCCTACTTAGCTGTGATAGTTCACCTTTTAATTTTGTTACATATGTATACTACTACCGTGATATTTTTCACTATCCAAAAGCAACTATGTATTTAGCAGGTGGTGGACGACACGACTCTAATAAAAAGCACTTTAAAGCTTAATATTTCACAAAAGCATCCCTGAATCGAAAAACTGTTTTCACAAACCCGCCATGTTTTAGAAAGACCTATGCAATGACACCCCACACCATGGAGTAGACGAGAAAAAACATCCCCTGTAGAGGACCTCTACAGGGGATGTTTGTAGGTAACCTCCTGGGAATAGGGACTTATAGGCCCTGATTACAGACGTAGTTTGGGATATCACTCAATGCGTTTTTACGAAACATTGCCTTGCCTCACAGTAACAGCTCTTCTGTACACGGTGTGACAGGATTTTCAAGACCAAATATGGTTTTGCAAGTCATTAGAGAGCTCACGAAAGGAATAAAAGTTATTCTGGGTCGCCGGATACGGTGAATGGGACCATATACAACGTGTAACATTAAATGCGCAAAACCTGAGACACCCCAACTGATTTTTAATTCAATTGACCTATTTCAGAGAGAAAATAAGTCATTAAAAAAATTGTAAAGGTTTTATGTGCCGTTTTAGTTTTACTGGCCATTCTGATCGTTTGTTGCGTCTGCGACGACGCTTTATCGAGGGAGGAGTCGTCACCGGGCCGCTGCGCCGCGCTGACATTGGGTTGCTTGACCTATTGATAAATAGACACGGCAACGTTTTTAATGAAGATTTTTTGAAAAATGTGACCTATATTAAAAATGCTTCAATTAATTCTGTTCGTTATTCTGATCAAACTATTTTCAGGTTTTGCGCATTTAACGTTACACGTTGTATATACAGTAACAGAGTGTCAACTTAAAATCAGCAAAACATGGTCATACGACTACTAGTTCTCTGCATAAACAATAAACAGCTCACCTACCGCCTGAATTTACGTTAAAAAAGATGGCCAGCATTGCACTGTACCAGCCTTGACCTATCCACTATATATCTATTATATATTTATCTATATTATCAAAGCCTTCATCAAGCATGTACAAAAGTCATAATTCTCTCATATTAGGATGCTAAAAGGAACCGACTCCTGAAGATAGAAACCTGCAATAAACTGTGATGAGATATTGCTATAATGATTTTCTTAGGCGTATATTTTCTAATGAACCTTTTATGTTGTCCGCTCAACTGAAATGTTTAATAATAATAAGTGTTGGAAAACTAAATTGTTTTTAACCTGTCATAAGCCGGCAACGCTCCAGTTTCGTTCCGCTTTATTATCGCAATCGCGCGCGTACCATATTCCGTAGCAGACAGCGCTTTTATACGCGGTATGACCTAAGGCATACGAATTGTTAAGCTCTAGTCAAAGTGAGGAGAATCCCACGCGGGATACGCGCCGATGGTTACCTAATCATTAAAAAAACCGGCCAATTGCGTGACCGACCACGCACGGATAAATTCATTCCAGCTACGGAACCCTTCATGGGTTCCGTAGCTGGAATGAATTTATCCCAAGAACAAACTTAACATTGTAGTTGAAAATCATGTTCTCCGATACATTCCAACTGCAAAAGTAAGTTGGTACGCACAATATTGAGTGATTTACCATGTTATTTTAATATCATGGACTTCTTTCCGTTTTTTTATTCGGACGTACGGAACCCTAAAAATCGCGCGATCGCATCTTGCGTTTCAGTTTTGGTCTAATCCCTGAACAATAGTGAGTTTACATTTAGGATGGTGCTTTTAAGTAGCTTTGAGTACCTAATTACAAACTGCAGATATATTAAAGTCAGGAAATTGAGATAATTTTCAAATTATGGAACAAAATCTAAATGCCAAACTTAACAAAGTTCTAATTCCATTGCTACCAAAAGCTTATTAGGACCTTTTTGTTACAAATGGTCACTCAAAAATCAACTTAGAATACATGTCATTAAAGTAGATAACTGATTAAGTAGTGATGGAACATAATCAATCAGTTATAAATCTCAGATTATGAACACTGCTTCAAAAGCAAATAATACAAACACAGACTGTCTAATCGGATGACTTTATTATACACTTATAAATATACCATAACAAGGCGTTCATAGGGACGTTTACTTGGCAAGCGGCTGTTCGTTGATGGGGTCCAACTTGGGCTCCTCGAACTTGAGTGCGGGGAATGAGGTCATGTCCACACCGGAACCACCACCGTACTGCTTCTCAAGCTTCTCCATTTCTGTCTTCATTTCCTTGGCAATGGCGGGGCTGACTTCCAGCTTGCCACCACTGAAAATTTTTAATTTAAGATCTAAATACAAAATTTTCTTAAATTCAGGCATTATTTATAAGTAGTTTGTATTGTTCTGTTGTATATATGCATACCCCCATGGGAAAAGGCGTATGTGATATATTCTGAAATTTGTAATCATTTTCTGAATTTGTTTCTTCCACCCTCTTCTAATAGTACTTAGTGATTTTGTTGTATCTTGAGTTTAATGAATCGCATAAAGAACATCATGTATAAAAACCTTAATAAATTTAGATTTTTACTTATTATTATATATATAAATACTATTTTTAATAATATTAATAGTATATATATACTATTTTTACTTTTAAATCAATAATATGATAATATCTTCATGGTTTAATCACCATGGTTAGGTATGGTATGCCAACCAACAAAACTATAATGCCATGACAATAATGCAAATTTTATACGAATATACAAGAATCTTAACATAAAATCTTCAGGAATCTATGATATAACTAATCAAACTGTCCAGCAAGGTCAGAATATTTGAACTTACGAGCTCTTCTGTTTGTACTCGCGGATTTTGTCGAGGAACAGCTGCTGGATGGGGTCGGTGGCCTTCTGCGCGGCTGCCAGATTCCTGGTGACCATCACGGAGGTCTGCGCCACCTTGAAACCGCCCATAAGCCTGGAAGTGAGCATCTGAAACCAACATAACCTCTTACACCAGTTACATAACTTTGTTGATAAAATTTAGTAGACATAATTACTGTCGTGGTTTCTAGAGCCTTAATGGATAGATTAATAGTGAATTACATCTAAAATCAGTAATAAAAATAGAAAAAAGTACCTTTCTATGTTTTCGCTTGTCTAGGACCTTTTGACAATTTTGACAGTTCGATTTTTTTATTGATCACGACCACCCGTTTTTTTAAGGCACGGGTAACTACTCAATAAGTACTCTAAATCGCTTCAAAAAATAATTTGAATAACTTTTACATCAAAACAATCATAATTTAAAAGCTCTAATTGACTTTTTTGTATCCTTTTAATAATTAAATCAATTAACTTTTCTATCTGTGAAAACTTGTAATAGGCCGTATTTCTGTTACTCTCAATCGTGCAAAAGTGTTTAACTGTAAGATTTAAAAAGACTGTAAAATAAAATAAAATAAATAAATATTGCTGAAAAAATTGAAATCACATTAATTTAATTGATTCAATTCCGAATGGTGTTGTGACTGTCATTTTTATCACGTATTGTCAAAGTCAAACAAACGTCACAGTTTATTTGTGTTATTGTCACTAATATTGTCAGTCGATTGGATGTTGGTTTGGTTTGGTCTAACAGCAGTATATTGCAAATGAAACTGTGATTATAACAGAAATCTGCTTACACATGCGATGATCTTAGAATACTACAGAGACCAGAATTTAAACATATGATATATTGAAGAATGGAACGAGGAAAAATGCCTTCGGCGGGTCGAGGAGCTAAGAGCAAGGCTCCCCAGCACCCCCAGGATATCTTCGCTCTGGGCAGCAAGTCCACTGTGGTGGTGTCCAGAGACCCAGAGAAGAGGAACATTCATAAACCTTCTACAAGTAGTAAGTACGACGTTCGCTTTAGCCCTAAGACGATCCACTGACCGACAATTATTATTGTACTAACCTCTGAGGGTATGAAAGCTGTGTATTTCTTTTAAATTGTTATTAGGATATTGAGTGAGAGTTAATAGATTAAAGCAAGTATTCTTAGACTTTATGCTGGTCTCATGGTTGCAAGTGCAACTGCTGAGGGTGGGGTTCTGGGTTAGATTCCAGGGTCAGACAAAGTGTTATTGGATTTTCCACTAGGAATGTCTTAGTAACAGCTCATAGTTGGAAGTTTTCAGTTTAATAACCCTGTGCCTCAGAAAGCACTTGAAGCCTTTGGTCCTGTGCCTAACCTCCCCCTGGTTGTTTCGGATTGCCGTCTTATCGGACTATGAGAGTAAAGGAACAGAGAGTGCATCTTAGTTTACACACACACTTGTGCGCTATAATATCTCCTGCGTACCTGGCTCATCTCCATTGAGATAATAAGGACTTTATTATGCATGAGTTAACCTTCAATAAATGTGCTGTTTTGCCATTTTAGGTTTGATTATTAATTTCCTGGACTAATTTCCCTTTTTCAATAACTGTCTACTTCTACTTCATTATTTTAGTTAGGTAGAGTTACAATCTTGATTAAAAATATGCACAAAATTTTTTAGGTGTAGAACGCAAAAGAGAAACGTCAGGGTTTGGGAGTCAGCCACCAAGCAAGAGGGCTAGGATTGGCTCTCCAGCGGAGGCAGTTGGAGGAACATCGCTCGAGGTAGACCCTGTGGATCTGGTCCCTAATGTTCTGCAAGCATTGGATACACATAATTCTGATAAACTGGTTAGTATTATTGATATACTTGTGAGAAGAAACCAAATAGATAATAGTTAAATACTGGAGTTTTATTAATACACACCTTTTCCCATGGACCCCTATCGGAAAAGGTGTGAGTTTATGTACGTGAGAAGCCGAAACTACAAAATGCTACTTGCAATGATCCTTACATACTTTTGTGAATAGTTCTCAAAAATGGACTACTTGAAGGAGCAATAAAGAATGCCTTTTTTTGACACTCATATTCAAGCTAAACTGACTAACTGTAGGTAGTTAAGTACTACTATGGTCATGGAAAAGAAGGAGTTTGAAGAGTAAAAAAAATAATAATAAATAAACCATTTACTACGGACCAAACACTTGTACACATTTCATAAACCTGCAAAACTGCATGACAGAATTGTGAACTAGGAACTGTGTGTATGACTAAAAGTCCATAATGTTCCAGTTGATTAATAAAGTATAATTTGTTACAGTTAGGCCTCCTCACAGGCTCCATACGTCTTCTCAAGTCCCAGCGTTCAAAACCTGATCCGATACTATGCATGAGTCTACTCTACTTAACAAAGATACGCCCCAACATGTTCGCTCACGAGACCGTAACACAGAGCCTCTGTACTTTGCTGAAGAGAGAACAAGGGGCTGCATTCAAAAACAAAGGGAACCCGCTGGTGTACATATTAGCTTGTAACATGCTGTATGCTGGACATAGGGAGAGTAATAACTGGCCAGATATATTTATTAAGGTATGTAATAGTTTATTTATTTAAACTTTTCTCATACAAAAAGGTACAAAGGCGGACTTAATGCCTTAGGCATTCTCTACCAGTCAACCAAGGGTGATGAAGAGATTAGATGGCAGGTGCTTTGGTTGAGCCGAACAATGATAAAAAAAAAAACTATTAAAATTGTTGAATTATAAATGAAAAAGTGTACACAAATACATAAATAGGTTAAAAACCTATAATATACTTACATACTATTTATGTTTGTATTCTCTACATTACCAAGTTGAAAATATTATCACCAAATATCCAATTGGCTTAGCCTTGCCAGATACCCCATATTTTACAGGTTTCCCTGTTTTTCCGGCCTTACTAATTTAGGAACCCATATTTTTTTAAATAATTTATTAGCACTTAAGCTTTAAGTTTAAATGTAATGGTTTTTATACATTTCCTTCACGAAATGAAGATTTTTTTTAAAGCTTTCTCAAACACCAAATACAAATTTAAAAAATAAGAAAATCGTCACTAAACAATGCTGTTTAAATTCCTCACGTAAAAAAACTAAAACCCGTATTTTTTTATTTTAATAACTGTTTTTGTTGGATAACATTATTTGATTGTCATACAACAATAACCTCTATTTTCACATGAAACATTTAAAATTAGCATTTAGGTAAAAAATTAAAAATTGTTATGAAACAGAGAATGATTTAATTAATAACTAATAAGTAATTGATACTTTGCTTGAACTTTGAACTAGAAAAATCGTCCCAGTATTCTGACAGCTAAACCAATTAAGTATTGTAGTTTTTCAGTCAAGTTTAAAATTAACTCTTTTATCACCAGGTCTACATAGAGGATGCTCTGAACGAGCGGTGCTGGGTGGAGTGCTCCTGGTGCAAGTGCTTCGTAGAGAATGTGGTGACGGCCTTCAGCACCAAGCAGCCGCCATCACATCTTATACCCAGTGACAACACCCTGGGTATGCTGTTTTTTCTTACTTTATTAAGATTGGCACATAATGAAAAATTTGGAGGTAGAATGTGGACTCTCCCTCATGGCAATAAGCAACTTTTAAGAGATCAGGCTGCTGCATTGGTCTGGTGGTCGCAAGCTCTATTGCTGAGCATGATGTCTCGGGTGTGATTCCCAGGTTGGGCAAACAGTTATTGGGTTTTTCCAACAGGAATTTCTTCTAACAGCCTAGAGTCTGTATAATCATGGTTGGCGGCAATAGGCTTACCCCCTATTACAATATACATTTTTTTTTTTTTTTTTTCTTTTAAGTATGTCACTTATAACTGCCAAAGCCAAATTACTGAAATATTTTGCTGGCCTGTGAAAGTAAAGAACTTTTTTTCCACAGGTACAATGTCTCCATCAGGGTCTGGTTCCCCACTGATGGGAAGTACAGAAGAAGACCCTGACAATATGGAACTGGAATACTCAGTTTATCCAAGGTAAGAAGGAAGAAGGAATTCCGTTACTATAATAAATAATTTTGTTTGTACACCTTCTCAAGACATCATTCGAAAAAGGGATTGAAGATTTTTATGGAGCCTGGCATACCTACCTGTCATTATGATTTTTTTTTCAAAATGGCGGCTTCGCATGAAACCTATAAAAATCGATATCTTACATCAATGCACATTCATAGTTATTATTTCAAACATCTAAGCAAAAAGATGTATGCATGTTTAATAAAAATATGGATGTCACGTGA
>OX451403.1:1021908-1079175 GCA_949629135.1 Eremobia ochroleuca | reverse complement strand
CAAATAGACGACCGCTATTCTTTCTGCCGGGAGCAAGAAATTAGGTTACAATACCGAAAATGTGTCATTTTCGACACAGTAGCCTGACGAATGTTTGTGGATAGCTATATTGAGTCCGTAAGCGGTACCAGTTGTCTAATTGTAGATTTATGACGAGAGGACAATCTTATTACATGAGACCAATATGCATTAATGGTGAAATTTAGGTATACCTAACATCTCTAACAACCCCTTCGGGGAATAATTGCGTGAAGGGTCTTGACATTATAACGTTCTTCTCAGGACCTCTATGTGTTATCTCAAGATCTTTGTGTATAAAACGAATTTCTCGATTATTCCCGTTTATCCACCCCAAACAATCCAGCCTAAGGTGGATACGCGGAAATGCATGTCCGAGAATCCTAAGCCACGCCAGCCAATTCCATGTATTCTACTAGGCTAGGCCTAGTAGATTAAGATGAAGGAAGATTAAGGTGGATTCCCGGACATGGGTTTACACGTATCCACCTTAGGATGGATTTTTTGTGGTGTATAAGAATAACCCGAACTTCTTAATAATATTAGCCCTTACTAATAAACGCTGTATATCGTCTGTATAGTTACACAACGCTTTGTCTTCTTCTTGAATTATATATTTTTTTTAACCTTAATCTTGTCTTCTTCTTTCGAAAGTGAAATTACTGATGACTGAAAGAGAGAAAAATCGGTGTGTAACTATTCATCTGATATAATATGTTTATTAGTAAGGGGTTAGTAATTAGATCTACTTGCAAGTATTTCCTGTAAATGATGGTAATAAAAACAAATTATTTTGAAAACGTATTGTATTATTATATGTACATTTTATTAGACGCACAACATGAAAAAATGTCCTAAATATGTAGAGCCTGTGCGACATTCGCACAATTTACACTTAGTTATTTTTACTTGCTAGAAAATGCACTTCTGTGATACAAATTAAAATGATAAAATAATGATTTTTTTTAATGAAACTAAAATTCCTGACAAGATTTTCTATGTTAACTTCATTTTGGTTCAACAAAATAAGTAATTACTCTCCTAAATTATTACATTAAATATTTTCATTACATATTACTTAACAAAAAAATAAATAATTTGCAAGTAAAGCACATAAACCCGCACCGAAGCCGACAGTTCACAGCGGTGATATCACCACATCACAATTCATCACCAGTCGTTGGAGCCGAGGTCGGTGAACATTTTGTCCTTAATCTTAGGTCTGGGGTCATCTTTTATTTTCGAGTCCACTGCTCCAACTTGTCCAAGAATGTATTCGAATTCTGGAAAAAGAGGTTTTATTTTAACCCTTTGACCGCCACGGGTCGCGCAGCGAAAGTGCACGCTGTACGCCAAGCCATTTTACATTACAGAAAGACAGTGATGAGGTTAAACTCGGTTATTACTAATATCGACAAAAGTATAATCCGTAATATTATATTGATTTTCCACACATGAAAGTGCTATTAATATTTTTTTAATTAAATGAAAGTTGCCTTGGTTTTCAATTGTAATTGAATAAAGGAACTATACGTCAAAGAACAAGCGTTTATTTTATTCGCTTTAATTTATAGTATAGTGTACATAATAAAAAGTATTCTATTCTATAATAATCATAACTATATTTCCTGTAAATAAGGGTCAAAAGTGGTGTCGCTTAAAGGCGTCTTTGACTGTTTGGACACTTATTTTACGCATGTAGGTGAAGTTGGCGGTCAAAGGGTTAATAAGGAGGATTTTCAAGAGAGAAGCATATTATGATTGCAGAAGATTACTAAACCGTTATAGGAAACTAGGTGCTGTCGGCGACTTCGTCCGCGTGAAACTTGTTCCCCGCCCCACCCCGTCGCACGCCTCCCCACGCTATTATTTGTTTCCACTTAGCGTTCTTTCCCACTTTTTTTCTTTTTACTCGGGTCCTAAGGGTACTAGCGAGATGTTAAATAGCCTTACTCAAGATTTTGGGCTGGGTCATACTGATAGTTCCAGAGATTAGCGCGTTTAAACAAAAATACAAACTCTTCAGTTTAGAATTAGTATAGATTCTTTATTGAAAACTCAATTAATGCTTTCTCTATGGGCTCTTCATTTTTACCATGGGCCTGTCTTACAGTCTCCATGTAGGCACTACCCATAAGACAAATGGAGCAGAATTTGTACGAAATTATCTGGCAGACAATTTAAATGTGCATCCATTTTCTATTTCAATGGGAACACTCAATTTCACCCAAGCCAAATATTTCACTAACAAGTGAAATACATAAGAGTGGCTTATTGAAATCTGCCTCCACAGAAAGAAAAACAACCGGCCAAGTGCGTGTCGGACCACGTACAATGTCGGGTTCCATAGTTGGAATGAATTTATCCCAAGAACAAACTTAACATTGTAGTTGAAAATCATGTTCTCTCATACATTGCAACTGCAAATGTCAGTTGGTCGACCATCATTTCGCTCATTAAATAGAACAACGACGTAATTACGAAAATGTTTTTTAACAGTTCTTGAGTTTTCTCATGAAATTATTACAAATTATGATTGATAGTATAGTAACATACATAAAAATATTAAATATTTTAGTCATTGGATTAATAGTTTGAAATTGAAAATATGATATATCATATTTACAATTTCAAACTTTTAAAACGTTCTCCTGAAAAATAGCTAAAACGTAATTACGTCATTGTTCTATTGGATGAGCGATTTGTAAACTTGTAAAGCCTACTTACTTAGCTGTGATAGGTTTCGTTTTAACTTCATTATATTATACTACTACAATAATTTCTTCACGTATCCAAAAACAAACATTTAGCTGGCAGGTTCCTGAATCGAAAAATGTTTTCACTTATCCACAATATTTTTAAAAGACCTGCCCAACAATCAAAGAAACATCCTTAGAAGAAAAAAGAAACATCCCAAGAGTTACCCTAAAAAATTTTTATTCAGGTTTTTACCACTTGGTCGGCGTGATTAATATGTATACATGCCAAATTATAGCTTTCTAGTACTAAGAGTCTCTGAGCTAAGCTGCGGATGGATGGATGGACAGAAGGACATAGCATAACTATAAGAGTTCCTTGTTGACTACGGAACCCTAAAAACACCTGCTGGTCAATTTAAAATTATAAACCACTAGGTTTTGCCCGTGGGTTCGCACGCATAGTGGTCAGACATAATCCTGCGGGAATGTACTACCGGGTTCCACATTTATCTTATTAGTAGGATTGAAACCTACCTTCAAGAGTCAATGACGTTCCTCTCAACTCGGTGGCTCCAATGAACTGCTTCTTCATGTCCCCCTCGAAGTACACAAACACGCTGGGCAGGTTCCTCTCAGGGAAGTTGGGGATGCACGTCTGAGCAATAGCTTTTATGAACTTGGTGTATGGGAACTTTGCCGCTAGTTGGCGCATGTACTGGTTGATTAGGGCACACTGCTGGATGCTGCAGGAGAAATAAGCACAGAAGTTTATTATAATCATCATCATAATCAGCCCATAATGTTCCGTCTGCTGGGACTCAGGCCTCCTATTGGTGAGAGGGAGTGGCCCATCATCCACCATGCGAGCCCAGTGCAAGTTGGTAGATGTCACATTTCTGCAAATTTATGGTTCCAGGACATACCTGTACGTGCCTGTTTCCTGATTATGTTTTCATTCACCGTTTCGAGAACAGTGGTGATGAAATAATTTACACAAAGTAAAGCACCTGGCTGGGATCGAGCCTACGACCTACAACCCATAAGTCGCGGCTGTTACCACTAGGCCAACACTGCTCTCTCTTTATTATCAGGACAATTTGTCCTGACGATAGAACATAACATGGAAATCTCAGCAGTCTATGTGGCGTTATTGCATATATTTCCAAAAATTCTATTGTTATGGACAAATTGTCCCTCTTCTGCTTAGCATCTTAGATTTATAATTAATCTAATTTGGGAGTAACATAAGCTCACCCCTGTTTATACAAATGTATAACCACCCAGATCCCCTCTCCAGCCTTGTTGACTTCCTGCACATAGTCCTGTCCGGACACCTCCCGAACATCTCCAAACCGAGGTTTCTCTGCTAGTCTCTTCAGCTCAGCGATACGCCTCTGTCTGTACTGTTCTATCACAGCCTCGTCTTCTGAGTCTTCTAGTTCATCAAGACCATCTAGATCTAATTCTGATAGTTGCTTGTCCTCTGAAAATCCATTGTTATTAATTAAATTGAAGAAACTGTGGTCTAGAAAGTGTTATTTGTAGGTGTGCTGGTTATGAGAGATGCTTTAGATTGAGACACATTTTAGGAATTCACAGTTAGTTGGGTTTGTGTTTATTGTTGCTCAAGTGGAACAGCCACAAAATTATAAGAACCGTTACTTTTACGCTGTTAAAAGTTATGCTATCTTATTAATAGAGAAACATTCTTTAGGTTTTGACTGAATTTGAAGTAATATTACTAATTTTATAGCTTTTTCTTAACAGTTACTGCAACAGGTGTCATCATAACCTCTTATGTCTTGTTTATACTAACTTTCAGCCTGCTTTTGCTGGATAGTCTGCTCTATCATATTAACTATTTGGTCCTCTGATATCTCCGCTTCCTTAGGAGGTATGATACCTTTGGCGCGGAGGACATCGTTCCATTCTGTATCCTCATTTGGATTCTAAAAATAAAACACCATGTTTAACAATAACATAAACCTCACACGCATATTTGTAACATCTTGTTATACACCAATTGTAGTAATTTACCTGCATTTTGTGTTAGAATTATTTGTTTCTGTTATTTTTATGAAAATATAAGCTTATTTTCCGGAAATTTGACACCATGAAATGCACATGAAATGACAGATGATTCACTTTTTTACTTTTTTCTGACAAGTGTTGCCCGTACTGTGGCTCAATTAAGAAATAATCATGTGATTTCAACAAACAATGTTGATCATTCTTTCCAAAAGATGAATGATGTTAAATTACTAAATAGAGCCGCGCCGACCCACTTACCTATTCATGTTTTGTCCATTACGATATAATTTTATGCTATTTTAATTTTGCTAGAACAGAGAAATACTTTTTTTGAGTGCTAGCAATATTTTTTCTAGAAATGTCAATAATTGCTAATCCGTGACATGGTGTTTACACTTTTGTGATTTTCTTCATTGAATTTGTAGTTTCTATGTTAATAAACGTAAAATAAGACTCGAATGAGTTTCATTTCAATTAGTAAATATCGTTAACAACCACCATGAACCGGGAGAAGAGGGAACCGGACTACCCAACCGAGTTGGAGTCCCAATTCGTAATGCGTCTGCCCGAGGAGCCTGCTAAAGTGTTGAGAGACGTCCTAAAGTCTGGCGAGAACCTGAAGAACAGACTGACAATACAGATCGAGAACGACATGCGTCAGGGCGAGGTGAGGTTCGACCATTGGCTGATGCACGCCAAGATTTTCGATCTACCTACCGTCATAGAATCAATGAAAACGATTGACAACAAGAGCTTCTACAAAACAGCAGACATATGCCAGATGATGATATGTAAAGAGGAACCTGACCAACCATCGGTAGAAGAAGAGTCTCCTGCTAAAAATAAGAAGAAAGATCCTTACAAAGTCGACAAAAAGTTTCTCTGGCCGCACGGTATCACGCCGCCTACTAAAAACGTGCGTAAGCGACGATTCAGAAAAACTCTGAAAAAGAAGTATGTGGAAGCACCAGAAATTGAAAAAGAGGTGAAGAGGTTGTTAAGGGCTGACAACGAAGCTGTCAGTGTCACCTGGGAGGTTATCAAAGAAGAAGATGACCATCCTAAACAGGATCAGGGCATTCCTTCTCATTCTAAACCAGAGAAGAAGACTAAGGCTGAACGCAATCCTAAACGAGAATCTGTCTCTGTTGATGTATCTAACCATGAGTCCTCCAATGTTGTCGATATATTTGGTGGAGCGGTCAGCGATTCTGACTTGGAGGATGATAACATTAATGTGGAGATGGAAGATAGTCGGCTCTCGGCCTATGACAGCCGCCTATCAGACACTAACTCCATGCATGGCGAGGGCCCATCAAAGAGGGATGCGTTACCAACTCAATTCAGGTCACACATGTTCCAATCCCCACAAGAACTTGCTCCAAAATCATTCCCTGGCCACAGTCGAGCAGCTACTCCTGCAGCTTCAGGAATGTCCAAAAGTGGAGGTCTATCTTCAGAGGATGATGGTGACTATCAACCAAGAGACATGTCAAAGGACAATATGACATTGAGGATTGAGCAGCTTAGGGCTGAACTTGAAGAGTTGAAGCAGAGGAGACAGCGGACTCAGCATGAGATTGCTGGAATGGAGAACCTGGCTCTAAGGCAGAGGTTCCAAGACATTCTGCACACTCTGAACCAGGATATCATGTACAAGGAGATGGAATATCAGGGCCTTATCACACTGCAGAACTCTGATGATATCTAGCAGTAACTTTGTTAGATATGAGTGTATCTAACAAACAATACAACCCTAAATAAGGTGTGAGTTAGCTCTGTAAGATGATTAGTTCTAGAATCTAGCCCTTATTCTACCACTGAGGCAGGGCATAGTAAGATGAACTGATTTAGTTAGTATAACTTTAAAGAATGAAATGGTGTTAAACTATGTCACTATTAGATACTAAGTATATCACATATGAAATTAATTTTCAAACATGTTAATTGTAAATAAATGTAATACAATTTTGTATCTGTATTTGCTGTTTTACTTCTTGCATTGCATTCAATTTTTGTTACCATATGTATGTAAATGTTACTCTGTGAAGACCTTGTCAACAAGATGAATATGAGTGAGTAACACTAACAACAAAATTGTATCGAATCACGAATCGGAACCATAGACATATATATTGATAATCGGAACCGATCAATCGATTCAGTTTGACAACCAAATTGTAGGCTTGCCAGTGTTTTTAAATCCAAAATTAGTAAAATGAAAACATGATTTTATTAAATTTTTAGGTTTACATAAAATTATGCTATATACTACATGATAATCACCAATGAGAAGAGAACTATAAAATCATGTGAGGTCCATGGTCAACTATAGATGGTGGTGTAGTGTTTAACATTTTAAACATGAACACTAACAACACAATTAAAAACTAATTATAAAAAAAATGTTATACCTGCTTGTAAAATGTTCACAGTATAGCAGAAACATGACGCGAATAACGTTTCTAAATTACTTATTTTTTACTATAAAAATAAGATAATTTATTTTTTATTTTTTTTTTTTCAAAATCGGCCCTCTCTGACTTTGACAGTACAGTATGACACGTCTTTTTTTCTTCGCAAGGTTGTCAACTTGCGTCGTGTTGGAAAAATTTTACGTCGCTATGTTCAGTCCAGTCAGATCTCGAAATAAATAAATCGAATATGGCTGAAGTCGAAGGACATAAACATCGAGAAAATAATTACCATGAGGGAGAAGGTAAATTATGTTATGATATTTATGGTTAGAGCGCGTGGTTAGTGAGTATCGCGGACGTCAGTGCGGATCGGCTGCGTCGCCGAGCCCCGTTACCCTCGTGTTACCTTTGTGACATTGAAATTGGGTTCTTTTTATAATTGCTGCGTGGATTTGTGGTGCTGGGCCGCCAGGAGCGGAGTGCGCCGCCCGCCTGACGCGTTGAGTGGTTCCGTCGCACGGACTTAGTGAACATGACCGGGGGCGCGGACAGGAGCCTCCACTCAGGTATTACATTGTTTTGTTGTAATATTCGATATTAGCTGAGGTTAAGTGCGCTAGAACGTAATTAATGATGTTTATTTGCACGGGTTTAACCCTAAGCGACGTGTTGAACTTTGCTCGTTCGTAGAGTGTTATTATTGCATTGTTAGCACAACATGAACGTTAAAAATATTCGAACTGTTTCCTTTCTTGTCCAATTAGAAGTTTCACAGTGTGTGAACAATCTAAATCTGGTATTTTGCCAGTCATTAAGAGTTGACAAGTCGTACAATTTGATTTTTAATTATTTCTAATGAGTATGAACTTAATAATACAAAGAGTTTGATTTCAAGGTTGATAATAATGAGTTTTGAAAGGTTCTGTGAATTATTAAACAGTTGTTTGATGAATTTTTAATTACTGTAGCTCTACAAGTTGTTCTCAAGTGTGTGTGTGACGGTTACAATAGTGTCACCTGTATATTAAGATTTCCTTTCTTTATTATTACTTCTATGATAACCATAATCCAGCTACTCTTCATGTAGAGTTCTTGATAGTACCTTTCGGCCGAGTTTCACTTTCTGTAAATAATCTCTCTTGAGTTTACACAAACTTATAATTATTATATTTTTTTTACAGCTGATAACAGTATTTATTATTGTCATGATATAGGTGTATATATTCTGTGCATTTACTTAATCCTTCGTATACATTTACGTTTTTTTAATTGTTTGTGTAATAACGACATTCAACCGGTTAAACCATTAATTGAATTAGCATTGTTAGCCTAGTCTTTCACAGACGACAGCAGGAAGGAAAAATGTCCATCATTGTTTTAAAATAATATCCTCTTAACAAATTACAGAGAAACTGTTGCCATAAGCCAGATACAAATCCAGATTCGGGGCAGTTAAATACTACTTCATTAACAAATGTGACCATGGGTTATTGTCTGACATATGATTTCTATTGTGTTATATACTATCCTATGTATACATAAGCCCATTGTGCCATTAGTATTAGCATTTAATCTGCTCAGTGTTCCTTGAACCTCAGAAAGGTCATTCTCTTATGTTTTGAAATAGATTGAGTACTAAAATATACTTTGAAATGCCAAATATGGCAATATTTTGTGATTTTATGGCAACGAAAATGTTGTTTTCAAAATTGTTTCAATGTTATTGTCAGGCTGGCAGTTTAGTTAATTCCTTGCTTAGCAAGAAATAAACTGTTACCTGTGGCTAGGTTAATAGCACAGAATAGAATACTCTTTATTATTATGTAAACCATTCAAATTACAAATTTAAATGTATAAATTTTACATAGGGTGACACAATGGGCGGTCTTACTGATAAAATCGACTATTGAAATCAGTCCCCATTATCTTTACTCCACAGCCATATTGTGCTTATAACGTTTTTTCAGTCATATCAACTGATAAATATCTTTTCTGTTTACATTGCCAAATCGTTTATCTGCTGACTTATTTCATGTGCTGAAATATAATGCAATATTTGTTCTGATTGCATCAATATGGTTTGTGAAAGTTTCCAAAAGTATTTTGTAATTCATATCTTATTAGGTGCCTTAAGATTTAGCTGAGTCACAAGCACCAGTCTTTGATCTCTGAGGTCATATAATCAGTAACATTTAAATCAATGTGGAATCAATATCTAAACTTCTGCACTGATATTTTAAAGCAGCTTAGACAAGACTAAGCGGGGCTTGTGGCTAAGTAATAACAGCCGCATGGGTCGATCGGTCAGGTTAAGCTACGCTTGCCGCGGTTGGTCCGTGAATCGGTAACCATCTTCACATACCAAAACCTCTCCATGGCTCGGATAGCATGTTAAGCCATTGGTCCCTGCTGTCATTCGTGGATCTTTGACAGTCGTAATGGGTCGTCAGTAGCCCGAAAGTCTGACAACCAGTCTTACCAAGGGGTATCGTTGGGTTATGGAGGTCAGATAGGCAGTCGCTCCACGTAAAATACTGATATTCAGCTGCATCCGGTTAGACTGGAAGCCGACCCCAACATAGTTGGGAAAAGGCTAGACAGATGATGATTAGACAAGGCTAAGCACCTACCAATGAATTTCTATTTCTTTAATTGGCTTACAATTATTAGAATGTATGCTATGCATAAATAAATTCTAAGTTTAACACACAAAGCATGACATGCAGGATTTTTATTTATGTAGCCTCTACCCGTAACATTGTCGATGTGAAATTTCTTATTCCCTCGACCCACCCCGTCGCATTGCATCGCCTCCCCTCATTGTTACTTTGTTTTCACTTGGCATTATTCCTGTCTCTTTTTTCTTTTTCTCGTCTCTTTAGGGTCATAGCTTAATGTTAAATAGCCTATAGCCATCCTCAAGAATTGAGCTATCAAATGCAAAAATATTTTTTCTAATCCCACTGGTAGTTCTGGAGATTAGCTTGTTCAAACAAACAAACTTTTCAGTTTTATTATTAGTACCTACAGATTTATTTCAGTGTACATGCACAACATTTCATAATAAAGAATCCCAAGGCGTTAATTTTGTCCTTTTGCAATCACAGTCAGTGTTCCCAACAGACCCATCCGCTCAACAGACTGGACAAGGACAGAATTATAATTCCAGACAGAAAAAAGACCTCCATGTTCACAGTAAAATATGTAATCTATTACAGTTTGTATTCAACTTGTTGATCCAAGTATAATTTTAACCAGTATCTCTAATACAAAAAAGCATACGCAAGCAAGCAGGTAATAAATAATACCTGTTTTTGAGGCAGTTTTTGCATCGCCCGGTACCTTATTATTCTTTTTTTTTCATATCATGTTGCCAACATTAAATAATTAAATTCTCTTTAGATATACATATACTTGTTTGGTTATCTTGAGTAGGTACCTGTAGTAAAAAATCTAGGTATTTATTGGAGATTATCTTTGTTATTTGTTATGAGTTGATTTTTAATGTAGTTTGCAAAATAATTATGTTTTTCAAGTTGGTATTTAATCTCTGGTCAAACTCGGGCGAATCCCGATCGGGACGAGAGACGAAATTCGGGAATTGCCTTAGCTTGAGCACTCCTTTTAAATGATGCTCTGTTTTCATTGCAAAAGCAATGTTCAATATGTATTGATAATACCAATTTATAACAAGTTTTCACAACCTTCCTATACTTACAGGAGGGTGCATTCAATTCAAATTGCCACACAGCACATACCATAGATATCATTCATGCGCAGAAATAAGGCTGCAGCTTATTCAAATCCCATAGTTTATAAGGGGAGGCTGATATTGTGTCTCATTATCTTACGATATTGAGTAAATCTATCGTAGTATTTATTACTTAAGGATTGTCGCGCCCACTATAATCCCACATAAGTACTAACAATACGACTAATGTTTTAAATAAATATAAGTACAGTTGTTGAGGTTCAATGCCCTTTTGATGTGTGCTAGACGTCTGTTTCGGTATTGCTAGTTTTTCAAAATAACAAAGCCAGATTTTAATTAGGATGTTTTCTATAGACAATTAATTAGATGGCTAAGCTAGGCTAGGTATTAATAAAAGTTTTAAGCTTCATACGATGCGTCTTCTCGTGTGGCGGACATCTAATATTGCCCCTTAACAAACATAGCCTATAACTGTAGGTAGGTCTACGCTCCGACATACCAGAGGTTAATATCGAAGTCAAGTTCTTCGAATTAATCTTAACAGTTATCCCACCACATAAACCCAACTATTAAAATCTGCCGCATAGATTTTTCGCGACTCTATTACTTACAAACTAGTTATAAGCTAACGCTTTACCCGATCAAAGTCTCCCTAATTACGCAATACTCTCCAATGGTCTCCCTAGATCGACGTTTGCGGCAGTGATCTGCAAACCCAGTTTGTTGTGGTTCCCGGCTGGCTGCCAAGGTCCATTTGCGTAAAGGTCGGGTCATGCTCTCTTTAGAATGCAGACAATCGGCTCCGACTTGATAATGACGAGGTATGCTGCTATGCGGAGTAATAAGTGGACTGGAAATGAGGGTCAAAAGCTTCATAAGTTCAAATTCTTCACAGGCTGTGGTTGAAATTGCTCAATGTTTTGAGGTAGCGTCAGGGACTTTTATAAAGGTATAATGGAGGAAGCAAGTTGCTTGTTCCAGTCAACTCCCGTAAACTTAAGCTGGTAATGAGTAGTTCATTCTCGTTAGTGCAACGAGAAATCGAACTCACGACCTCTCGCTAGTCCGTCCCTGCCATATCTATTGAACTATTACCGCTTCTTCTACAGCGTGTAACGGAAGGGGGGTATCAACCCTGAAGGAGGTGAATGTGCTCATGAAACTGAACAACTTTCCCCAAAGAACATAGGTCGAAATATGAAAAAAAAATTTGGCCCTCCCTTACAAAACTGACTACCAGCTGATTGATTTATTATGGGAGGACCAAATTTTTTTTTCCTATTTCGAGCTATGTTCTTTGGGGAAAGTTGTTGAGTTTCATGAGCACATTCACCTCCTTCAGGGTTGATACCCCCTTTCCGTTACACGTTGTATATGCAGAGCTAAATAGTTAAAAAATAACCTAGTAGTTTTCGGCACCGATATTTTGTTAGTGCAAAACGGTTCTAAATTTGCAATCTTAAAATCAAGCCGAATACGATCGGACGACTTGAAAGATTCAGCGATGCAAGCTGATTCCACCCCCCTTACCTATCGTTCTTTCTGACATTTGTCCAGTTTATACGCACCCTTGCATTTTTCGCCACCCACTTGAAGAGGTATCCTATTCTTAACCCGAGACCACACAAGCAGGTACAGTCAATTACCGCTAAATATAACTGTATCTGGGTCTGGCATATCTACAGTTTGTTTTGCCAAAATTCTAGCTATAATCGTCAGTCTGTTTGTGTGTATATCTGGATATAATTTGTTGTATCCGGTTCTGTCTAACTGCAATGTAGAAACTGCAAGATATTTTCCTAATTTTGTATCGTATTAATGCACAGAGTTTTCGTCTCTAAAGGAGATCCCTCACCGGGAGTATTCGACTGTAATGTAATCTTTACTCGCGACCTAGCCGTGTTACTTCTTTTGGGGTTAAAGGGGGACACCAAAGGAAAAGCCGTTCTAAGGATTTTAATAATACGTTTACTATACTTTATTGGAAGTTGTGTTCACTAATTTTACGTGAGACGTGTGATCCCAAACAAGGCTACTCGTAAAAGAGTAGTACCTACAGTCACTACGAGAAAGAAAGTAAGGACGAGCTCGGATAGCAAAAAAAAAAAAAATATGAGCTAGAATCAGAAAGAATAGTGTTGAAGTAGGATCGATTTGTTTTTGCTATACTCCAAAAACTTCTACCTTTTTAATTATATGTATTAAGATATCCTGCTGGTTTCAATTATCTCTAGACTACCTAGCAGTTGACGGCCTGCGCAGTCTGCTTGCAAAGCCCTAGCAGTAACAGTGGAATCTTAGATTGTTACACTAAGGGCGAATACTCCCGGCGATGGAGCGCCTTAACGCACAAAGTAGCTACGACACAGACATTTCCAGCACCCTAATTGCGTAACACACTATCAGACAATATGAATCTTTTTGAAGGATATTGCTAATCCATTTCTTCATATGTTCGAAAAATTTGTCTGCTCAACAACGTGAATACCGCAATGAATGTTGTTGAACTGTCAAAACGAAAGCCATTACTACTGTTAGTGTGTTACTTAATTACCCCACAGGTCCTTTTTCGGTCATTCATCCTTATGATTCATACTTTATTATCCATCTCACGACCGTGTCTTACACAATAACTCGGTCACAAAAGTTATCCAGCATTGAATGATATCTGTCACACATTGTTTTCACACTATTACACTGGTTACGTCAAAATAAACAGCTTTGTCCTGTTACAATTTTATAACATAAGCCGTGTGCCGGAATACCAAAATTGCGACCTTCCATACAAACTTCCATTGCCTATTTAACCCCTTTAGATGATGAATTTTCAAAAATCTTTCCTTAGTGCTCAGGCAGAACACATTCGGCCTATTATGTTCCTATCCTACTGCTGGGACACAGGCCTCCTCCTTAGTACTCACCTTCGTTCTAATATAAGGAACTCTTGTGCAAAATGCTCCTAGACACAGCGGCGTAGGCTGTGCGCTGTCTGTCAGTGAAATTAAGATTTTTAAGTAGATTTCCTTTTTTCCTGCGGTATCGCCCATGTGATAAGAACATCCTTTTCCGACATAAAAACTACCTAACATTCTAGTCGAATATACATTCTACGTGTAAATTAATTCCATCTAGATCCGTTCAGTAGTTTCGACATATTTGACTAACAAACACACCTATAATTTTCGCATCACATTTCGAAATACAACGATTGCGAAAGTCCGTCTGTTTGTTTGGCACAGCTTTACTGCAAAACGAATGCACCGATTTTAATGGGATTTGGCAGACACCTAGCTTGATACCTGGAAAAGAATATTGGTCACTTTTTATCCCGAAATAATTAAAACTACACAGGTGGGTGGAGTCGCGGTTTATAGCTAGTTAACAATAATAAGTGGTGTACTTACAGTTCGTTGACGCGAGTTAGTGACCTTTGTAGCTGCGTGACCCCTTTTGCGCATTGCGTGATGTTTCGTACCATGTTGTGGTGGCGTTATGGCTTCCAGCAGTGAAAGTCTTGTACTAAGTTGCCTGTGGTCTAAATATGGGTGTAGACGAGTAAACATGCCAGTCATTTTGATTTGATTTTGTTTAAACATGGGCAGCTGTTATAATATGTTTTTTTCCTTTCTGGTCTTTGCTTCACTTGATAGAGGTGACGGCCCCGACTTACGAGATGTAGGTCGTGGGTTCGAACCCAGGCAGGCAATTTACTCTTTGTAAATAATAATTCCATCATCGCTGCTCTCAGAATGGTGAAGGAAAACATCGTGAGGAAACCGCCATGTCCTAGAACCAAGTATTCGTAAACATGTGACATCTCCCAACTCGCGCCGGGCCCGCGTGGTAGATTACAGCCCACTCCCTCTCTAAGAGAGGAGGTCTGTGTCCCGCAGTGGGAACATTATAGAATGATTATGTTAAGTCTCTTATAGAGAACACTGTTTATATAAATACTGGATTCGGTCACCGAACCGCTGTCTAGAGCAGACGTGCATTTGATTTATACAAAATTCTACTGATTAGTGCTATTCAAATCTAATACCTATTGTGAAGCAAACAAGAACTATTGTGGTGTGAACATTTCTATGTGAATTGTGACTTTATTAACCAGTGCAAGTGACCCGCGCGCGACAAGTACGACCGCTATTTTTCGACTCGCTCACACAGCGACTCTGCGTTTGAGTTCGTACTGCACTGAGCGATTGCGCTTACCTACACAATACATAAGATCTAGCACAGAGTAGCCTGTGAGTGAGAGGTCGCACATATCAAGATGACCACAATAAATAGCACCTTCGACCGCGAATCCGAAAATGAACCTGGGCATGGTGAAATGAGCGTAGATGGATCGCTTATCGATAAGGAATCGCCACCGCCTTATGTTACGTTCCGGAAAGGAGTGTCACATGGCCACGACTCTGAATTCCGTCAAGAATTTAAGGCATTTCAAGAGAGCATGCTAACTATGCTGGAGACGTGGCTCACGAAACAAGACGATAAGTTTTCAAAATTACTTGGGGAATTCGAGTGTGTGAAAAAGTCCATTCAATATATCAGCGATAAATGTGATGACCTCGAAAAAAGTTCACAGGCTGTCAAAAATCGTGTACAGATTCTCGAACAAAACGCCCAAACATACGAGCCTCGGCTTGCCGACCTGGAAGCGAAACTTGAATCCATGGAACAAAGAGCACGTAACTGTAACCTTGAAATAAGTAACCTGCCTCAAAAACGTGGAGAAAACTTAATAAATATTATTGAAAATATTGCTAATGTTTTAAAACAACCAATATCTGCTCGTGATGTGATTGCGATTCACCGTGTACCACAAGCCAACCCAAATAACTCTCGACCGAAGAACATCATAGTAAAATTCTCCAGCCAAATCATGAGAGATAACTTTATCTCAGCCGCTCGCCTCAACAAAGGTATTTCATCTGAGCAAATAAATATACAAGGTCCCCCACAGAAAGTATATTTAAATGAACACTTAACACTGAAAAACAAAAAATTATTTCGGCAAGTCAGGGATATTGCCAAAGATATTGGGTACGAGTTTGTCTGGATTAAGCACGGAGTCATACTTGCCAGGGCCGACGTCTCCTCCGCTGCCATCGCCATTCGCTCAGAAAAGGATATGTCAAAACTTACTCCCCATGCTCCCGGAAATTAATTACTTAATATTAATTGCTTTTTTATTTTTAGCCATAAATATCAGCGAAAATATCATGCTCCCCGTGTTCCCGGAAATTGATTACTTAATATTAATTGCTTCTTTATTTTCAGCCATAAATATCAGCGAAAATATCATGATTGGCGTAAATCGTATTATGAACAGTGTTATTTGCATTACGTTCTGCGTGCGGGCTCTGTATCATGCATTACTCTGTGTGTTGACGAGGTATGCGACTACTTATAATTTGGTTTTTACTTCCACCGTCATATTTACTCTTTCTATCACATTAAGTTTCAAATGTTTATTCCTTTTAAAGTTCCAATCACTCCTTATAGATACATATATGTATGATGTTCAAATAATTGATTGTATTATACCTAACAAGCTTCATTATGCCTTTAATCATACACAAGTACTCGTATTATTTAGAATCATAAGGTATCCCGGCTATAGATCATATTATTACGTACGGATTATGAGTCACTTGTTTACCTTTCTTCTAGTAACACGTATTAATACTTTTACTCAGCGTAATGACCAGTAACATCTCGATCTATTATCAAAATTGCCGAGGGTTAAGAACAAAATTAAATACTCTGTACAATAATATACTGGCGGACTCCCACGATATCATTATTTTATCAGAGACATGGTTGGTTCCCGATATTGACGATGGCGAAATTATCGACTCAAGGTATGTCGTGTATCGCTGCGATAGAAACCGTGTGTTGAGTGGTAAGTCTGATGGGGGGGGTGTTTTGATAGCGGTTCGCCGCGGTATATGTGCAACGCGCTGCGAGTTAACGACGACGCTTTGTCAAGATGATTGTTATCATACTATGCCTCATAACATTGATTACGTACTTTTAAAGTTTTACTCTAAAACTGCTAACAAATATCACACTGTGTGCGGCGTATATGTTCCACCAAACCAAACGCTAAATACCTACCAATCGTTATTTATTTTGCTTGAAAAAGAATTGTCAAACCGTACTATCAGTAATATGTATATTTTTGGAGATTTTAACTTACCGCACATCGAATGGGTTGCACTCGACACACCTGCGCTCATGCCTTGCATACACAATAACAACAGCTCATTAGAAATCCTGCTTCTTAATTTCTTATCGACTATAGGCTGTAAACAATACAATAACATAAAAAATCAGTTAAACCGCACTTTAGATTTATTAATTTCAAATGATGCTTGTATGTGTGTGCCGGCGCCCACTCCCCTAATATCCGTAGATGCTTTTCATCCGCCTTTTCTGACAACTATCTCCTTTGAATTGGTGCATGTGCCCATGGCTCGGTGTTCTGCGCCTAGATATCGTTTTGCCGAAGCCAATTACTCTGCTATTAACAAAGATATTACTCTGGTCGACTGGATTTCAGTTCTAGATAATTACGTCTCAATAGATTCTGCTACTCAATGCTTTTACGAAACTATTTATGAAATTATAAAGTCTCATGTACCGATGCGGCCGGTTAAATCTAATGAATATCCGATTTGGTTCTCTCGTCCGTTGATACACATTTTTAAGAATAAAGAAAAGGCATGGTGTAAGTGGAAGAAATACAAAAATTGCGCGGATTACGAACAGTTTTCCTTATATCGCAGGAGATTTAAGTTGCTTTCTGCTGATTGCTTTAATAAGTATCTGCGTTTGGTTGAAACCAGCATACAGAAAGACGTGAAACAATTTTGGTCGTTTATAAAAAGTCATAAAAGAAATACAGGTGTACCAAACACCATGTCATATAATAATGAGGAATGTAGCGGGCCTGTGGATGTTTGTAAATTGTTTTCTAGGTTTTTTGAGTCAGTGTATGAACCTACATCTAATAATATCAATAGTAAGTCTGTATCGCCGATGGAAAGCCAAGTAACTATAACGGACTTGTCATTCTCTAAAGTTACTATAGTTAAATTACTCAATTCCTTAGACGTTACTAAGGGTTGTGGGCCGGATGGTATTCCTCCTTTCTTTTTAAAACACACTGCTGAGTCGATGGGCGTGCCGTTATTTTATTTATTTAACCGTAGTCTGAAGGAGGGCATTGTGCCTCAAGCATGGAAGACTGCGCATATTACGCCTGTATATAAAAGTGGCACCAAAAACGACGTTACCAACTATCGTCCAATATCATTGTTGTCCACCTTGTCAAAGGTTTTGGAGCGACTGGTACATAATGCAATCTATCCTATTTTACACAATATTATTATCCCTGAACAACATGGCTTTGTTCATGGTCGCTCCACCGTAAGCAACCTAGTCTTGTACTCAAATTTTTTATTCGAAAATATGGACAATCAATTGCAGGTTGACACAATCTACACTGACTTCTGTAAGGCCTTTGACAAGGTGGACCACAGTATGCTTTTGAAAAAAATTGAATTTAATGGTATCCGTGGGAGTCTGCTTCGCTGGTTCATATCGTACGTGAAAAATAGAACTCAAAAGGTTGTGGTCCAGGGGTTTTCCTCTGATGTGATTAGCGTGACATCCGGTGTGCCACAGGGCTCAATTCTGGGTCCATTGCTCTTCGTTTTATTCATAAATGACGTAAATATATGCTTTAGAAACTGTGGTTTTCTGTTGTATGCTGACGACCTTAAAGTGTTCCGTAAAATAAGCTCTATTGATGATTGTGCTAAATTGCAAGAGGACCTAGATCGTTTCTCTGCCTATTGCTTAGCAAATAAACTACAATTGAGTTTACCAAAGTGTAAATCTATTTCCTTTACCAAAAAAATTAATGTCGTTCATTTCACGTATTCGCTCTGTGGCACAAATTTAGAAAAAGTTTCCTTAATTAAAGACCTGGGTATACTATTTGACTCAAAGTTGCACTTTGATGCTCACGTTGACCACATCACAGCAAAGGGTTATCAATTTTATGGTTTTATAAGGCGGACCTGCAACCTATTTAAAAAACCTTCCACATATTTGCTACTATACAAGTCACTCATAAGATCTCAACTGGAATATGCCACATGTGTGTGGAATCCACTTTATGATAAATATAGTGACCAGCTTGAATCGGTACAACGTAGATATCTTCGTTTTCTAAACTACACATTTTCTAAGAAACGTTCCTCATATCATACTCTCCTAGAAAAGTTCTCTTTATCAACTCTTAAATCAAGGAGACTGTATCTTGACCAATCATTCTTATATAAAGTCTGTCGAAATGAACTTGATTGCATTAACCTAATAAATCAGATTTATATTCGCATACCTAGTCGCTCCCAACGTATTCGCGATATTTATACACATAGTCTATTTGCCCCCAAGCCGTGCAGGACTAATGCAGGCGTACGAGCTCCGTTACGGCGTATTATGAAAAGTTACAACGATAATTTTGCTGATATCGACTTGTTTGTTTTGTCACTTACCCAATTCAAGAAATGTATCTGTGCAAAAATTGACCACATTTCCTCATAATGTCAATATTTTTCAGATTTGCTTGTTTAAATCTATACTTTTAACCGACTTCAAAAAAGGAGGAGGTTCTCAATTTAGATGTTTATATCATTTAATTTTAATTTGTTTTACTTTGTATGTTCAGACATAATTCCGTCATATACATATGGACGTGTTTGCAAAAGTATTTTCTGTTCGCATGCATTTCAATTATTCTAAGATCTGATGATGAGTTTCGTGGCATTGAGTTACATTGTACCACGTAGTGCATTATAACTCAATGTTTCGAACTCGGTTGTTAAAAGTTTGTCTCACCTTTTACAAGTGTTGTATAAATCACATTATAATAGTTAATCTTTTGTTTACTCAAGTCTGCTTATACCTAATTAAGTTTTTGTTGTATTATTATGTGGATAACGGTGCTGGTTGCGTTATTACTGAATTGTTCCTAATAAATCTATTTGTACTAGTATTAAGCATCATTACGCAATTGTTTGTTGTCCTAAAGAAATAAAAATAAAATAAAATAAAAAAATAAAAAAAAATACCGAAATGGTGGAGTTATTCTGTCGTAAAACCTCAGTTTGTCCATAATTTTACTTATAACATAATAAAATAAAATCCAGTAACAAATTCCCTATTTTTCTGTTCTGTTTTTTCTTGTCTGTTTATATATGTGTGTACATAAATGGTAAAATAAATAAATAAATAAATGATATCCCAAAACAAAACCCAGTAACAAAATGGGGATCAAATCTATGAGCCTTGACCTCCAATCTACCCAATACCAAATGCTCTAAATAACAATGATCCGAATTCCGATCACCATTTAAAACATAGGTATCATTCCAAGGTTATATCGCTTAGAAGCAGGCAGAGTCGCAAGCGCAAGCTAACAATCTATTTTGACCTATATTGCTAACAACTAACACGTCAATCTTACTGTGTTAGTTTTGGCTGCAGAGGTATAACGAATATTAAATTCTAATATTATGTTCAAGGAGAATCATATTCCTGTAGGTTATCTATCCTGTCCGGTTTTACGCCTCGTTCATGAGATCATAGAAAGGCTTAATTTTTCGTTCGTATATTGCTGCGTTCGTATCGGTTTTCTGCAGAATATGTTCTGTGCCTTTTAGTCTGTGCTAAATAAATGTATTTTCTTTTCTTTGTATAGCAGGCTCTCCCTCGTGTAAAAACAAAGATCGCGCTGCCTGGGACATCACACCAGTCGCTATGCAAGGCATTAAACCTCGGCGTTTTGTTCTGGTTCTAAGAACGACTCCTTTTCCGAGCAATGACTTTCTTCTTCGCAATCATCCAATGTAGCCAATTCAGTAGCATTTTTAGCCACAGAACCAATAAAATTCCTTTCCTACCTCCAAGAGAATGTTCAATTTACATAGAATCATAATCATTCCCTTTGAAAGTAAACAAACAAATCGTAATGAATGTGTATAGTATAACTTCACCGCAGGCATGCCTGGCATTCCGTAGTATCAGAAATGTAACGTTGTACTGAAGAATATTGCATGGAAGATATTGACTTACTTGCGGTTAGGAAGCGCACTTGAGCTTGGCTTTGTCAAGTGTGTTGTTATCGTTCATATGATATTGGATTGTAGTATTCTTCATTGATTGTTACAGTGAATGGTAGTACAGGATCATTGGCTTTAATTCTACGTTTCGTATAAGGAACAGGGTGTAAAGTTCACTCATACTCTATAGAAAAGGGAGGTTTCCTCCGACCAGACGGGTGTTGACGTGTTGTGTCTGACGGGCAACTGCCCCATGGTTGTAAATATGCTAGTTGCGCGGCAAACTCTCCTTGCGAAATGCAGGATATTTGCGTGACGTCAGTGACGACGGCTTTAGAGAACTTCTGTAAATAAACAAATAAATTGAAACGTAAATCAAGACAAGAATATTGTAGCCTAGTCTCAAGTCCCAATCTACCATTTAAATGTTGATTCGAAGAAGGTGCTACTTTGCTCTTTACCAATTGGTCTACATATATTTGTATAGGTCAACTACCCACGCCATCTCACTTGAGAATTAACACCAGCCTGTCTACTGTGAAAATCCCACCTTGAAAACTTAGGTGAGGTGAGCTATCATTCCACCTGATGATGCTAGGGAATGACACTATTGACAGTTGACAACAGAATAGACCGGCAGATCTTTCTGATCAGATATTTGCTCAGCCTTGAAACCGTGGACTTATGTAGGAGGCTTAAAACAGGATCAAGCCACGGAATGGAAAAACACGCATCCTGCAGGCAATGATATAGCTGTATATTACGTAGTTTCTGATAGAGCAAAAACCCTTGAACGGGCGGAAATGCCCGAGTTCGCAGTAATTTAAAGTACTATCTGCTCAGGTATGTCGTTGAAGTAATGTGTACTAATGACGGTCAGCTATTGGGCCCCGTTGATTTAGAAAGCTGTGTGGCGCTTGCGCAACATCTAAATTGCTAACACATGTTCATTTCCGAGTGCCGTGTTACACGTGTGTGACAAACTTAACGGATGTTGAGAACTTGACTTAGTTATGTTTTGGAGCTGTTAGATTTTGTGCCAAAGAGATTCGTTTTTTGGGTTTTTATGAGTGAAATGGATGCTTTGTCAGATACTAAGGCCGAGATTTATAAACGTTTGGCTTAGATATGTTCCCGTCTCTATCTTGCATTTGTAGTTTGATGGTTTGAAGACAGTGAAAGGAATGTTATCCTGTATCTACTTAATACAAATCTTAAATTCTCTGACAGACACACGGCCCCCTTGAGGGTTAAAAGCATGAAATTTTGCTTAAAAACAGGTCCATAGACTAGGTAACGTCAGTAAGCACTCATTTCATCCCCATAAGGGGTTAAATAAGTTCGTCATTTTCGTCAATATATCATCGAGCACAAAGCTTCTAATATTTATAAATCTCCGCCAAAACACGTGCTAAGAATTAATGATCTTTTTGTACGCAACAAACCTATTTTTCTTTCTTTCTAAGTAATGTTTATTTATCTTGGCCTTAGCATCTAAAGTAGGTGTTCTAGCTCGTAAAACTCATGTCTGCAGTGTGAATAGGCATAAGCTCCGAAAGCTGGGAAAGTGTCTTTTGTTTCCGTCCTTTGTCGTGGGAAAACTATGTGTAGTGGAAAGCATGTCTGCACCTAGCCAGACGTCAGCTTTTCTTTACTCAAGGCAAAAGGTCTGTAACCGGCTAAGTGCGTGTCGAACCACCCTCACTGAAGTGTTTCGTATTCGGGGTGAATCGCATGCACAACGTTGATATTATCGACAGCATAAATAAGTTTGTATAATCATAATCATCATACTTATAATGTTCCCACTGCTGGGACACAGGCCTCCTCTATCAGAGTGGGAGTGGGCTGTAATCTACCACACGGGTCCAGTGCGAGTTGGTAGATGTCACATATCTTCGACTTTTTGGTTCTAGGACTTGCCGGTTTCCTCACGATATCTTGCTTTACCGTTTTGAGAGCAGTGGTGATGATTTGATGAAATCATTTACACAAAGTAAAGTTCCTGCTTGGGTTCGAACCCACGACCCCTACAATTCGTAAGTCACGACCGATACCACTGGGCCACCAGTGCTCTCAATAAGGTGGTATTGCATAGTAATTCCAATGAAACTTTTTTTTTTTCGTAATTTCACTAAGTACACCATTTAGCGGGTCACAGAATACACCTTTCCAATTGTTCATCGATATGGACGGACATGTACAAATTATGCGTTAATTTTATGGCATTTGGCATTGAAACCCTAAGAACATTTAGGTTTTCAATGAGAAATTAGAGAAAACGACTGCTTGAAAAACATCCTTCTTGCCGTGGTAGGATAACACACTTCCAATCTAAAAGGATGCCAATCCGGTGGGTTTCCTGCATACGATCAAGGCAACATGGCACTTAGCAGTTCGCCGTACTAGACGTTGGTCAAGCATGGACAAGCACATTTACATAATCCGTATGCGTTACGGGTTTTTTTTATGTTTTTATACACGACAGCGTGACATAAATGTTGATGTTTTTTTTTTATTTTAACGGCGTATTGACCGTACAAGTGCTGCATACAAAGTTCTCATAATATGCTTGTTATGTGTGACAAAATTATCAAATTATTGCAGTAAACTAGCAACCTGGCTGAGGACGAAAATTTTATCGGGCAAAACTTTTAATTCTGTTTATCAACAGGAGTTAACTTCCTACGTGCAGTTTTTCATCGTTTACTCCAATAAATGCTCGTTAGTTTTACAGGCATAGGACTTAGGACCGTGACGACTAGTTCCACTTAAGATTTGGTTTCCTAAGAAAGCTGTGAACGGGCACACAGTAACGTCTGTCTAACTAAATACAAAGCGTTTTTCGGCACCTTACTATCAAATACTGGTGAAAACTTTCCAGGTGACAGATTTCCATGACGGTTCTTATAATATGACTGCTACCGCTCTTCTAGGGAACCTTAGCTTTAGTTTACGATCTAATACCGCAATCCTACTCACGTGTCACACAACACAGGCGGTGTTGATAGGTCAAGTAACAATTCTCCGTAGAGCAATGAAACTCAACGGGCGTAATCTCTTCTGGATCACGGTCCATTGTGAGCCAATTCAATATAATTGATTAGGTCTTGACTACTGAGCGAGCGGGAACAGTAAGAACTGCTGTGAAATTGCCATAGTGAGCTTTAGAGAGATATTGAAATCTGAAAATTCCTGAGAAAAAGCCGAACATCTGCGGACATTTTACTGTCTTGTTTTGTAAAAAAATATTGCAACCCTAGTCATACAAGAATGAGTGATAGAGATGACGTGTCCTACAAAGCTGAAGATTTCATAAACTTATGTGCCATATTTACGGTAGATTTATAATTTTGTATTCCTTATTTAAAATCTTGTTTCCAATTGATTTTATTTCCACATAAAAAAAAAAAATGTCAACTATATTGCAATGTAAATTAAGTTGATTTCACAATGACTAAAACAATTGACAAAGTCATAAATATTTGAAGTTGTAGTGCAAACTGAACTTTATGTGAGGGCATTAAAGTTATTTTTCCAAAATCATATTTGTTTACACTTTTGGAAACAAAATTGCGAACGCAGTAGAAATCCTACGCGATGACTAAACACTTCTATTGTCCGAGCATAATGTTGTAGTGATTAAATATTTAGTAGCTGCAATTTGACCTGAGGTTGTGGATAGGGCTTCCAATATCGGATTTTCGGCATTGTTGATTTTATTTTATTTTCAGTAGAAACTACAGTTTCGTCAACCTTTGCAACCAATTTTATTTCCAACCAATTTTTTAACTGGGGGTAAGGTATAAAAACTGCGTATTTTAACTATCTCGTGGTTTATTTAGACATTTTATGACTACTTGCGCAGGTAAGAATGGGATTAAAAATAGTGGTCTTTGTATTTGCGTCTCGGTTAAGGCAAGAGATATATTTATTTATTTATAGAACAATAGAAGAGGTTCCTGAGGTGAGAAGGAGAGTATATAAAATTTGAGCGCAGCCATAGCTCTGTAGGTCAATATAACTCGAGATACAGTTTGGGTGACTTTTAGAAGTTAAAAGTCAAAATTGAATGAAGTTTGCGTGAAAAAGCGTTGAAGGCGACCACGCGGCTAGCACAGGTATTGCCAAGCTGCAAACTTGGTTTCATATTATTATCCCAACAAAATCCCAAAATTCAGTACAATGCAATTTTTGCGACCTAACGCAATTTTGTGTCTACGGTGACTCATACGACGACCCATATACCTGGTATACATATATTAAAAAAGTGGTTTTATATTTAAAACAAACGGTATTTTATTGTTTTGTAGTGAAACATATTACTTATTTAATAATAAAAAAACAATTTAGGAAAAAAAACAGTCTAATGCCGGGATCCCGATACTGGATATTTTCTATGCGGTATTAATACCGGTATTGAAAAAACCCGGTATTGGAAACCCCTAGTTGTGGATCGATATACATTGATAACACCCTGTCATACTTAAAGCTTAAAATCGCGTAATTCTTGTGGGAATCGATAAGAAATTATGTATGTGCATGTCTGAGTTGTAGGGTTTAAAATGTAAGATTTATACAAGCAATAAACTGTATTGATATATCTCCATATGTTTAGTCTAGGAAAAATAAAGGCCTTTCAAAGTCTAATTGCAGTGCTTACATTTAAACTGATATTGTATCTATGTACTTATTTTAAACTAGCGACGAAGCAGGGCGGTGCAACGTTTGGCAACGGGTCAATACATTGATATTTCTGTTTTATACCTAAGTTAAATATTAATGTGTACACATTCCCTTCTGGAATGTCGTGAGCAAGGTTTTGAGTGTGAATGTGAATGGCTATAAAAGTAGCGGCAACTAAAGAAACAATAGACGGACTGTGTGATATGGGTACAAATAGGTGACTACCGAGATGACAACTAGTAAAGAAGGATGGAAGAAAAAGTCATGTTGCGTCGACACCAAGTAAATTGGGATATGGGCAGGAGAATGACGATGAGTTGATGACACATAACCCTTCTGGAATAAATTATCTAAATGATGGTGAAAACAGCATCAAAATTTAGATGATACAAGTGGTCTCATAAACAGATACGAAAACCGACTTTTTAAAACTGTATACCTATGTAAATTCATGCGCTTTAACAAATCCTGTCCTACTATAATCCTACTTAATCACAGTAATATTATAAAGGCGAAAGTTTTGTGTGTGTGTGTGTATGTTTGTTACTTCTTCACGCTCAAACGGCTGGACCAATTTTGATGAAATTTGGTACACAGATAGTTTAAATGATAAATGATTTATTTTCTGTAAGTAGGTTTGTACAAACACTTTTACATGTCAATCATATTTTTTAAACTAGATGAGGTCGGCGTTTCCTATCTGACTACTCTGAGAAGAAAGGCCGAAACAAACTCAGAGGTCACAGTCTCTTTTAAAGTCCAGACATAATCTTGGTCAGATCATGTGAAGACCATGCAGATTGGTGTCTGAAATGGTCTTTTGAGTAAAGAACCACACAGATTGAGCGGACCTGTCCAGTCAGTGCACGCATTTGTCAAAAATTGTGTAGCTCAACTCAGAACTTGAGGAGCCTTACGATTCGACGAACAATACCAATGAAAGGACATTTGGGTAGGCCGCATAAATTACTCAAACTGCCAGACCATGATTAAAACTAACTAAGAAGGAAAAAAGAAAAAAGAAATGACCCACATAGTCTTCACACTCACAATAATAATAATAAAAAATAAGATACTATACAAAGTAAATATCCATGTCATTGTTTATATAAAATTCATCAATGTCAATGTGTATATAAAAATCCGGACATCATCTTTGATCTTTGAGGACCATGTAGATTGGTGTCTGAAGTGGTATTTTGAGGGAAGAACCACACAGATTGAGTGGACCTGTGCAGTCAGTGCACGCATTCGTCAGTAACCGTGCAGCTCAACTCAGAACTTAAGGAGCTCAACGATTCGACGAGCAATACCAAGGACAGAACATTTGTGTAGACCGCATAAACCACTCAAACTGCCAGACCATGATTAAAACGGAAACAATGACCCACATAGTCCTCACATTCACAATAATTAAAATAATATAAGACTTTAAACAGTAAATGTTCATGTCATGTCATAAATAGATATTTAGAAAGAAAAAAAATAACAAAAGTGTAAATCAGCAAAATAAAAAATAAACAACATTCACTGTCTAGACCTATTGGAGCAGCTCAATCCCAAGCGTTTTTGTCCTCAATATAGTCTTTTACAGTATAATAGGCTTTCTGGCATAGTTTTAGCTTTATAAAAGATTTGAATTTATTAATGCTTAGTTCTTGAATGTGGCTAGGAAGTTTATTATAAAAACGTATACATTGGCATCTAAACGAGCCACCTATTTTCTTGAGCCTTGTTGTAGGAACAACAAATTTATGTTTGTTCCTAGTATTTATATTATGGATATCACTGTATTTCTTAAACAGATTAATATTTTTATGTGCATACAAAAGATTATCATAAATGTACTGAGAAGGCACAGTCATTATATTAATCTCTTTAAATTTGTCTCTGAGGGAGTGTCTGGGACTTAATTTATAAATGGAACGAATTGCCCTTTTTTGTAAAATAAAAATTATCTGAATTTCGGCGGCATTTCCCCACAACAGAATACCGTATGACATCACACTATGAAAATAACTAAAGTAAACTAAACGGGCTGTCTCTAAATCAGTTAAGTCACGAATTTTCCTAACGGCGTATGCTGCAGAGCTAAGCTTTTTTGACAATTTATCTATATGGGGGCCCCATTGAAGCTTGGCATCCAAAGTTATGCCTAAGAATACTGTGGTATTTTCGGGTTTTAACTCTTCACCCTTTATGAGAACACTAGTTTCTACTTGTCTAACATTTGGTATCGTAAACTTAATACATTTGGTTTTTTTTTCGTTAAGAAGTAAATTATTAACATTAAACCAGTTTACTACTTTTGCGAGGGCACTATTTATACTGTCAGTAACCAGCTGTTGACGTTTGAGTTTAAATAAAAGTGAAGTGTCATCTGCAAACAACACTATATCATGTTCATCCTTTATGAGGTAAGGCAAGTCATTGATATAAACAATAAATAAAAATGGTCCAAGTATTGAGCCCTGTGGGACCCCCATTCTTACTACAGATCCGGGTGACCTTTTCCCGTTAACATCAACTCTCTGAATCCTATCACTTAAGTAAGAAGTGAGAAGATCCAGAGAGGCGTTCCGGATTCCGTAGTGGTGAAGTTTCCTGATTAAGGTTTCATGAAGAACACAATCGAATGCCTTGGACAAATCACAAAAGATGCCCAAAGCATCGCATTTATTTGTCCTCCCATGCATTATAAATATGTCCTAAAAGTTCAACTCCGGCATCGGTAGTTGAACGACCCCTTGTAAAACCGAACTGTTTATTATTCAGTAATTTATTGTTATTGAAAAATCTTTGCAATTGATTTAAAATAAGTTTTTCATAAATTTTACTAAAGGTGGGTAGTACGGAAATAGGTCTATAATTAGTAGGGTCTGATGTACTACCTGATTTAAACAACGGTATTATTTTACTGTGTTTCATAAGATCAGGAAACTCACCACATTGAATACAATTATTAAATATAACAGCTAAAGTAGGTGCTACAATGTTTATAATTGTCTTAGCAACATCCACAGAATTACCCCATAGATCTGCAGTCTTTTTAACATTTAACATGTGAAAAGTTTTAATTATATCTGTACAAGTGACCAGTTTATAACCAGGATTAACACATAGAATACTTTTTATCCCGATGTTCCTACGGAATCGAGACTTATGCGGGTGAAACCGCGGGGCGCAAATAGTCACACTATCACATCACACTATCACACTAATATTATAAAGGCGGAAGTTTGTGAGGATGGATGGATGTTTGTTACGTTTTCACGCAAAAATTACTGAACGGATTTTTATGATTTTTTTTAAAGTAATGTAGCTTATACATCAGATTAACACATAGGATACTTTTTATCCCGATATTCCCCCGGGATCGACATTTATACGGGTGAAACCGCCGGGCGCTGCTAATATCAGAATAGTTTTAGCTGCTACATTCACAGCTTCCAACATTGTTCACGAATTAGCGATAAGACTCCACAGCCACACATTGCCGTCATTCATTCCCGCTATTGTGATAACAGAAACACCCATGACTCGATTTGATTCATTCCAATCAAAATCGGCCTAGCTTTTCCCAAGTATATTCGGGGCGGCTTCCAGTTCGGATGCAGTTGAATAGCAGTATTTTACATGGAGCGACTGCCTATCTGACTTCCACAACCCTCGGTATACCCCTTGGTAAGGCTGCATGGTTGTTAGACTATTGGGCTTCTAACGAGTGTCTAAGTTCTACGAATGACAGCCGGGACCAACGGCTTAACGTGCTTTCCGAGGCACGGAGGGATCCCGATATGTAACGGTGGTATACCCATCCACGACCAGTGCGGTTGTTATTATTTAGCCATGAGTCTCGATTGGATTCCAAACCAACATAGTAAATTCAAAACCAGTATTATTGGTAAAACCGTTCTTTCTAAGAACGTAACAGCTCAGATTTGTCTCTAGTAACAGGCAGTTAAGATATTTGTGGTATGGCGAATGGGTAACTACATAAATCTCGTTAGCCGAGTTAGAACCAGTGCCCTATAAGCTTTCGGAAATGCAGTGAAACAGTAACGTTTGTGTTACATTTTCTTACGATGACTAGGCAGCGGATGTTGGCTAACGAGATAATAATCTTCGTAGATTTTTGAACGTATTATACAAGGTGTAACTTAAATAACGCACAACCTCTTAAGGGGTCATTGTACTCATCATTATGAACAACTTTTACTATGGGACCAAACCGGAAATCGCGAAAAATAAATCAGCTGTTCCCTACATTTTGACGAGTTATGCGAACATAAATGTAGGGAACAGCTGATTTTTTTTTCGCGATTTCAGGTTTGCTCCCACAGTAAAAGTTGTTCATAATGATGAGTACAATGACCCCTTAAGAGGTTGTGCGTTATTTAAGTTACACCTTCTATATTCTTAATGGCAATCTAAATTCGCCCAGAATTCGGCTACGAGCTTGCTGCAGTCCCTGTAACGTGCAGACAGTGGGACACGCAGGACAGGATATTAAAGGTGAATTTCAACAATGAAACTGAACGCGATTAGCACACATAAACCGCGCTCAACAGCTGTCAATATCATCATTATTGTGGAATATTGACACTGATTTGACAGCTCTTGGATGAGGTTTGATGTGCTAATCGTGTTCAGTTTTATTGGTGAAATTTACCCTGTGTGTCCCATCGTTTGTGGAACAGCTCCACATTTAAGACTCTAGGGCGGAGTCATCTATGAATCTCGTGGGAGGTGGGAGATATTATTATATATTGCAGGTAGGACATTTTTATCGTCAGTAGTCTAGTCTTTACAACGCTGTGGGGTGTCTGCCCATTATTTTTTGTGCCTAATTCGTGTCCACAGTAATCATCGTCTGTCCAGCCTTTTCCTAACTATGTTTTAGTCGGCTTCCAGTCTAACCGGGTGCAGCTGAATACCAATACTTTACACGGAGCGGCTGCCTATCTGAACTCTAAAACCCAGTTACTGGATACCCTTTGTTTAAAATTAAAATGCTAACAGTATTGTTTGAAATTGGAGCTATATCGGCATTATAAAACGTCAAGTGAACTTAATCAAATAAATTAAGTAATCAAATTAGTTTCATTTGACGATTTGAGCGTGATAAATGAAGAATGAAATTGATTTCATGCTTGAAAGATTTTTTCACTCAGCAAGCCTACAGAGTCGGAATCTTTTATTTTAATAATAATAATTGCTATGTGTTATATGACCATATCGTGGAAAAGTGACTTTCCATGGCTACAAAGCATATGGGAAGAGGAAGACCTCAAACCACATGGATGACGAATGTCCAATAGGACAATATGAGGAACATAGGACTTACGGAAGAGGTCGTACGAGACCGAAATAAAATAGCGTCACATGATTGCGAAAACCAACCCCGTGTAACTGGAAAAGGCGACGCCAAAAAAGAAGTTCGTGTCCTTGTTATTTTCAAGAATTGGTTTACATTTATCCAGAATTCGGCTATAGGTATTCAGTTTTAATTGACAAGAAAAACACATACTACGTATTATATTGTTAGCATGAAAAACAACCTAGTATTACATACATCATTTTGGCGTAGCTTCTTCCATATTTTAACAATTTACGGGACAACACTATTGACATGATAACAACAAAAGTTCTTCTATAACGTCGCGTTTATTGTCCCACAATGTGTGCAAAAAAGGCGCGGGCGCAGCAGCCTCCAAAAAAAACGTTTGAAGAGCGCGCACTAAACAAACTTTAAATTATGCTTAATTAATGTACCTAATTATTTATTTGTATTCGTTAGGAAATTGCGTTTACTTCATAATGATAAATATTTCATGGATAGATACGGGCGGTCTCTATATGTAATTGCAAGCATCCCGTTTACAGTATCCGGCACAACGTACACTACTAAACAGGGTCCTGGAAAAAACCGTACCTGCAAAAAACGGGATCTTGCCGTCACTTTCAGCTTTGCTATTTCACTTCTTTTTGCATCCGGTTAGACTGGAAGCCGATCTCAACATAGTTGGGAAACGGCTAGGCAGATTGAATGATATAATAATTAGTTGATAAATATCGTAAAATAGTCTAATTTTACGATATTTATCAACATCTAATCTTAAGCCGGGCTTACTATATGGTAGCTTAAATTTGTTATTGGTGAAGATTAATATTCATATCTGTTGATAACTTATCTAAAACATAGTGCATATAATTTTCCGACGATTTTCTGCCAATTTCCGTTTTAACTTGTCGATATTATAATCTATATAAATAAAAAAAAAACCGATCAAGCTTTCAGTTCAGCTAGTAATTAATTTATTTAATACTTCAAGCACATAAATGTACAGAGGCGGACTTAATGCCATAGGCATTTTCTATTATTCTCAACGATAATAAACATAAGTATAATCTTGTTCTAAAAGTTCTGAAAGCAACGTGATGGTTTCCGTTTGTTTGTCGTAATATTTCTGGTTTAATATTATTATGTCATCGGATTTGGCACAAATCTTCACTTTATGTTCTTTATCTTCATCTTTTATTGACTTTTAACGACTTTTAACTTTTGTAGGTTTTCATTTTAACACGTTTCGGTGAGATTCATTTTGTTTGTTATAATAATGAAATTCAAAAATGCAAACGGAAAACGATACCAAGGATTCTGGTGAACTTTGGTAAAATGTGAATTTCTTTTTGAAAGTCGAAAATAAAAATACAAACTCAAACTTTTGAACTGTCAAAAAGTCGGTCTGTTGCTCAGAAAGTTGAAGCTAGTTCCTTCCAAAACGTAGATCTCACAGCCTGTCCAACACCACAGTGCTTTCGGTTGCAATTATTATAAAGCCAACAGATACGTTATTTCTCGTAGACTGTTGAATATTATTATTTTCCCTTGCCTTACTTAATTAATTTAACAATTACAAAATCAACGTTTGTGTCGATCCGTGTACCTAATCTGCAAACAGATGAATTGTCACGGGGAAAAATATTGTTCCAACATTTTTTCCGCCCATTCTGTGATAACATGAAACTAAGTATCCATTCATATCCAGTTTTAATAGAGCTAACAGTTTTCTACACAACAATAAATGAAGCTGGTTAAAAAAAATCTCAATAAGTATGTAAAATGTTGACTTAAATAGTTAGTTACATAGTTCTTGGATTTTTATCTGAGCTATAATACTTTATAGTTCTTCAATACATTACTATTTTTTGTATCTTATGACTTCTGCCAGCGGTTACCCTAAGTATGAAAGCACACGGACCCTTGTCCTTCAAGGAAAGCCAAACTTAACACTAATTGAAACATAATTAGGAAACACGAAAATTTCATCAGCCTTGGGTAATGTAAGAACAGTCAGAAGGTGACTGCTGAGATAACCCTCAGGATGAAAGCTAATCTTCTTTTACCTGCGAATATAAATATAGAGACATGTTCCAGGTGAAGAAACGAATCCCACACTAAAAAGTAAAATGTGATTTGAGGAGGAAATTATCCCCTATGTGGACTCAGAAACGGCCATGTTAATCATTAGTGGTATCCTACACGTTAGCATGAAAAAGCTGTTAAAAATAAACCGTTTTTCATACATAGAACGCTCGAATATTGTCCACTGCGTGTTAACGACCTCCTCAAGAAGTTATTTATCACCATAAAACATGTTTATGAGTAACTAACATCTAAATAAACACAAAATATACGAACTAACGGTAAATACTATAAGTAGTTGTAGAGCATGCTATGACATTATTAGTTTCGGTTCAAGGACCTCATTTGAATAATCTCTTGAGTTTACATGATAAAGCGATAATTTATTCCACTGACCAAGTGTCGATAACTCATGCTACATGCGTCTTTACAAAAGAAAAGTGGTTTGAAATCAAAAATCGTTTACTCAAACTAGGCTGAGAATCAGCACTTTCTGGACTTCAAAGTTACATAAGACAGTTCCCTCCCCTTCACCACCTCGCTAGTGTTTTGGCTAGGAAGAAGACCAAAACTCTCAACACACAAGCAACAAACTCTCCTGCAACATCTATCTGTTCCTTATCATCATCCACTGCCCGACTTCATCCACCGCTGGGTATAAGCCTCTCTTTGCTTGTTCTCTCACTCCACGTTCCTGTACCAGTTTCATCCCAGCTTGAATGTCGTCCCCTATCTTGGGGGAAATTTGTGGGTTAAGCATATTTTGGTATTCTGCCTTTGTATCCCAAATTCTATATAAACTTTTTAACCGTTTCGGTGTCATTAGTGACAAACTTTTACTGCTACCTTCTTAATGGTTTTGCTTGTGAGAGAACGGAAGACAGATTGTTTTGATATAATATTATCGTTATTCTCACGATCTTGTGGGAAGGGGTCTTGCGTGACAATCACTTGTCTTCCTTGGCTATCTTCTAGTAGACAATGGTCGCATTTACTGCACTTTTGACGGGCATTGATGGATTTAGTACCTTGTTTTTTGAGCTAATGTCGTCTTGTATACGAAAATTACTAGCAGCATTAGAAACTTTAGTTCTTCATCAAATGCGATAGTCTTTGACACGTGTGACGCAATGCCTTACAATGTATTTTATTCTTTTATTGGATCGCAGAGCGTGGAAACACATGTCATTATTATTCACAGTTATTTTTGAATTATATGTTCATAGAATTTCTCCTGTGCTAACCAGTTCTCTCTTCGTTAAACCTGTTCTCAGCAACTAATTTATTTTTTAGATATAACTTTTTATACAATTTAGCGTTTAAAAAGAGACCTTCACTGTTGCAAAATACCTAATTAACCTCGCATAGTTAGTTTCAGACTATCCCAACGTATCTTGAATTCTTGACATCAAAACCTGCGCTAAATATCAAGCACCTAACCGATATTTATATTCTCATTGACTCTGATATTAATGCCAATGGTTTCATTACATTAGCCGATAATTCGGCCGGTTTATTACGGTCTGTTCCCATTCACTTTCGCACACTGTCACCGATTTCAACTCTTAAGCAATATATTTTGTCCGAAAGTTCAATGTCATGGCTTCATTGCCCGGAATTTTATTCGGATAATATTGGGCTCGTTGGAATAATCCTATGTATAGTTTGAGAATCCTTAGTCGCTCAGCATAATGCTACGACTACGACCCTATGCGAGACAGAGCCCCAGCGCTCCAACTGACTAAGGACTGAACAGGCCTTAGTCAGTTGGAGCGCTGGGGCTCTGAGCTATTGAGAATTCAATGGAGTGACGACGGAGTCAGTTCCATCTATACTAATTGCTTAATTAATATCACTATTCATCATCACCATTGCAGCCGAAAGAGGTCTTTTGCTGGACAATATGCCTCCCCTAAGTGTATCACTATTAATTTTCTTACCTATAAAACAAGATGGAGGTTCTTCAGTATTGTAAGCATGCTCAGATCGCAGCAGAAGATATATTTTGAACCGCATTATGTTACGGATGGAAGCTTCAGGCCTTGCATTACATATTATTTCTTTCTCGTTTTAAAACAGTATCGTATTTTCGTACTCGTGCCATAAAATACATCCATCAGTGTCTAAAAATCAAAGTACACGTATACGATTCGCGTAACAGAATTATTTTCAATCAGCGCCCGGTTCCCGGTTATTGGGTGCATGCCAGACACAACATAGCGCAGCATAGCTCTAAACATGAATCATGTAAAACTAGACGATTTTCGATAACTTTTTTCTACCCTGGGTCGGCAGAGGTCCAAGAAGGAAGCGTGTGTGTGCTATATTTGGATGTCCAGTGACAGTTCGTTAGCCTGTCTTATAATAACAGAATAGTTCGAATTCTTTTGTGGGTGGGCTAGATGGGAAGCTATTTTAGTGGTTAAAACTACAGACGTAACGTCAAGCTCTACGAAAATCTAAACAGTCAAAGACGATAAACTTATTGTAGTTAGGCCACCATATGGCAGTAGTTATTAACCATAGGAACGTGGTTAATTGTCATATTGAATTCTGCTGCATTATATGAAATGTAACTAAACTGGACATAGACACTCGTACCCCCGTATTACAGAACCTCACTCAAGACTAGCATTACTTAAAACTGGAAACAACCAATCAAATGGCTCTAAACTAGTTTTAAATAATAGTCTTAGTGAGAGAAAGCACTAGGAAGTGGTGAAGGGCGGGCGTTTTGAAGGGCGGGTCTTTTGTAATTTTGACGTTTGAAAAGCGCTGATTCTCAGCCTAGTTTGAATAAATGATTTTTGATTGATTTGTGGTTCTGTAATACGGCCGGAACAGACACCTCGAAGTAAGAACATGATCCAATAACATCATCGCGATCTCTAAACAATAAAGGGCTTCAGTGCCAAAGCACCCTATTCAACCGTTCAGCCTCATTAGGAAGAGAGTCTATAAACCAGCATATTTTCAGGCTGATGAATAGTTTCTGAATATTCCCGTTATTGGAACAGCTCCAAGCAGGTTATTGACATAATTCGCCTCAGTTTGGGAGCCCGCCAGACCTGTGTTTCGAGTGCATCGGTAATCTCTCATTGCGTGTGTAATTATTACGGTCAGTGAAAGTGTCAGCTGGCTCCTTCACGACATTTTGTACATACGGGAAAAGCAGAATTTTAAAGACGAATGTTAGAAATAGATTTCCAGCGCACTGAACATAATAAGCCTATAACCTTCCCACTGCTGGGACTCAGGCTTCCTCTCTTCCTCGAGGGTGCCCTAATGTAATCCACCACGGGCCGGAACGCACTGGACGACTGCCATTAATTGTTGATGAACGAGCCCACGTGTGTGCGAACATTCACACGGTTTAATGATAATGGTCGCGCTTTATGAGAACCTGCTCATGCTGTGCTCAAAGTAACATAGGTTGTCTTTTAGGCTTATAGCAAGTAAAATTGTATCCTCGTTAATCCACATCGAAGAAGTTCATGAACTTACTGCTGCCCATTTTGATATCTATGAAAACCATAGTCTACTTTTAGACCTACATTTAAAGCTCGACGGCTGTTTCATTTTTCATGCAACTATTATGAACTATATGACTTGTGTTCCAGGCAGTGAGGTGGTAGGCAAGCTGAGTTTGCGTGTCAATTATAAAGACATACAAAGTAAGTGCGTGTGCGTCTGTCTGTGTGTTTAACTTTCCGATGTGGAGTCCTTAACGTGTGTCGAATGTTGTACAAATCGATGTCTGCGCTTGTAAATACTCTGCTGATGTATGAAGGTATGCTGCAAGACTTGGGTCTGTATGTATACACTGTTCCACCGAGTCTTGATATTACTTGAGTCATGTGTCTTGTTTTTCATGATGCTTCAACGGAGACTCTTGGATTATATATTCCAGGAAAAGCTATCAAAATGCAAACGTCATCTGAATTTATAAGCGATAGGTTCTTATCAAATTAAGGCAATTCTCAATTTCCAAAAATATATTCACGCCAAACTCAGAAATTGTTTGGTAAACGTACCAAAAAAATGTTATTAGATATCATATAGACTACGAAAAACTAGACAGCAAAGTTGTTTGAATTAGTTACTTCATTTATCTTGTTGGAACTCGCCATTAAAACTTTTATTTATTTATTTTACCATTTATGTTACATATAAACAGACAAGAAAAAACAGAACAGAAAAATAGGTACAAAGGTGATGCTTATTTCTTAAGAAATCTCTTCCAGCATACCTGCGATAGGACATTAGATAGAGAGATGTAGACAGCGTGTGAAAGAGTAAAGGAGACAAAAAAAACTTTTCAAAGTGACCACTATTGGGTCTCATTAGTTTAGAAGCAACGGACAAGACGAATCACAATTTCGAAACTTCCTCAACCGAGCAGGAATTTTGTAGCTCCTCCAGCATTATTTGAACTTCCTGCTTTATTTAATTGATTCGTCTTGGCAAGGAAATATTACTCTCCAAAACAAGATAACATCCTATATTCCGAAATCCAAATCAACTTTAGTCTTTCTTTTCATTCTTTCTTTCTTCAGATTCCAATACTATTTCAAGTCTGCCTCGGAAAGCACGTAAAGCCGTTAGTCCCGGCTATATGACAGACATTCATAGATCCTTTACAGTCATTGCGGGGTCAGTCTGAAAACCAGTCTTACCAAGTGGTATCGCGTTACCTAGTAACAGCGTTGTGGAGTTCAGATAGGTAGTCGTACCATATTAAAGACTGGTATTCGGTTAGACTGAAAGCCGACCTCAATATAGTTAGGAAAAAACTAGACAGAGACTCAAATCTGATTACAATAAAGTAAAAGTCCCTGGACAGTCGGTGAATGTTTGGCACTATACGATGCGCCTGCGCCGGTCGCATGCCCAAAGTGACAGGTGTGATTATCGCGGGACCAGAGTCATTAGCTATTGATTCTGGTGGTATTCACGCCAATGTTATGTTGTAATGGATGATCTACTGGCATCTTTGACAGTTTGTAAAGATCGGTCACACTTGGTCTGTGATAACACGGTTCTAGCTTATTCCAATCACTAATATGCAATGATTGGTTGTTGATGTTTATATATTTTCCCACTTCTTTTTCGTGTCGTGATACTCTTCTTCGATGTTTTGTATTGAGCTCAGCTAGGTGGCCACGTTGATTGCAGCATCAGTGGCATTCCTTAGGTCATCCAAGGTGCAGGTGAACGGGCACTTAGGGCACTCGCAACAAGTGGGGCATGCTCTGGTTAGAGGCACCGCACTATTTTCCCACTTACATCTACCATTACAGGGTAAGGTATTGCGATCCTAACTTATTATACATTTTGTAACTTATTACAAACAATGAATTCTTTGTGACCTTACTCAGAGAAAAACAAAGTTCTGTTCATTAACAATAGTTAGCAATCTTGCGATTTCATTAGAGTTTTTGTAACTGAAGGATAGTAATTAGCATATGTTGTCAAAACAACTTGATTTGTTACGAATATCGTTCTCTTTAATTCTTTTAGTATATGTCTCCCATAGTAATAGTGCTGTTGATTCAATTTTTTTTGGCCAGTCTCAGATATTCAATTGAAATGACGTTGGATGCAAGTGGCATATCAACGGAGATGGTATTTTTATGTCTAAAATTAGAAATCTTTCCGCTGCCAGTAATGATGATGTTGCTTATGGCTTGGGCATTTGCTCGCATTGTTTGATATTGTGTTTTTCATTATATGTATTTTTCAGAGTTAGTAGTTTTATTTTGGGAAAATCTAAATTCCTCGTATTATTTTTTGTTGTTCAAAACAGTTCAAAGTCTGACCTACTGTTAGAGCGAAGTCCATCAGTATAGAACAAGTCATGTTCGAAACTAATTGCGCCAAATAAGCAAATTGATCAATTTGAGAAGTTGTTTTTTAATAATAGCGTGGGATTTTAATCCTTCTGTATGTCCCAACATGAAACAATATGAATAATCGTAATTGCGTAACACACTACCAATAGCAATGGCTTTCATTTTGATAGTTCAACAACATTCATCGCGTTATTCACGTTGTTGAGCAGATAAATTTTTCGAATTTTTCGAGCAAAGGATTAACAATATTCTTCAAAATGTTTCAGATTGAAATTGATGGTGTATCACGAAATTAGGGTGTTGGTTTTTGGCAATTAGGTTATTTTTCATTCGCCATATCCACACTATTTTGGCAATCACTATGGAAAGTATGATTTGTATAGCCAGCTTTCTGTCGTTCTGAGAAAGTGTAATATAAACCGCCAATTACGAAGATGACATTGTGGTTTGCAATGTTAAGGTGTGGCATATGATGGCTGATGAGCATGGGTGACGCAAGTTTGCCGGATCTCAAAGTTCTTTACTTTGAGACGGGGCAAACTTGCGTCAGCCAATGACTCAAGCAAGTCTTCGTCATCTGCACAATGGAGCCTTATTGGTACAATCTTCCCAACAACAGTGGTAACAAAACCAGTTAAAGCTGACCTCGTATGTTATTGAAACTCCGTAATATGGTAGGCCAGCTCAATGTCAATAGTATCGCCCCCCGTTATACAGAACTTGAACATAGCCGGCGCAATGTGCACCTCTGTCTAACCTTTCGATGAATACAAGCGTGATGTTATGAATACGTAGCTATATAAAAAAGTCTGTTGAAAAAGGGATTTTCTATGGCCAATCGCTTTGTTGCCAAGTCAACAAGAAGTCGTAAGAAAACACTGTTAATGGCATTTATAGTAGGATAGCAGATGCCCGTAATATTTTCTTCCGAGAAAGACTAATCGACTTGTAACAAGACATGTCTTTCTACTTTCTACCATGCAGGTTGTATATATTTCAGCTTAACTTACTTCGGGACTAAGTTACAAACTGCTAAAGAGTGAACTAAACGTCCAAAACTGTTCTATCGGGGAATACAGGATGTTATTTTTAAGTTAAGTTTTCCTCAGGCCGGTATTACCTTCAGAAACTTGCATAATTAAATGATTGAGAATCGAGCATTACTTAAAACTCGTTTTAACTTAGGTTCTTTAAGTCTTGAGTTAGGTTCTTCTTAGCCCCTATAAATAATCTTCTTTTTCTTAATGCTCGTCCATGCATCAATTTATACACATCCATATATGTATATCACTGTGATTACCTTGTAACGTCTATGTGGCAGCGATACTAGTACAACATCGAATCATTGTGCTACGAATGAATATGAGCCATTCATTCTGCATTGTTAGCTCCAGCATTTGAATTACATGCGCTATTTATGTTTGTTACAACTTGTTTTAAACTATATGTAAATGATAATATTCATATGTATGCTTCGATCCATTGGTCGGTAACATCAGCATAGTATGTCGTGTAACTTGTCGAATGTAGGATATATTCAATGGAACGAGAGTTCTTGAATTTCGAAAATAATGGTGAGAAAATGTCGAATTGTCGTCAAATACTGTCTTGTCAGCGAAATTCGCGTTTCCGTGTTAGCTAGACCTTCTGGCAGTTCGGGCTGTCACAAGATAAACCTGCCTTTATCTATTTACCCACGGTTTTTAGGGTTCCGTACCAAAATGGTAAAAAGGAACCCTTATGGTGCGACTCAGTCTTGTCTGTTTGTCTATCCGTCTGTCACAGCTGGATATCTTAAGAACTACTGATGCTATCAACTTGAAATTTGGAATAGTTTTAGATGACGTTTGCCCAACTATTTTGTAAATAAGAAAAATAAATCGATGTTGTGCTACTAGGGCTTGGGGGGGGGGGGGTATCATATGAATGAGTGCTGTTTGCACATACACAAACATTTTTTTCTGTTTTTAGGCCGCATAGTTTTCGACTTTGCTTTGCGAAGTTTGCTTAGAGAAAAATCTGAAATTATTCTATGTGATACAAGTTTATGTAAAAATTACAGGAAGCATAAAACAATGTCAGCACACTTTTGCAGAAAATAAAAATGAAAATTTTAAATATCATTAACTGTAGGTACAGAACCCTCGGCGCGTGAGTCCGACTCGCTCTTGGCCGGTTTTTTTTTTTTCGACTAATGTCGCCATTCAGAAAGTTCAAATGTAATCACGATCTGTAGACAGGGATTACAATTACTTGCGCACAGTTGAACATTTTGAACCGTACCCTGACATTATGGACCGTTTCTTCCCTTTGCGGATCGCTGGAAAAAACTCCAATGACCTTTGTGCGTAAAAAGATTTCAATTTACAGCTGACCTTTTAGAATGTTCTGAAATCCCTTAAACAGCTTTTGTTTTTGTCTAGGACGTAATACACGTATCCGTACAAGTCTATACGGACGTATATCTTGACCTTCGCACCGCGTTCGCACGCAACGTCTACTTAAGTACGAATTACCCTTAATTAGTATCGGCGAGGATATCCATTGTTACATGCTTCCGTGTTGCGAATGTGTACGGACAAGTGTTATATTTGAATATGCTGTAGTCTAGTGACCTACTTAAGGTGCATAAGGTAGTTGCTAAGAAATCGATTTCTTGCATACATTATGGAGACGGCTGCGATCCTTGAAAGCATAAATAAGTAGGAGCAATATGACACGCTCGGTGTTTCAATGACAGAATTTTCATAATAGGTAATACGGGCTGGTGTCCGCAACTCCACGTCGAAGCGCGTATTTTGCGGACCAGCATTTTCATAATATTAATGCCGAAAAATTAAACACTTTTTTAATAACTTGTCCCGAGCTGCGGTATGCCAACTCGGGACATAGTATTTGGGGTTTATAGGTTACATACCTACGTTTTTTTTCTAGATCACTCGTTAGTAGTAGTGTTTTGTTACGATATAAGAGTATTTGATAATAGTTTCCTCTTTTATCCTCTAGAAGAAGGTTTTTAACGTATATTCTCTTATTGTTTCTAGCGTTGTCACAGCCTGTTGCCAGGGTCGAGACTCCAAGTAAGTCTAGTACAGAAATATTGTAACAAACACTAATCCACACTAGTAACTAACTTTTAGCATGGCATGGCACTTAAGTCACTAAAAACACACTAGGTGTTAAGAATTATAACCATTTACTAGACTTCTAGTTATAAAACGTTCCTCGTACGTTTAATATGATATAAGTCATTTATATCATACAATCTGTACGAAAAGCATAAGATAAAACATCGTGAGCAAAGGCTAAAATGCGTGACGCGATTCTAGTACAACAATTTCTATCAAAACGTAATAGAAAATGTTCTAAAGTTTAATTTTTAATCCCAGAAAGTAATTTGGCAGCTGTAATGTAAAATTCCTATACTAAAAAGCAAACACACAAGGGCAGATTGAAATGTCAGATTAGTATCTGAGTTTAAAAACAAACTTTACTAGAATCGCGTCGCGCCTCACTGCGGGAGCCTTAATATGCAGTAACAACATGAGTAATATGCGAACTGAAAATAATAAGAAAGAACAGTAAAGAAACGTGATGTTCCTTCATAAACTGCGATAAACATTATCGTCGAATATTTGTCTTCTTATCAGTCAGTTTACTATCTTCTTTACAGCGACTATATTTTCTCGGATTTAACTATGTTATATATTTTTTAATGGCATTAAAAGAACTGCACCTTTTTGGGTTTTTCTGACACTTCAAGCTATCGTATTGAGTCACTTCGAACTTAAGCTATCCATCTATTTTTGTCCCATAAGCGGATTGTCTACGGTAGAGCATTATACCTAGAGAAATAAATAAATAACCTTTATTTCCTTAGCTTACGTTGTTACATTAAAAAAAACATTTTGTCTTAATAGAACACAATTGGTCCCGTTTGTCTCTCTCCTTCGCTTTCTTTCTCCAGTTCTTTCCGGCGATTTGTTTAACCTTCAAGCGGGCGCGCGGTCATTTGTAACGCCAGCGGTCGCGCGTAACCTAAAAGACCTATAGGATATTTCAGGGATTTAAAACTCTAATTATTTAATATTTTTTGTATTTATCACATTATCATTATGTTAGGACATAAACAAAATTATAAAATCGAAATAATATTCTAATTTTCTTTGGATTTGTAAGCAATTTGGCATCATAAATTTATCGAGAATCGATCGAATCGCGGTCGATTCGACGCCGCGCGACTGCTTGAAGGTTAATCTCATCTGCCCAACGTTCTCTAGGTCGTCCTCTGGTTTTCATGCCGCTTGGGCCTGGCCACAAATGACCAACTAACTGTACCTGCCACCTAGACAAATACTATGGAGTTAAACATAGCATAAAGCCCGTAATACACATGCCTGTAACTTGCACAGAAGAATGCGAGTAGCTTGCATGCCATTGACCCATAACACCTTCTGATTGGTGAATGTCACGATGGCATGCCAGCTACTTGCTTGTTTTTGTGCCAGTTACAAGCATGTGTATTACGGGTTTTAGCTCAACATGTGATGCAAAATCTACACAGATCTCGTAATCATGGAAACAAAGTTGACCCTGCTCTCTGGTGGTGGATCACTCTTCGTAAAACTAATCAAAAATAAAATAAAAATATCCAGTACCTGTAATGGCACATAAATTAGGTCCCTGAATCAGATTACCTGTGTCATGGGTCCATATAAAAATAAATAATGACGGTTTTAAAAATATTGGAAAACTCCTCTCCAATAAGTCTCGGTCATCACCCGCGGTGATACAAAAAGTTTGGATATTAACTCAATTGTCACTAATGAGGCACAATTACTTTTTCTACTGTTACCGATCTCTAGGAGGTTTCTTGACAGTTGAAGGGATCATTGAACTAAGATATCATTGGAAGCCCCCACCATTTATTTTCGGACGCTAATAACTTAAGTTAATTATGTATTAACAAAAAGTATTTACTTCGTAAGTCACGACATTGACACATACATTAAAGTCGCTTTTCATGACTGTCTGTGTCACCGCGTTGTTCTTCTTAAGTACGCAACGGATATTGATGCGGTTTTCACCATCATTTAGAAAATTTATTCAACATATTAATATTAAACTTTGATATAGCACTGAAATCGTGATGTTTTTTCATGTCGTAAAAACCGTGCGAAGCAAGGTGTTGCTAGTAAACAATATAATGGACTAGCAATCGCCAGTTAGTCTGATATCAGAGCCGTCATTCAAGTGAATGTTCATTTTGGTTCCATTCCACGTTCATACGACACCGACAAAATGACATAGGGATGAACGTTCACCTGCTGGGCCCTGATTCACTATGACCACTTAACGTTTCCTTACGACGAAACCACGTCAATTCAAAGACTATTATAACCACTTGACTGCGTATACAGTGCCCCGACGCACGAAAACTATTAGTATTTTGTCGCCTATGTATAGGCTACGGTACTAGTAGCAATTTTAGTTGTGTCCAAGTGTTAGACCTGCGTGCACGCATTTTTTTATAACGTTTATGCAATTATAACGCATCAAAATGCCTTCATGCGCGGTGAAGTGGTGTGGGAAACATTCTTAGACATCTAGTTACAAAAATGATGACATAACTTTTCATCGGTACATAAACATTACGAAAAATTATTTTTGATTTAATCAGATTATAAGCCACTGCAGGGGTCTATTTAAAATGGTGGCTGGGTAAACGAGCACACTTTTTGAGTCGCGCGTTGATGTCTTTTGGAAAAGTCTCGTTCTTGTATTAGACAATTCTAATGCTTCTATCCCTTTCTTTCCTTTTGTATGTTTATCGTAAAAAATAGTGCTGTTATCTTTAATAGCTGAAAGTTGATATCGAGAAAAATAAAATGAATACATTTTTTATTCAATTCACATACTTTAATAAAATAACTATCTACTATTAACCGACTTCAAAAAAGAAATACCGACGAACTGAGAACCTCCTCGGTTTTCAGTTCGTCGGTTTTTTTTTTTTTTTTGTATTTTTCGGGATTTTTTAGTTCTTTCTGTCCCCGACCGGGGCCGATCAGTCCATTTCCGGGATTTTTTTTTGTAATTGATTGATTTTGATTAAATATTATTTCTATGATTTTGATTTAGTATTTATTATAATGTTAAAATCCATTTTATCGATATCGACTATTTTCTCTTAATGAAGTAAAGCAGCCCTAACGATGCAACTTGACCTTGAACTGACCAATTGCAGCCGCGCGTTCTTCCTCATCCCCCGGCCCGCAGTAGTGAGTCGTGTGCTTCGAAGAAATCGGCCCATACGCTCTCTAGTGGTTATATTCTCTATGCGTCAATTCCTTACCTAATCACGACATATGCAATTACGTATTCTCTATGACACAATGGCGTGATTTGAACTGTCAAAATACATGTTGTCCGTACGGGTGACATTTCGATTCCTTGCAAGACATATTGACGTGGTTTGCACGTGGCAAGATTTCTCGGGGAATAATACAGAATTGGGGCCCTGCTTCCTGCTTTTATGTAATTTTTCGAAAATTCGGGAGGTGAGAGAAAGATGCCGAGTTCGGTTCACTAATTATTTTAACTTCGAGTGAACGATGCTGAATGAAAGATTATTTATTTATTTATTTATTTGGCTCACCAACAATTGAGTACACTCAAACAATTCTGTGTTACACTGAATCAAATCGAAAGAAAAATGAACTAAAAGCGTCTGGTAAGCATCTGCTTTATACGAAAAAAAAAATACTTCCATGCTATGTTATAACCAGTGATAGGAATAGGTAGTGCTCATTTTGCCTAAACTTCGACAACATATTTTTTTAATGTATTTAAAAGTGTTGTCCCGAATTTCGGGACAGGTGTCCCGGAATAAATTGAGTCTTATGGAAGTCTCCGTTTCTTGTCTCTGTTCTTCGAAGTTTAGACAAATAGGCACTACCTATTCCTATCACTGCTTATAACATGCTCTAGTTTTAGAAGTCGCATTATAATCCGGTATTGGCGCCCGACGAACGGCCTCACAGAGAAATGGGGCAGCCTACTTATTTAGGAATCACTTGGCGTTCTGTTACCATTATCGTAATTATTCTGAAGGGTTTTCGTCTGCTATAATGGCTCCGTATCTAAAAGGAGGTAGCCACATCCTAAATCGAAGATTTGGCTTTTCTTTTAAAAACATGCCGTGTGAGATTTCCTATCGGCAAATATGACCGAACTTCCATACAAATTTTCATCTCCCATTAATCCTCTTGCGGGGATTTTAAAACATACTTCCTTAGTACTCGCTTTCGTTAGTAAGGAACTTGTGCAAAATGTCATGGTTCTTCTCCCAGCGGTTTAGGCTGTGCGTTGTCTGTAAGTGAACGAATTAAGAATTTTATTCTTACAATACTTCTACACTGTCGAAAAGTTGAAGCTTAGTGAGTGATTGTAGTCGATCTCCCACTAGCGCCAGTCTCGCTACGCACGTTTTTATTTCAATGTAAAACGCATTTCGTGCTGTATCAGTTAATCTGCCTCTCGAGTATCTGCCGGGCAGTAATCTGTGACCTTCCGATACGTCAGCTGAGGACGTAAAATCAACACGCTATGCCACGTGACGTCAATGAAGCGTGCTCATAGGCCACATTTAATCTCCTTTTGGGTTACCAACCATTCGGATTTGGCAGGACATTTAATTTTTCCGGACTTCGACTTTTTTTTTATTTGAAAAAGATAGCTAAACAAAAATGGTAAACAAGCGGCCAAGTGCGAGTTTGACTGGCACACGAAGTGCTCCGTACACCGTAACCGTAAGATCAATGAACATGCGCGTGGCGTCGGGGATAACATGTGTGCGACCTTTATTCAATTCAACCTCGCACTTTTATTTGCGTGCTGTAGTGAGAATTCGTGTTGTCTGCAGATATTTCAGGCACTACTGTTTACCTTGACGCGTCAACATATTTACAATGATACGTAAATATAATGCAGGTGTTAAAAATTATATTCTTTGTTTTATCTTTACAAATAATAAAGTTGAAGAGTTTGTTTGTTTGTTTGAACGCACTAATCTGTGGAACTAGGAGTCGGATTAATAAATTCTTTTTGCGTATGATAACCTAATTCTTGAGGAAGGCTATAGGCTACTGATCATCCCACTAGGACCCGTAGGAACTGAGCGAAAACGAAAATATGAAGTTAGAAAGAACGCTGAGCAAAAACGATGTAATAGCGCGGGCATGTGATGCGATGCACTGGGGTGGGTCAGGGAGGACAAGAAATTTCACGCAAAAAAGAATAAGAAAACGACAACGCGGCAGGCTCTGAAGTAGATGGCGGGATGAACAAGTCTCCTTATTAACACTTTCGTTACGGCATTTCGCTCCGCTGGAATAACGCCACCAAACGGGGCACCGCGCCGTCGGAGTAGCGCCACTGACACACTGAGTATCGCCGGGCCGTTTGCTGAGCGGTATCACGCTGGCGCCGGCTACAGCCGGCGCTCGTACACACAGGTCATCGAATGGATGCCGGCTATATCCGGCGCTCGTACACACAGGTCATCGAATGGATGCCGGCTATATCCGGCGCTCGTACACACAGGTCATCGAATGGATGCCGGCTATATCCGGCGCTCGTACACAGAAATCATCGAGTGGATGCCGGCTATATCCGGCGCTCGTAACGAAAGGGTTAAAGGATTGGCCCACGATTGCTAAGATCGGGAAAAGAGGGAAGGGAGGCCTTTGCTCTGCAGTGAGGCAACATTCGTATAATATATTACGAGCTTCTGCACGCGACTTCGCCTTGTGAAATGTCTTGCCCCTATTGTTTGTTTCGTAACATTGGGACCCAAAGAGTTAAGAGTTCAATGGAGGGAAATTAATTATTTTGGTCGTTAGCCAAGAGGCTAGAAGCTGTCATTACGCCCATTACACACTTAATTATGATTTACTGGACTATAAACTGATAAATTATGATCCTTTACGGTTACCTCAGCTTTGTGTAAGTAAACAGTGTTGGGAAAAGTTTGAAGTTACTGTACATTTATAGATACACTAGCTTCTGCCCGCGATGTCGTCTGCGTGGCATTTTTTGTTCCCCTTACCCACCCAGTTGCAACGAACGCATCGCCTGCCCGCGTTGTTACTTGGTTTTCGCTCAGCGTTCTTTTTGACTTTTTGTCTTTTTGCTCGTCTCCTAAGTGTCTTAGCGTGATGTTTTAGCCTGCCTCAAGAATTGGGCTATCGAATGCTAAAAGATTTTTTGAATTCCGACTGGTCGTTTCAGAAATTAGCGCGTTCAAACAAACTAGCTCTGTTATTAGTAGAGATGAAAACAATCTTCAATCTAAAGTAATTATAAATATACATTCGTAACTACTTTCACCTAAAGAGGTGTGCCACCACTAACAATTATCATCAAAATTACACTTTTGTAGTCACTAATCACTATTCCACTAAGGGCGAATTTCACCAAACTTATACCTAGAATAAGTCTTATTCTGAGACAAAAATTTGATTTTTTTACAGTTTTTTCATACTATAACTGTCAGACATCAATTTTATTCCACGGATAAGAGATATCTGACTTAGTGAAATCAGTCCTAAAAAATCACTCGATTAAACCTAACGATGAACTGAACATTTTTGTTTCTATTCCTTTGTAATTTCATAAAATATTGACATTGAAACTAATCATAAACTCCCTCTAAAAGCCATGCTAAAAGCGTGTTTACTTGAGGAGAGTTTCTCGACCGTAAAACCGTTTCACGATGGATGTAAACATATGAGTACGAAAGATCGCCTGGCGATTGTCATCTACGAGCACAGACTAAGTAGTACTCCTACGAGTCTCGTAGGAACATTTTTACCTGGGCCGAGAAACTCTTGCAAACGCGGCTTTTAGATCAGCAATTCATACCATAACATCACGCATATTCACCCCGAAGGCTGGGGTAGAGTTGTACCTGTAGTACAGCCACATTTCGCCATGTGTACATTAACAATTCGTCATCTTCCCGCCCTAGTCCCATGTTACTTGGGGTCGGCGCAACACGTTTTTTGTCGTTTTGTGAAGCTTAGCAATTCGCCCCTACAATAATCCCTTTCCAATGTTCCAGTAACAGAGAAGCCAACCCCACCACCGCGTAGCGGGCCGCACGGCGTGCAGGTGGTGAACACGGGCCTCGACCACACCTTCACGCTAGACGAGGAGGTGCTGAAGGAGCTGCTGCTGCAGGATGACATCAAAGACAGACCTGTGGTGGTGCTGTCAGTCGCGGGAGCTTTTAGGAAGGGCAAGTCCTTCTTGCTCGATTTCTTTTTGCGGTATTTGAATCATAAGGTGAGAATTTTTGAATGTTCGAAGTTGAAGAAGTACATCTTTTTAGATACTTATCATCTCTCTGACTGACCGACCCTTTGACATTTCAAAAGTACCTGTAATTGGTTTATCCTACTAATAATATAATATTATAAATGTGAAAGTTTGTGAAGATGTTTGGATGTTTGTTACTCAATCACCTGTAAGCCATTGAATTGATTTAATGCTTTGAGTTTGAGTTTAATATTCAAATGTTCTTTCGCAAATATCAGAAAGCAAAATTACAGGTATCGGAACCCTAACGATTTTTCATTACTACCGTTAAAAAAAAATAGAAGTATTCCGATACACCGTCGCATTAGTGTCATCAGTTGACTTCCTTTTGTTTTTAGTCAATTTCAACAAGTACACCATCCTCAAACATTATTAGATTCACCCTTTTAACGTTACCACGTAAATGTTGCAGTATGGGTCAGATGGCGGCAACGACTGGCTGGGCGGCGACGAGGAGCCGCTGCAGGGCTTCAACTGGCGCGGCGGCTCCGAGCGAGACACCACCGGCATCCTCATGTGGTCCGAGGTGTTCAAGGCCACGCTCGACAATGGAGAGAAGGTCAAGAAATGTTTGTATTGGAATGCGATACGCTGCGTCCCGATGCGTTGTAATGTGCACTAGCCTTTATTGTTCCTTTCTAAGATATCGTGCTACTGTACCGCTTTTTTTTTTAATTAAACTTTTTCTATTTACTGTTATGGAATATCGTGGTGCTGAGATCACAGTGAATCCTAGTGTGGGACAGGGTATAAATATAATGGTGCATTTTTTAACATTGAACTATTTTTTTTTTTCTGTTTCCAGGTGGCCATAATCCTGCTAGACACCCAGGGCGCGTTCGACAGCGAGTCCACAGTGCGGGACTGCGCCACCATCTTCGCGCTGTCGACCATGGTGTCGTCCGTGCTCATCTACAACCTGTCGCAGAACATTCAGGAGGACGACCTGCAGCACTTACAGGTAAAAAAAAAATATTTAAGAAAAACAATTTTCCAAAACGAATAAACTATGTATTTCACGATTGCTTTGATTACTGAAGATCAATCAATCTGCCGAGCCTTTTTTCCCAACTATTTTGAGGTCGCCTGAATACCAGTACTTTACATGGACCGACTGCCTATATGATCTCCACAACCAAGTTACTGGGTAATATGATAGCCTTTTCTAAGACTGATTGTCAGACTTTCGGGCTGCGAATGATAGCCGGGACCAACGACTTAACGCGCTTTCCGAGGCACGGAGGGGTCAGGGCATGTAAAGATGGTCGCCCATCCACGGACCAACCGCGGCAAGCGTAGCTTAACCTGATCGATCGACCCGTGCGGCTGATTACTGAAGATATTAAAATTAATTTCGTCTATCGATACCCTATCGAAATAGATTCATCTAGAGTAATATATTCTATCCTATTCATCCTTATGCGTGGTCTGGCACTTTTTACGACCCTCACAGGGACAGAATTAGGCCATACTTTGGGCAAACTTACGCCAGTCGCTTTTCTTAACTCTATCAATATTATAATTCTAGTTATTCACGGAATACGGGCGCCTTGCTTTAGAAGACAGCGGGCGCACGCCGTTCCAGCGGCTCCAGTTCCTCGTGAGGGACTGGAGCTTCCCCTACGAGGCGTCCTACGGAGCTGACGGCGGCCGAACTATACTGCAGCGAAGACTCAAGGTATCAACATCTATCTTATTTACAATACAAGTAAAATAATATTTTTGAACCCAGAAATATAGCGATTGCTCATTCAAATCGTTCAGTTTTCGGGCAGAGTTTTAGACTTGAAATAGTGTGAAGCCGACGCCGATAAAAATGATTATGATCTGGCGATCGCTAACTGTTAGTGCTACGCACGTTCATATTATCGAGAGCTGCGGTACGCGACTGACGTCAGCGTAACACTTTTTTCAGGCCTGAAGCGTGTAAACTATAGGGTAGCTTAGCCTACCCAACACATGTTCGGTAGAACTTGTGCACGCTTTACGGTACAATATTCACATAACATCACATCTGTAATCCAGAGGGTACAAGACCTTCGTACATCTTTATAAAAAAAAAGTTGAAACTTATAGTAGTCTTTCCCCTGCAGGTATCAAGTAACCAGCACCCGGAGCTGCAGTCCCTGCGCAAGCACATCACGTCGTGCTTCTCCGAGATCGCGTGCTTCCTCATGCCGCATCCTGGCATCCGCGTCGCCACCTCACAGGACTTCGATGGCAGAGTTAAAGGTACACTCTTAATATGTAATTTAGTCGATGCTCCTATGTCGCACTAGACTTGACATCCTAAAAGTCGTCGTCGTCGTCATCCTAAAAGTCCTAAAACCCTGCCTTATTTTTATCGCAACGATTTTTTTTTTATCTCGCATTGGAGATTAAACTCTCGATGTTAAGCCAAGTATTAGGAATCCAACAGAGTACATCCCAGCGCGTCAGAACAAGCCGAGAGCTGAAAACCCAACAATGTATGTTGGGTTTTCAACTCTCGGCGCGAAGCAGTGCGTTGAAAATCCAGTGCGCGATAAAAATTCGCCCGGTGGGGTATGAGGGCTAAAAATGCTTTTTAATCTCCAGCCATCCATAATATTAGAAGTCAAGAGTGTCAAAAAAAAAAAGTACAAAAACAAAATCACTTTATTTCCCCCCAGACATCGAGATGGAGTTCAAATGCTCTCTACAGCAGTTGGTGCCGATGCTGTTGGCTCCTCAGAACCTGGTGCCGAAGCTTATCAACGGCCAGAAGGTGCGCGCCAAGGATCTGCTGCAGTACTTCAAGTCGTACATGAACATCTATAAGGGGAATGAGCTGCCCGAGCCCAAGAGTATGCTTGTGGTGAGTTTTATTGATAATGTCTCTGAATATTTCTCTGAATATTTGTTTTAAAACGATTTTATGTAATATGGCCCTATGTCCGATCATCACAGTTGTTGTTAGAATGCATATAAGTACAACATTTACCAGAATTAACGAACTACCTGGAAGTAGTGTTTTTTATCAAGATAAAAAGTTTACTGGTCTGTTACAAAGACATGGGTCATGTTCAGTAGACGTTATTTAAATAAATTATTATGTAAGCTGTTTCCGTAGCCTTAGCAGTCTAGGCGTATAGAGAATACATTTAGAATCCTGTGTGATGAGCAGTTTTCAAGCTGATATGAATAAATCCACATTCTTATGTCCAGGCAACAGCGGAAGCCAACAACTTAACAGCGGTAGCGGAAGCGAAGGAGCTATACACAAAGCTAATGGAGGAGGTGTGCGGCGGGGCGAAGCCCTACCTGCAGACACAGCTGCTGGAGACCGAGCACGCGCGCATCAAGGACAAGGCGCTGCACGCCTTCCACAGCAAGCGCAAGATGGGTGGCGACGAGTTTTCGCAGAGCTACTACAATCAACTATTACTGGTATGTCGCATTCATATGGTATTTTTACTATCCGCGCTCACACGTGGAATTGCGGTTTAGCAGCTCGATATGAAATACAACATAGCATCACGCGAAGGGGCTCGTGGCTAAGTAATAACAGCCACACGCTCGCTCGAAGGACCATCTATTACATACCGAGACCTCTCCGTGCCTCGCACAGCACGTTAAGCTCTTGATTTCGGCTGTCATTCGTAGATATTTGACAGTCGTTAAGGGTAGTCAGAAGCCTGAAATTGTGACAACCAGTCTTACTAAGGGGTATCATGTTACCCAGTAACGGGTTCTGGAAGTCAGACAAAGTTAAAATAGTATTCAGCTACGTCCGGTTATGCAGGAAGCCAACTCCAATATAGTTGGCCAATAGGTCTCTATCGAGACTAATTTTTATTTTTCCAGTCAAATCATTATGTATAAGTATTTTATTTAAAAAAGGTTAGCTGGTTCGTACCGTTTGACTATGTTATAGAGGGTGACTATATTATTACTTTTTTTTTCAGGATTTAGACGAACAATTCAACCAGTTCCGCGCACAGAACGAGTCCAAGAACATCTTCAAGGCGGCGCGTACGCCGTCCGTGTTCTGCGCGCTGGCGCTCGTGTTCTACGTGCTCAGCGGCGTGTTCGGGCTCGTGGGGCTGTACCCGCTCGCCAACCTCTGCAACCTCACCATGGGCGTGGCGCTGCTCACGCTGGTGCTGTGGGCCTACATCAGGTACGCACTGCTTCCCATCACCGTCGTACAGACGAAAGACGTAAAGTCTAAATGAATCATCCGAAGTCCGGACCTCAAGACTACCGACTAGCGCTGCAAAACGCGACAGCTTTTGGATTGACACCATCACATGTTATTTCATTTTTCTCTCGCCTAAATATATGTATCCAAAAACCTATGAAATATCTTTATTATGGTTTTTAATTACAACCACCTTTGAATTTCTTCTGCTGCGAACAGATCTAAAAGTTCTTGTGACCACTTTGCCGAAATTAATAGAGTCAGTATCGCATCGCCCCGCATAAGTGTAATAAGTCTATAATGTTGCCATTGCTGGGACACAGACCTAATCTTTTCCAGAGGTAGTGGGCTGCAGTACACCATGCGGGCCCAGTGCGGGTTGATAGATCTGTCACATGTCTTTCAATTTTTTCGTTTTTGATTGGTTTCTCACTGACTTCGTTCATTGCAAATTTGTAATCGTCGCGCGTAGCTACTAGCAAACATTATCTCTTTCGTTGCAGGTATAGCGGAGAAATGCGCGAGATCGGCGTCACAATAGATGACATCGCCAACGTGCTGTGGGAGAATGTGAGTTATTACTTCTTTTATACAACGATTTATTGTAGAAACGACTCAAGGAGATTTTTTTTTTTTTGTAACATTATAATTTTGCGCATGACTCCTTATTCAACGAAAGTGAGCAGCAAGGAAGTATTTTTGAAAATTCACCTCAAAGGGGTTAGTTAGATTTTTGTCTATGGGAATTACCATCAGGGACCCGGATCCCTTACAAGCCGGCTTGTAAGGTATAAATTGGAATGCTTCAATGCACAAAGGACGTCATTCAATTCGTACCCAAAAATTAAATTGTCGGCCAGAAAAAAAAGTGCTGTTTTCTTATGGGAAATAACATCCTGAGCATTTTTTACTATTACAGCGAAAGTCTGAAATTAACTGCCTGGCTGCTATTTGAGACATCCAGAACATATTTTAACTATTACAACAAATGAACCTCTCAAACGTCGAATGTACACCATGTGAACAGATAACAATAAAATTTCTATTGTGTCTGCTAATTGACGCGCGACGGCTTAAGGCGATATCAAAATAAATTGGGTGTTTTTTCGAATCCATTTATTTCACTATTACAGCATGTTTGGATTTGATTTTTAGTTATATGTTTATTGACTATTTGATTAAGACTCTGACTGAAGGAAAACGCAATTGCTTCAAATTTCCTCGATAGAATTTAATTCCGAAAAGACGTCCACTTTTTTATATTTTCTCCTGTAATTCTAAAATCCTAATTAAATTCATTGCAAAATTGCATTCAAAATATGCGTAATAGGTAATTGAAAACTCTGACTGAACAAATTTTTGATACATAGCTTAATTTATTTTTAAACAATTTTTATTTGGTTTGGCGCTTACGTTGTTTTATTTTGGTTCCAGCGCATTGTTGCGATGTCTTTTTTCGCATGTGGAAGTAATTGACTCTGTCACTTTCTTATGCCCGCCCAGATCGCCTGCGGGCTTTGTCAGTAACGGACCTGTGTCGTTCCTCCCGCAATCGTGATTATATTTTTTATCTCGAATATGTAATTAATAAAAATAGGGGCAAGGATACAAACAAAGAAAATATCGGGTTGGTGCAAAAGTTATGACAAAAAAAATTCAACATCTTTTATTTCATAATGTTTTTCCATAAAGTTCTAAATTACGCAATGGATCCACACGCTTGCCAAACCTCAACAAGCCGTCACAAATATAAGGTTGATAAAAAAGTTTTGTCGCAATAATTTCAGTAGAATTAATTTATTCATATATCTTATACACACAATTTCTAATCAACAATATATTCGCCATCTAATTCTATGACACTGGACCATCTAGCCGGCAAGTCGTTTATTCCTTTTGCCCAAAACTACGGCGGCTGTGACTCGAAGAATATGAACACATCCTTCTTGAGACCGTCGACGTTTTTGAAAGTTTTGTTTCTCAAATATGCCTTTAAATGTTTCAACAAATGGTAGTCAGGTGGCGCCATGTCGGGAGAGTATGGTGGATGAGAAACGGTATTCCAGTGAAGTTCGGTGATTGTTTTGTGGGTTGCCTTTGCGAAATGGGGTCTCGCGTTGTCGTGGAGAAGGTGGACAGTTGCGCGTCTTGGCAGTTTTTCTCTTATAGCTTTTGCTAATTCCTGGAGATTCTCAATGTATTGTGTAGAGGAGATCGTGTGCCTGCAGGGAGAAAATTGTGAAACAGCATTCCCTTTGCGTCCCAGAAACAGCACAACAAAATGTTTTGTGGGTGAGGATCAATCGGATGCTGTGGCGGTTTTTCTCCGACTGGAAGCCAATAGCCTAGACGCTTTCTGTTATCATACAAGATCCAGCTTTCATCCCCCGTCACAAGATCCTCTAAAAACTCCTTGCGATGATGACGAAGTAGCAGAGACTGACAGATGGTCACGCGGCAGTTCTTATTATCGTCGGTGAGACGGTGTGGTATCCATTGAGCTAGAACTGTCCTGTATCCCAAGTTGAGTAAGTGATTTACTATTGATGCTTGGGTGCAGCCAAGTTCTCTGGCTAGCTCGTGCGTACTTGCAGCAGAGTAATGCGTCGTCGTCGATGCTCAAGGGTCGTCCGGAACGTTCCTTATCTTCAAAACTTGTGTCTCCAGATTTAAAACGATTGAACCAACGCTGGACTGTTCGATGAGAAACTACGTCCTCCCCGAATGCATCCTGTATATTTTTAGCAGTAGTGCTTGCGTTCGTGCCGCGCCGCCACACATAAAACATGATCGCCCGAAGTTGCACCTGCGAGATCGAAGCCAATTCTGTCCATTAGAACGCAAGCTCGCTCTTTTATACCCTGTCACGCGGAAGAGTAGAAAACATTCTAGAATATCCTTTACATAGCTCGATGTCACATTGTGTCAATACTTAAAAAAACATCGTTGAAATTTTTGCAACAAAACTTTTTTATCAACCTTATACAAACGTGTGGATAGGTGTGGATCCGGCTTCAATGTATTCAATATATTCAAGCGGGGGCGCTCCCCGCGTCTTCGGTTAAGCCACACCCCTCGAGCGATGATTTATTTTTTACATATTACCTTAACTCCCCTGGCTGCTATTTGAGTTTGAAAATACCAAAAATCATATATTTGCTAACAACACTTTATTGCTTTATATATTAAAGCTTGCATAATTTTTGTCGCCTTATATGAATACAAATACTCGTAATCATCAAACTTTTATTTTATTAGTTATGAGCATATTAAGTACAAATGTGATAGATGTGAAAGTATGAGGTCACTTTGTGAGGTTTAGTTACTGAGAAAATTTTAATATTTTGTGTTTCTGTTGTACAATAAGTGTGGAAATATGATGTAGTTACTCATATTATTATTTTTATTTTATATGTAAGGCTTATAAATTTTATGAAAAATCATATTGAAGTTAGGCTATATTTGTTACTTCCCGTTCTTAAACGGATCTCCAAAATATTGTTGGCAAAAATATGATTTTTGGTACTTTCAAACCCAAATACCAGCCAGTTAAAACGTTTGGGATATTATATTCAATTAAAAGTAAATATTTTTAAAATTTTATGCTTAAAACTCTTGTTAGAAAAGTATGATATTTGGTATTATATTGTAGATTTTAGTTGTGATAGTAAAAAATGGTCAAGATGTTATTTCGCATTAGCAAACAGTACTTTTTTTTCTTGCCGGCACTTCAATTTTT